>VZRW01005380.1:629062-867275 GCA_013398125.1 Aegotheles bennettii
GGTGGCCACAGCGGCCTCGCCGCCCCTTCCCCGGCGGCCGCCACGCCGGGTCCTGCTGCCCGCCGTGCCCGTGCCCGGGTGGTGTCGGGGGCAGCCGCTGACACTGGGGCGGGCTCGGTGGGATTTCCCCTCCCTGACAGCAGCGGCGAGGATGGAGCTGGAGCTGCCCTTTAAACAGGAGAGAGGGGAAAGGCGGCGAAAAACCCCCCAAGGCTGTCTGGCGTTGAGCTGGCTCCCCTGCGGCAGCTTCCAACGGGAGACGGAGCCAAGGCAAACAGACGGCAAACCTGCCTGGGAAAGGGCAGGCTCGGAAGTGACAGCGGGACCCCCCTTGGCCTCCCCCGGCTGCTGACAGGTGCCGGGCGCCTCGGCGGGGCCGCTGCCCTGTGCTGCGAACTCGAGTGAAAGTCAGGCGGGGGCTTGTTAACTGCGAGTGCCGGGTCCTGGCACGGTGTCTGCTCATTGTGGTTTAACGAGGAAAAAAGCCTCGAGCGAAACACCTAAGCGTATTCTCATTGCTGAGAACAGCTTCCAAGCATTGCAGACTCATGGTCTGCTTAGAAGTGCGGCTGTGTGGCAGCGTTAAAGAGCAGCAGATGGATGTAATGTGTTGCAGGAGGAGGTGAAACAGGTTTGCTTCAGCTGACGGGGGAATTGGCTTTTCAAGCAAGTTGCTGCATTGGAGGAGTCTGTTGGAAGGAGATTGAAACGTGTCAGGCCAGATAAGGTCCGAGAGGATGAAACGGGATTCTAAGAATATAAAAGAATAAGAAGGGTACGGAATAGGAGTTTAGGAGGAGGCTATAAAAACCGGGGTGATGAGGCACTTGAGGCCATGGTCTGATGGTTAGGAATATGATGGGATAAAGGTTGGACTTGATGACCCTGGAGGTCCCTTCCAACCATAATGATTCTATGATTCTATAGTCATTCGCTAGACCAGACTCAAGGGGACAAATGTATCCTAACAATGAACAAATGTAGATATGCCTTCCATTTTTTAATGAAGGGCTCAATTTGAGTGGTTTACCAGTAACTTCCTTTTACAAATATGATGATGTTGATATTAAGGTGATTTAAAAAAAACAACAAACAAAACAATCAGTTTTGCATCATATCCACTCTTGTTCACTTGACTTTGTCTTCAGAGAGTTTAACATTTTGAAAATGGTATCCTTAGAGTGATGAGAATTCGAAAGTCTGTCTGTCCCATCTGTAGTGTCTTGAGATACTAGAAAAGTTTAAATGCTTCAGAAATACCTATTGTTGATTGCATTCCTTTACAGGTAATAGTTTATAGGAGTTTTAAGCTTTACCAGTGATGTCATATACCCATATGATGGAATTGATTCATGCCCTAAAAGTTGCCATAGCTGGGGCCATTGTTTGACTTTGTTAATTTGTGAAGGAGATACTGTTTTTTATTTATGGACTTCCTTGGCATTCATAGATAAACAAGACCAGGTTTAGATTCACAGATATGATTGAAGTCCTTCGAGAAAATTGAGTAGTTTGTACTGATAGCATTTCCTTTTGATTCCTATTGATACAGTGCATTACTTAAAACTTATCACAGCAACACTTTTGTCATTTTCAAAAAGTGAATTTGATTCTTATACAGAAGATGAATTTTTTTTCCCAGTGTTTTCTGATTTCTGACAGTCACTTTCCTTCCCGAGTTTTCTGCTGCTTGAATGTAGTCTGAGTGGTACGATTAAGCTCACTATTAAGTCTTGGCTTGGTATTTTGGTGGGTTGTTTTTTTTAAATAAAGTTTTCTTTTGTGGACTCCTTAGAAGAATTTCTTGATGATCTGCATTTGTGGTTCACCTGTTGAAAACTGTTGTCTTGGAGTCTTCCTTTTGCTGACTGCAATGCCTGTTTATACCCTGGATAAAAAGAACAGTGAAGTTTTAAAGCAAGATAAAGCTGAAAGTAACTTGTGAGATTCAGTCGCACTGATCTTAAACTATAATCTAGAGTGCCAGTCTGCAAAGGATGGTAGCTGAGCATATGAGAGGAAGGACCAGCTTGGACAGTGGGCTTTCAGACCAAGGTAGGAGCTCAAAATGAATCAGTAGTTCAGAAGAAAGGAGGGTGTTTCAGGCTCTGTCCTTCAGCGCCTTAGCTTCTTCCAGGTTGTGTCAAGTTAAACATAGTAAGGCACAGTTTAAAAAAAAATAATCTGGAAGTAAGGAAATAGCTAGGAATATCCTTTCCATCCCCCAAGTGTGGACATACATGTTTCACTACAGCTGCAGGAAGGAAGCTGTGGAGAGGAATTAGAACTGAGGTTGGGCATTCTTGCTTCTGTGCTATTTCTACACTGCTGGGTTGAAGGTGACTGTAGCACTGACACAGTGCAGTATATATTCCAGAGAAGTTGCTACAGAAAAAAAAGTAGAAGCAGGTACTCAGAGAAATGATAGAAGAGAAGAATAGATAGAATATCACAAAATAAATGGAAACATGAAGGTGGAGGACACCATTTTCCTGTTAACCTTGCATGTACATGAGGAGAAACTGGGGGAGAGATGGAGCTGATGCACAGAAGAGTAATGCTGGCTTCATGCTTCTGTGGTGAAGAAGCAGCAAGCAGTTCTTCATGGAGCTGTCACAAGTAGGATGAAGATTGATGCTGTAGTCTTCCAGATTGACATGACTGCTTCTAGTCCCCAGTCTTAGTTAAAGAGTTTGAAGGTAAAAATGTAACATCAACAGTTTTACCATTTGTCTAACAGCAAAAAGCAAAACTGAAATCTTTTGTGTATACAAGCTGTAAATCAAACTCATGGGGAACAGTGATACTGCTGTGCTAGAGAAATATAACTTGTGGAAAGTATCTGGTATCTGAACAAATATGAGAGCAGAGAAAACTGCATGTGGACCAGCCAAAAAAACCTAAACATCAATTTCAGACTAAACACTGATATGTGACTTTTATTTTTTTCTCTAACTGGGCTCTCAGTGCCCATGTGTTGTTGAGGAATGAGTAAGACTGAGAATGTTGTAAAATTTTTTTGTTTGTTTTTTTTCACTTAGGAAATCTATGAACCCATAGCAAAAGAATGACATGGCAGGAAAAAAATTCTGCATGCAGTCTCAAAGAGCTGCTTACTATTTAGGAACAGCAAAGAGTTTCTTTTTCAAATACATACAACTTTCAGGCTTTTTGTAGGCTCATCCTTTCCTAGTATAATTATCACATTCTGTCTTGCCACATGGGTTAAGGACAACTTTCAGTTGATAGATGAGTGTGTGTGGTTTTTGGTTTGGGTTTTGTTTGTTTGGGGGCTTGTTTTTATTTTTTTGGTTGTTGTTTATTGGGGGGGGAGGTGGCAGCACACAACAGCCTGTTGAGTTTCAGGTTGAAGGAAGCCACGGTAATGCTATAAATCCTATGGCCAGTAAAATGTTTTGAAGATGTCTAACATCAGCATGCTTTTTTACCCGAGGACTGTTTTGTGTTTGTTTCTTTACTTATAGTCATTTATATTTATTTATATTAAAAGAAAAATCTTCACTTTACACACCTGTGACATTTATTATTTTTTTTAATCACTCTTTATTTGGCCAGTTGACTGAAAGCCTGTTGAAACTATTTTGATCACTCTCTCACCTGCTCACAAGATTGATGCAATTAGAGCAAGGTTGGTAGTTAGGCTAGGTTCAATCCCTAACTGTAACTTCAAGTTACATCTTGGTGCTGGATCTGGGAAACATTTTTATTTAAACATCTGAGATCTGATGTCAGATGGGTCAGTGAAAATGCAAAATGTTGATGTATTCTCTGCTAACATCCTAGAAACTGAGATAGTTACTGAGTGCAAATGGTAGATTAAATAATCACGGAAGAGCTGAAGGGAACTGTTGTCGTTAGACCAGTACACTGGGATTCTGGAGTCCTGGTTCCATTTTTGTCATTCTGTCTAATCTCAGGCAAGTAGCTTTTCCTTTTTGCTTCTTACCAGTACCTAAAATGGCAATCCAGGATACTTCATAGGAGCATTGAGAGCAGACTAGTACTGGAAGGTGATGTGGGAGAAAGCTTATATGTTTAAAATAACATTATAAAAAACCTCTTCATATACACTGCTTGTTTGTCGTATCCTGGTGTCAGAACTATTATATTGATAGCATGCTACCTTTTATTTTAATGCTGATGTTTTTACTGACTTAAATTGTGATCCAGAAAGAGTGACCTCAATCAAACCGAAAACGCTCTAGCAGTGAAGTAGTACATCAAAATCATGAACAGTATGAGGAAAACACAGTGAATAGAAATTGACTGTGCTATCTTACTGTGTTATTGAAAATTAAGTGTGGGAGAGCTGATTAGGTTTGCACTATGTCTTTGCTCTCATGAATGATAAATATTAACCAAGTACTTGGATTGTAAGATCTCATACGTGCCTGCAGAATCTTTGGGCTAAATTAAATATAAGGAAAAAGTGTAATGCAGTGAACAGGAAGTTGAGACCCCATGTTCTCCATGACCTTCTGTGTAATCTCAAAATGATTGCTATCCCCTTCTCTGCATCTCTTTCTCCCCACCAGTGTCCAGTAATGCACGTGTGAAGCAGACTGAGGCACTCTCACCTGTAGAGGTCAGTTGAAGGATAGTGTACTGCAGTTCGGGGCCTTGGATCGTAAGCTCTTGATGGAACTTGCTATGTAGTTGTGTAGTGCCTAGCATCATGAAGACTCTCCAAAGTTTGCAGAAGTCTGTAGGCATTACTGTATTTAAAGCTTTCAGTTAGGATTTTTGTGACTGATTGTCAGTATTGCAGTAAGAGTTAACTTGGAGTCGTTTGGGTACATCTGTGCATGTTAAAATTTCAGCTGTTTGCAGTAAAGCTTGGACATTTGCTGTGTGTCACTTTATTTCAAAACCTGCCCAGTTTTGCTCTACTTAAAGCAATACAAGTTATGATTCCATGGTGTGATTTACTAAGTTTACAAGTATAAAGTATCTTTCAAACTGTAAACTTGGTGAATCAGCTGGGAGTTTGACAGTGAATGGTGGATGTTGTGGTTCACGCATAACCGGCAGTAAAAGTTGTGTGACTGAAACACAGGCTAGAACCAGTTTGGTTTGTTCCTGTGTTTGTGGGTTCTGCAAGAATAAAAGTCAATAAAGATGCGTTTTTATTTCTCTTGTTAGTAGCTGCTGTTCAGTGTGGTGCCTCTGACTTCATCAGTCTACAGCATGAATTTACCTGGGTGTGACAGGAGCTGCAAGAAAGTGTCTTTTTTCTTTAAAAGACAGCATTTTTAGTAAATCTGTATTTTTTGTGATTATAAATGGGGGGTACTCAGAACTGGACTGGGTAATACCTTGAGCAGCCTCCTCCTGGACCCGCTTTGACCAGGCAACTGGGCTGAAGGCCTCTGGGGTCACTCCTAGCCTGCATTATCCCATAGTTGCAGAAGGTCAGCACATCAGGTGCTTATTATGGGAGCAACTGATTTGATCCATTCACCCGTGGTAGTCACCAAATGTGAGTTTATACTATAGTTATTTTAAAAATCCATCTTTTTTTCTAAAAATTTATGTTAGTATTCTGGCATTTTTGATTACTAAGATAGAGGATGCTGAATTTCATCTGGCATAGGGAGTGTATCGGTGAGTTGTGGAATGGCCTTTATTTTGTAAATGACTTGTTTGGCATTAATAATCTAGCTTGTTTATTTGGAAATAGGAACGTAGTTCAACTTAGTTTTCTCACTGTCACCCACCTTTCTTATATGGAGGAATTGTTAGCAAACAGTTCACATGTGGAGGCAGTAATGCTTGCCACCAACTTCCCTTTTTCAGTTTTGTAAAGCTTGCATACTGAAAATGCAGATGCCTGATTTAGGAAACCAAAGGAACCGATGACCTTGAGAGTTAAAGAGGAGGTTTTTATCTTTCTAGTCATAAATACAGGCAAAGAAAAATCCTGTCTTGGATATGGGCAGCTGGTAAAATTTTAACATGGGATGCAGGAATGTTGGGTTCTGTTTTCTGAACTGTCTACGTGGAATAATTAGTGATTTACTGACTGTAGCAAGGAGGTGATGCAGCGTCTGCATTTAGCACTTTAAAAAAACTGTTTTTAACATTTTCTGAAGCAGGTTTGGATAGCTTGTGCTCTGGAATATTAAAGGGACTAAAACAGAATTGTGCGCGCTCATGCTCTCTTTTTAAAAACCTTGGATGCAGTGGGGCAAGAGCTGAAGGATTGCAATGTAATCCCACACTCTGAAAAGGAGAAAAAAAATGGGGAGTTTTACACTAGTTTGAGATTCTCCTTCTACGCTTACCATATCTGTCTTCTCACTAAGACTTTCATAGTGGCATTTTTAATACCTCTTCTTCTGCCTGGCATGCATAGCAGTAGAGAATCATCTGAGAAAAAATGGAAATTTAATGTAGTTATTTAACTGGTTTTAAGGATACCTGAATGAAGGAGGTGTATGTACAGGAAATCCAGCTGTGTACCTAACAACTCCTTCTGTCTATGTACTGTATGAAGTTACAAAGTGTTATTTAATGGAACTGTTTAGCTGACTCTAATACAACGTGCTTAGGTTTTTAAAGTTATTTGACCAATGTATTGATTAACTACCCTTTATAAAGTAATCTCTCTTAGCAATGATGCCTTAAGGCTTAGCTGAGGTTTCTTTTTCAGTTTTGCATCTAGATCTATGTTGCACTGTACAGAATTGGTGTAATAGAATGTGCACAGGCTTTATGAAGTTACTTAAAGAAATCTTGGTTTAAGGACTTTTTTTAAAGTTATGTAAGTCAGGAAGTACAGCTAATAGTGGTGTTCAACAGATTAAATCACAATTTGAGGGAGTGATGATAAAATAGAAGACAAAGTTGTAGACAAACATGGTACTGATTTAAATAATTTGAAACACTTGTTTCCACTGAACCTCTTATATACCCATTCATCGACTTGACTTTTTAGATCCATAGATCTGGAGTAGGATGGGGTCCTTGTAGAGGAGAGTGCTAGTGAAGAAAAAAATGGCTGAGGAAAGTTCTCAAAGAGGTTTTTAAAGAGGGAATTTTAGCTTCTGAAAATGGAAAGCATTCTAATTTCCTTACAGGCGTACTCTGTTGGAAACATCTCAAGGTAGTTTCCTCTGTGTGAGATTGGATGGTTTCAGCACAGTTTGATGTGTCTGGCTTATAAAATTTCTTAATTTTTCTAAAAGATAAGTAAGTTGCAGACTGAAAATGTCTGGCTTGAATTGAAGATGGTAGAAGGTACTGATATTGAGATAGAGTAAAAAAAAATTGGCTGTTTGTCATGACATATGCTTCCACTAGGGGATTTTTGAGTCTCCTGTTTAAGTGAATTTAAAAACCAGTTATCTGAAGATTGTAAATAAATATGAAATAATCTAGAAGTACAGAAAATATCATAATGAACCAGTGATTTACACCAAAATCCTGTACAAGTATTTGCAGATGGAATCTGTAGATAATGGTAAAAACTGTCCAGGCAACTAGATAAACAGAAGGGTGTTTGGTCTCAATTTATTCCTGGCAGTGGTTCGTGCTCCACCTTGGAGGCTGGCCACAAGGAGCTCCTTCTGGCTCTATTCTGGGACCTGTCCTGCTTAATATCTGTGTTGCTGATCTAGAGTTGAAGTGTACCAAACCTGGGGAGCAGTCAGTATGCTCAAGGGCAAGGCTGCATTTCAGAGAAATCTAAATAGAATAGAGCAATGAGCTGACAGGACCTTCATGAAATCCAAAAAGGACAAGTGGAAGGTCCTTCATACGGGACAGAATAACCAGTTGTGGGGGATGCAAGCTGGAAATGCTATACGTGAATCAGCAATGTGCCCTGTTAGCATACAGGAGTGTAGCCACTGGACTGATTATTCCTGTTTACTCAGCACTTAATAGACACACCTAAACCACAGCATCCAGTTTTTCTCTCTACTATCCCACTGGAAGGTCATAAAGATGGTCAGTGGGCACCTGACCTATGAAGTGGGGCTGAGGGACCCAAAGTTGTGTGGACGTGAGGCTTTGGAGGGACCTTGTGGCAGCCTGCTGATATCAAATTAGAGGTTATGAAGAAAACAGAGCCAGACTCCTCACAGAGTTGCTTGAGAGGAGCCTGAGAGACAGTGGTCATAATGTGGAACAGGGAAAGTTTGTCTTGCATCTGGAGTTGCTGGTCTGCGATGATCCAAGTAAGAAAGGCACTCAGAGACTGTAAAATATAACTGGAAATGCTGTTTATTAGAGCTAACACTGTAAAGAGAGAATAGTATAGATAATCTTACATCTGTGTTGATGCTGGGAACCCTGAGTTGAGCAGCATGGAACAGGCCTCCAGTCCACATGCAGCATACTGTGCAGACCCCATCCATAGGAAGGGATACCCCATGTTGATCCTTCGGGCTGCTGTTTGATTTCCTTACAAGAAAACAGCTCTATTCATCATTCCTGCTGTCAAGGAGAAGTCGTCCTCACATGAGAATTTCTAGCTGCCCTTGTAAAGGCACGGCCACCCAAGGTGGCAGAGCTGTGGGTACCTGGCGGGAGGTGCCTGCAGGCTCCTCTGTTGGGGTGAGCCCACGCTGTGCCTGTGTGCATCACTTCCTCCTCACTGTACTGAGGTCTTCTAGTCAGGATCACTGCGGAGTTCTGGCTTGACGTAATGACACCACATTTCACCATGAGGACAGTCAGGCATTGAAACAGATTCCTGAGAAAGGTTGTGGAATCTCTGACCTTGGAGGTTTTCAAGGCCCAGCTGAACAAAAGCCTGAGCACCAGTGTCCAAATTCAGTGTTCACCATGCTTCAGCAGAAGGTTGAGCTAGGTGGCATCTTAAGGTCCATTCCACCCTGAATTGCTCTGTCTCTGGTGTGAGTCTTCCTCGTGATCGTAAAAACTTGGTTGGAAGTTGAGACAATTTTGTTGCAACTGATAGGAATACCCTGTCAGGGTATTCTGGGAGAATTCTGGGGTTCCATGTGACTGTGGTGAAATCAGTGCTAGGACAGGAGTAACTTAGATAGAAGCAGAATTTTATTTGTTTCCAGGAAGTTTCACATGTTGCTGCATCACAGAAGAATTGTGATTGTAAAATAAAAGACCTAGTTGGCCATTCCTTGTTTCTATCATCATGCATCACATAGGCTTTATTTGTCCCCTAGTTTTCATTCTTTTTCTTAAAAAATTTGTTTCCACAGGAGTATTAGTGTCCTGCCTTTCATGAGAAGGATAATATAGCCATTAGTTTCCATCTTTGCCAGCTGCTGGTAATATGGCAATAAATTGGATTGTGGTTGACATGTTAATATACAAGATGTATTAAAGTAATACTTAACGGTTGGTGCAACTCATATATCTGAGGAAATACTGAGAGATTTGGATATTGAATGTTGCCACGTTTGGCTGTTACTTTGTTGCAGCAGGAGACATTGAGTATTTGGTCTTTACTGGAAACCATTTCCTTCTAATATGTTTGCTTTCATGTTCTGTACCAGTGTGCAGCTTCAGTCTGTGGAGCCATCAATGGGCATAAATGACTATTATCTAGCGAGACCCTTGTCCCCAGCCCTCTTGCTGCTTAATTTGGGGATAGAAAGAACCGAAACCCTTCCTGTCCTCTAACTTGTTGCTCCTAAGTATAAGGAAGGTGTGGTGGAACTTTTGTATTATGATATAGTTGCTTTTGTTTTATCTTACAGCTTGTCAGTTGCCTTTCAAATAGCTTAACTAGGTCACGATCTGCCCAAAGATATTTGGCTAAACTGTATCTTCCCACATAATGAAAAGATGAATAAATTCCTTGCTTTTAGGGAAACCTCGTTATGTCTGATACTGAAGGAAAAATTGTTTTCATTGACAGGACTGAATCTTCATGGGTGAAATTACTCTGCCAATTAGTGCTACTGTATATCATTACCTGATGGAGGAAAGACTGAAACAAACTTCAGTTCATCAGGGAAATGATGCAGTGCTTCAGTACTTGATGAGTCCTGTGAATTCTTCCTTTGATTAAGTTGAATTTCTCTAGGGAAAAAAATGTTAGAGTAAGGAATTCTGAAAATGAACTGAGTTGAAAAACTCAGAAATTAAATTGATAAATTAATTTCTACCAAAGTAGAAATGAGAGGTATTTTTGAGTGAAGATATTTGACTGTTGTCTTAGTTAAGGAGCAACTTAGTGATATGGGGTATTTGCAATCTTTAAAGTAGAATTAGATGTCTCTTCAGAATGTATTCTGTAATGAAGCCTAAGGGTTTAGAATTATTGGGTGCAAATGGGATCTGTGTTGTGCAGGTTGTCAGTCTGGGTCATCCTAGCAGTTTCTGAAGAGTCTGACTTCTGAGGGGAACTGCTTCCAAGGTATTTTGAATAGATGAATTGGATTTCTGCAGTTAAACATACTTAAGCATTTCATTTCCATGTGCCTACTTGTACCTCTAATTTCTTATTAATATTTTCAGATTTTTCCCCTAAAACTGGAAATTCCTTATTTTGTTTCATTCTTCTTGCCCTATATTTTATCTCCTTTCAAAACTTGCAGCGGTTGTTCTTTTCCACCTATTTCTTTTCTGGCTTTATCAGACATTGCAACCAGCTTTTTTCTGCTGGTCAGTGTTCCCATGTGGAAAGTTAACAGACTGCTTTGCTAAATGATGAATAAGTAGCATTACTGCCACACCATTAACACTAGGCTTTAACATTAGGCTTTTTGTACCTTTTCTCGACCTTCGATCACCATGTTTATAGACTTCATATGGTCCTTGATTAAGCATTATCTTTCTGCTCCTTTACTTGTCCTCCAGGCTTAATAGCTGTTTCCAGTGGACAGTTGGGTAAGAGTTGCCACATGAGCACAGAGAGGGTGGAGATGCTGTGTTCCTCCCTCCCAATGATTCTTCTCTCCAGCTGTAATTTACTCTTAGCCAAGTTGCAAGTGTTACGCGGCAAAATCCAAATAAACTTGTCCAAGTTCCCCTGTTCTTCTATAAATTTGTGCAGTTCCACCCTGAGGAGTGACTGGAAAAAAAAAGGTGGGGGGAAGCGGGAATCAGGGCAGGGGAGGGAGCAGAACTCTGTCACTAAGTAGGGCACTGTTGCTGTGTCATAACATTGGTTAAGGTGAGTGATACAAAGCGTTTCTGTAGCAGGTACCAAGGTACGAGTAGGGATTGAAAACTGAGCAGTTTCCACAGCACATAGCTGTAGCTCTTACCTGATTGCGTTCATGTTGCCAGCAGGACATTTAAATGTTGGAAGGTATCTCTCTGGCACTGTTGTCTTCCTGTTCTGTGGGATTTTTTGGAAACTCTGAAAATCCCATCCTCCTTCCTCTTTCCTATAGTGCAGAGAACAGTTCTTGCTCTCATTGTAGGTTTATTAAGGTCTTTTAATCAGCCTGGATGTACCATTTAAGTAGGTTTTCGCACTGTGTTGGCACAATCCATTTTTTTTTGAGTAAGTGGGTTTGACTTTTCAGTGGCTAATTTAAATGGAGTGCATTTGGAAGGCTCATATTAATGGTAATAGTTAAAATTATTGTCAGTTATTGTCCTGAGGCTGCATAATCTATAAACTATAAATCTATAACTGCCATTTCTTGTAAACTGTGTTTTAAATGGTCCTATACACTGAAAAGGTTAGAATTTCAGTAAATCCATGTTATCTCTGCACAAATCAATTTGCAGTGCTACATGAGTAAATAAACTTATTGCCACAATTAGAAGTTTCTGATCTGAAATTCGTGGTGAAAATTTTGGAATAGTTTGGAGAAGCTGCTGCTTTCCCAGTCTCTCATTGCAGGACAGGTTATCCTGTTTTGAGGCTAGCTCCAATTAATTTTATGTCTGTACAAGCTCAATCACAACAAATTTAGAGAGGTATAACCTAATTTAGCATATTGAAATTTTAAAATATTTAAAATCACCATCATTAGAAAGAATAAAAAGCCATAATTTGTATGGCCCAAAGCCAGAGCAAAGGATGTTATTTGCAGATGTTTGGTTTCTCTTTAACTTCCTTTTATTTTTTTTTCTCTCTCTTTAAATGATTCATGGGAAGTTTCCATGAGTGTCAGAAGTATTGTTCTCTTTGGCTTAAAAATAATGTGCACTAAAGTCTTTCTCCAGATGAGAGAATTATTTCTCCTTTTCGTTACTTTTCTTTTCTTTTTTTTTTTTTAATATTTAAAAATAAGTGTTCTCATTCCTACCCCCTATGAAATCTTCATGAGCAAAGAGAATTGGATATTATTTTCTGAGAAATATTTTGGAGCCAGCAATTAAATGTCTGTGGAAGAAGAAACTAAATTACTGAAATGTTTAAAAGTAAAGCGCCAACTTAAAGTGAATATTTTTAGTAGGTATTTTAAAGCATCTAGCAACTTTTAAAGTAGTATTTTATTATCTTTTTAATGAAGTTTTATGATTGCTGCCATCTGAAATAGTTCATTTTGGTCAATGGCAGGTAACTTTTTAAACATTTATTACAAAAAAGTCAGATTAAAATAAAAATTGCTCTAGCTGAAGTAGATGAAAATGCAAATTTCTGTAAGGTGGAAATACAGGCTGGATACAGACTAATCATCTGAGAACAAAAATATTTGAATAATGTGTGATTCTTTTTTCTGCCCATCTAAAATCATCTAGGATCATTTTCTTAGAAAAATAACTAACTAAAAGCAGACTGCTAGGCATAACACGTTGCTTTCAGTGAGCTTTTTTGTTTCTACGTATACTTCTATTGCAAGGATGTAGCTATTGCACAACACATCCAGTCAGTGCAAACTCCATAAAAGAAACTTTCAAGCAGTTGCATGTCTTCTAAAGTGGGAGGCCAGTGTTGTGAGCCAGATGTGTGAACTGTGTCTTCAGGGCAGAGACCTGCTTCCTTCCTTTCTCAGGCTGAGCAGTAACTTCATTCTCTGTCTGGGGCCTTTGTTCTGAACTAGAATTGTGCTGTCACTTTCTGTTTTGTGGCTGGCTTTAAAAACTAAATTGATTACTGAAGTCCTGAAAATCTGCACCAGCCTTAACTAAGGGGTAAAGGAATAAGTGGATGAACAGAATGTGGCAGCTCTCCTTTCTAGGAAAGGGCCTTGCTGCGTAAAGAAATTGTCTTGTATCTGAAGTCAGACATGTCACGCAAGTAGGTTCATGAAAGATTACATGCAGACTTAGTTGGGCAACAGCATATACGCTCACATTTGTACTGTTGTGTGCAGTAAAATACAAATTATTTGACCTTTTATTCCCCTCACCATGGAATAGCGAGTTGTGCACTCGGGTATTGCAATGCAAGTGTTCTACTGTCTCTGTTTAGCTTGTGTTAACTTGGGTATAGGTTGATGTGTATGAACTTACTTGGGGATGTGTTGTGTAAAGTCATAAAAAAATTGTCTATAATCAATAGTACAAAATGAGGTTTTTAATTAAAAGTCTTTGTTATTTAGCTTGATATATTGTTTTTTCATTTCACATGATGATTAAAGTGCACTATCTAGGAAGGCTTCTATTTCAATTCTAATATGTAAACAGAAAATAAAAATTTGGCAAGCTGACTTTTTGAGGGATGATAATTAGGGGTGTTAATAAAGAAAAAAGAACTAATATGTTTCTGTATATAAAGACTTGAAAGTGAGTTATTTTTGCTACTTTGTGTGTATTTATTGTCTTGGCTGTGATGGCTCTTCTAAGATCTGTTGGAAAAATGATTAAATTCCCTTTGTTATGCACTACTGGAAAAGAAACGAGCAAATTGGCTATGTAAATGCAAGAGGGTTTAGCTGGAAAGGAAGCTTGCTGGCTGGTGATTCTTGGAGCTTCTTGCCTGAGATTTGCTGGCTCATAAGAGAATGATCTTTTACTTTTCCAGTGAACAGTTGCCTGTTGGGACATAGGCAGAAATTCAGGCTGATAGCAACACTGACTCTCCCGGCTTGGAGAACAACCTTTTTTTAAACAGCTTTTATTGCATTGAACACTGAACCTGGGTTGTGTTTCTTGAGGTTCACCAGAGTTCTGTATTCTTGAAGCTGATAAAAATGGTTGCTTGCATTACAGCACAATACCGTTTTCTGTATTTGTGTGATATTTAATTTTACAATGTATTTTTCCTTTCATAATAATGGTATTTTATCATTCTGTATCCACAGAATGTGTATTTCACATACTGCTCGGTTTTCCACTGTTCAGTATGATTGGAATTGTGTGATCATGCATAAGCAGTTAATTCATAGTTAAAGCTTTAAAACCAACTCGTCCAGTTTTAGTTGTGCTGTTTAACAGATGGTGATACAAATGCTGTAATTACAATTACATAGACAGAAGTGAATTGTCTCATGTGGTTGTAACTAGTGAGCTTAATCATTAAGACAAAGGGTTAGAAACTGGACTTTAAAACAAACTTGGTGTAAATTAGGAGATTTAAGTAATCGATCTGGCCCTATTTTAGTAAATTGGGGCACTATTTCCAGAATTTATGTAAAACTCATGGAGTAGATGATACCAGATTGTATAGATACAGCTTATAAGAAAACTAGGAAATTGGTTTAGACAAGAGTTCAGGGAGAAAACAGTTCTTGCAAGCATGTAAGGGGATATATAATGGTGATTAACATAAAAATAAACAAAAGCACTGTGTTATGCAGTAGTTGCTCCAGAACTAAGCAATATTTCAGAAGTGATTATAAGTGTATGTGCCAGAATATACATTCCTTTTGAAATTAAGAAATTGGCAGTGGCTAAATGAAAGAAGAATTTGCAAAGTCACCTTAAAAATCAGACCTCAGTCAGAGTAGGCCTCATAACCTGTGAACCATGGAGAATTTTTTTTATTGTTGCACACCAAGAGTCTTGGCATATTCAGTGGTCTCACATTACATGTAAATTTATTCTGCTCAGTGTAATTCAGGCACATCTAAAGGCTGATGTTGGCTAAAGTGATTTTGATATCAAGTTCCGGTTTACTTTGGAGCAGTGTAGGATTTTAAAACTGACTTCTTGTTACTTGATGCTTTATGCATCTGTACTTTTCTTATTTTAAGCTAAAATATAAAAGGCTTGGAAATAGGAATGTGTTTGAGCAAAATTTGGCTGCTAGCTATATAAACTCATGAGAAGTTGCTGCTTAAGCTCTGAGGCATTTAAATGAATTCAGTGTCTCTTCAGGCCACTGTTTCCATTTTTATTACTTTAGATGTTTACTATCAAGCTCTGTGATGTTGTTGGAAAGGGCAGTGGAAAGCATTTAGAAATCTAGTGGTGGTAATGACTAGATAGTGGTTTTACTGTTCCAGAGAACTGTGGTTTGGGGGCATGGGTTACGGCAGTGGTGGTGGTTTTTGCTTGGCCATTTTTTAAAGAGTTTGGAAAAGCTTAGAAAATGCTCTCTGTAGAAAAAGGTGTTTTGGAACAAGTGGAAGGACCTACATTCACAGTCTCTTTCTAATACCTTTTATGGGCTTTTCATAGAAAGGCTGGCTTAAGCAAAGAAGTTGTGTTTTAAAGGCTGTAAATTGAAAACAAACAGAAAATGAAACTTACAGTATTTAGAATTTGACCCTGAAATTACTTAATGTCTTAGTAGTGAGAGTGACTAAAATTGTTATGGATTCTCACGAATATGATGGATTTGCTTCTTGTGTGTGCTGGAAAGGATAAAGGTTTTCTGCTGAGAGGGATCTGTGTATAGCTCTTAGAAGAAATTACTCTTTTCAGCATAGGTGAAGAGGAAAGGAGGCTGTCATTATTCTGACCTTGAAATCTGTGGATACGAGTCTTCAACCTTTTCCTTCTTTGGGCTGTGAACATGCTAATAACATTTAAAATTTGACTAGTAAGTGTTATAATCAGCCTTCAGGGCTACAGTTGAGTGTAGGGTCAAGAAGAAGTTATTTTCCTAATGTGTAATTTGGCAGCTTGGCTGCTGATTTGTGTGATGCCAGATCATGCTGTCACAACTGAAATGCTACCTACTCTCAATGTTATGCTGTGCCCCCCTCATAGCAGTTGCCAGTCATGTGGCAGGGGTGACTGAAATGGCACAGTCAGCAGTTCTTAATTTGTTGCAGTTTACTGTTCCAGAGTATTAAAATATTGGCTACAGTATTAGACTGATAATGGAGCGTGATGGTATCAGCTTGGACTTTGGGAAGATGTTTTTCCAGGAGAAATTGTTAGGGACTTGGCAGAAACAGTCATCTTCCTCTGCGGCATGGGGAATGGTTCACCTAATAAAGCATGCCCGAGTGATCTCATACTTAATTGCTTGCAGAGTCTTTTGGCATTGGTAATAACCTGTTCTCTATTTGTGACATAGATATTTTGTGTAAAAGGACAGAAAAGACTGTGTTTGGACTCGCACTGCAGAAATTTGTGAACTTGCTTAGCTCAGGTGGCACCCGTGCAAATGGTGAGCAGCTGCTTCTGGTCCTACACGTACTCAGAAGGAAGCATTCTTCTCTTTGGGCACAGTATGCATTTCGCTTTGAAGAAGCCTTTGACCTCTCTGCGGTCCATATTGGACAGTTGGAGAGCTGCTCTTACAGGGATTTGGATGATTCTTTATGACTCGTCAGCGGAGCTTTTTTAAAATGTAATTTGTTTTGCTTCATTTGAATGAGGTGACTCGTTGCTTCATCCTGAATTGAGAGTCTGAGAAGTCAGTTGCAAAAACAAGCTTTCATCTCACCAAGGTGTAGGTATTGTCATTTCCTTGCTTTGATGAAGTAACGAAAAAGTAGAAACAGAGGCCTGAAAGTTAGTCTAAAACAAATTAAAAAGGTATAACCACAGAAACTTCATCACAGTCTGAGGTGAGGTGAAACTGCTGCGAAATGGCCAGCAGCCAAGCTTTGCAGTGCATCTGACTTCACCTGGCACTAACTGTCATCTGCTCTCTGAAAACGTTTATTAAATGATATAATGATGAATGGCAGC
This sequence comes from Aegotheles bennettii, assembly GCA_013398125.1. Classification (NCBI taxonomy): domain Eukaryota; kingdom Metazoa; phylum Chordata; class Aves; order Caprimulgiformes; family Aegothelidae; genus Aegotheles; species Aegotheles bennettii. The sequence continues at coordinate 646,010 of VZRW01005380.1, forward strand.
TCTATTTAACAGTGTCATCCGCTCAAAATGTTCTCTAACATATGTTGCTTTGTTCACAAGGTGCAACGAAGATTAAATAACTGTAGAGTGACTGACAAAGTGTTTGGGGTTCACAGAAGGGCTGGCCGTGTTCAGGCTGCTTGGGTAGAAGGCTTTGGCTTATTTCTGTGAGCTTCTGTGCATGTTAGCCTTATGGAAGAATTGTTGCTGCTTTCTGCTCTTCGTACCTACAGTGTATCATATTTAAAGTGTGTGTGGGGAAGCCTCAGGAAAATATTAAGAATTTGATGTTTTATGTAAAAACATACATTTGAAGAAATAACGTTTTGTGTTTTACTGGCTGATGATAGATTATGAACATAAAAAGCTGTTTTCCAATGAATTTTTTGTTTGTGCCTGCTGTCACAGTCAAGTTCTGTGTATTCTTTGTTTCCAGAGCAGGAAGCTAGAATACAAATAATGCCAAAAAGCCCAACCTTAGAGATTCAATTCCTTTTGAATGTTAGGAAGGTTGTGCTTTTATTGATAAGTTCGTTTATTAAATTGTGTTTATTAAACTTGCAATGAATCAAATACATAAGAAAGCATCATTTCATTCTGGGTTTGTCCTTAAGTTAGAAATTGATAAATTTTTCGTATGAGCTAATTTGTAATTTGGGTTTTTTTTTGCACAGAAGATAGGCGTGACATTTCTATGAAATTATGATCAACTGTCATTGTTTGCTTTTTAGCCTAACATGTCAAAACTTCATTTTCTTACTTTTTGTGCTGCACTTCCCTTGTAGATTTTTGAGTGGTTTTAAAGACAAAATGAAACAGTGACTTGAGTGTCTTACATGTGTATTGCCAGTAAAATCTGCAAGAATTCACTTGTTCTTTGATTCTAGGGTTAAACATTAAACTGATAGAACTACTCCAGAAATCTAAGTTTTAAAAGCCCAAATCTTCATAAACTGTAGAACTTGATTTTGCAACAGCTGTTTAAATGCTGTTTTGGTTTGGTTTTGCTTTTAATCTCTTGCCCTATGTTCTGTATGGTTCTTCAGTATAAATAATTGACCAAATCCCCAGTTCTTGGATTAAGGACGACTTTTGCATTTGGTTTTTTTTAACCGTTAAAGTAATACCAGTAAATACACAGAAAAAGATTTCGAAGATGTTGCTGACATGACCAACTAGTACCACTCATGCCACTGTCAATATTACAGGACATGCATATTGTTTATAATGTAAGCCCCTTCCTCCCCTCTGTGATTTTCACAGTTCCACGGGAGTTGGGTTGCTTTCTCAGCCTGTGTCATTAAACGTTGGAATTCTGAGGTACGGTAGCTTGGAAAGTAATTGTATAAAATTGTGTTATTTGGAGTTTTTGTTTGGTTGGTTGTTTTGGGGTTTTTTTGCATGACAGCAGCAATCTTTGGTTTATGGTAACTTTTACTTTTGAGCATATGAAAGTAAGGTTGTGGAGTTTGTACCCTTTAGGAGAAGGTATCAAAATACAGCGGGAGTCAGGGGTGCAGGATGAGTTGTGCAAACAGTGGTACGATAAGTAGCAGATAGAATTTTGGGTGCTGAGTGAGGTGTCACTAAAGCAGCCAGTGAGGAAATGCTTTGGACAAATGTGTCAAAAATAGTGTTTCTCTGTGTGATAGGTGTCTTTACTCCTGTCTGCTACTTTTTCTTTTAAAATGTCATAGAGACAAGTGGCAATGTTGATGACTTTATACTAATTGTTCTTGGTGGAACACTGACATTCAAAGTGGGAGATGAAGGCTTAAATCTCCTTTTTCAGACTAGGATGCAAATTCCATCTTCCAGAAGCACACACTACACTTCTGTGTGCTGGGAAATTTTTAACTTCTTCCCATTGAAGTTGTTCCTCTTTGTGGAAAGAGAGATGTATTCTCACTTTCTAAACTTCATCTAGTTGAATGGTAAAGGCAGTCATGGAAAAAGGTGATAGGGTAGGGGAGGAGTTACTTATAGGGGTTTTTTGTTAAATAGAATTTTCTGGTTTGAGGTTGTTACTATATTTTATCCGAAGACCTGCTTTTGCATGTGTGAATGGTCTCTTGGGGATTAAAATTTAGACCTTTCTGAACTTTTCTTTCCTCTTCAACTCATATTCATTCTTGTACAGATTATTATATTTTACAGGAAGGGCAATGCCCTTACTTTTTTGTCTTTAAAAGAAAGTAGCATTCCCTATATTTTGAGAGGAATTGAAGAACAATTGCCTGACCAAACATTTACAGGAAATGAGTGGAGGAGGAATGCTTAATTTGAGGATTCTGTGTGCGACTGAGCCATGAACTTTTCATCGAGTTTAGTCATATGTTGCAAACACTTCCAAATTGTTTCAATGTTTCTATATTACTGTCAAGATAGAGAGAGTTGTTGCCATGCTGTGGATTAGGGAACAGCGCGAACAAGGCTTTCCAGATGTACAGTGAAGATTTTAGGAATATAAATGAAATTTAAATTCTTTTTGTAAGTGCCAGAATTCTTTGTGGCCTTAGATGTATTAGACTCAGTTGTTTAGGTACCCAGTCAATCATACTGGTTGAAGTACTGAGTTAGATTGGTACAGCCAGTCTTTTTAGGGAACCTAGAAGAAGTCATTCACTTTGGAGTTAAACATTTTTATGCCAAAAGACTGATTTCTGAAGTGTGGTACTTACTCATAGGATCATCTTTGAATTGGAGCTTTCAGAGGAAAATTAGTATCACAGATTGGCGTTTGGTATTTCGTTAGACTTTGCATTGTTATTTTGGGTTGTCATAGCTCTATCTATACAATGAGGTACAGAAGATTTTAGATGTTTAAGGTGCTCTTTTTAATTTAATGACAATATGTTTTTCTGTTAAGTTACTTAGTTTTTTGTTTTTCTTTGCAGCTTTCATCCAGTCAGATGGCATAATAGAAATGCTACGTTTTGATGAAGGAGACCTATTGCAGGTATGTAGTCACACTAAATCATCTGAACTAGCAATGTTTTGTTGTCTTTTTCATAGCTGTTGTGGGTGAGTGGATTTTTGAAAATAAGCAAATGTCAAACTTAAGTGAGTCCAAAAAACTTTTGGACCTTTTAGAGTTATTTTCAACAGTATGCTTTGGTGTGTCCTGAGGTTCTGGTTCCCTGATCTTTTATTTTGGGAAACTAGTGAGGTTTACCACAGGTTCTGTCTGGCCTGTTGGTCCAGGTTTGTTTGTTTTTACCCCTCACAAAATCTGGGGGATGCTTTGTGTTTAGGACTAATCTTCATGCAGAGGTGGGATGCAATTGGATAGCATAGCTAGAGAAGTGTTGCAAAACTCACAAATGTGAAGGCAGCCTTTGGGACCATATCACCACAGGATTTAAAAAATGGTCAAATACTGCGGTGAGGTAATTGCTATTTCAAATATGGATTTTTCTCAGATACGATGTTGCCATTCTTGTCAGCTTTCTTTTGACATGAGTCAAAGCAGATGAAAAGTTAACTTTAAAGAATAATGTGCTGATATTTTGATATGATGATAGTAGTTGGGATGAAATACATGGGTTGATACTTTAGAGCTATATAGTTCTGACATTCTGTTGTCTAGAATTTCATGTGCATGCATTTTGTGAATTGTATTTATATTGAGAATATCTTCTGTTAAAATTCCTTGATGGTGTTAGTCCTGGTAGTAGAGAGGGAGGAGAGGAGAAAGAAGAAAGCAATCAATTGTTTAAATGATAAGAACACATGGCATGTGACCGTGTTTGACTTCATTAGTTACTAGTGCAGTGCTTGATTTAAAATTCCTACCTCCTGTCTAGTCTAGAAGACTCAACAAATGTAAAAGCTGTATAATTCTGGCCTTGTTATAGTATTATTTATTTCAGATTTATGATGGTGTTTTTTCTTTTAATCATTCCAACTTTATTGCAAGGTACAACAGAGACAGGAAAATCAGTTGAAGTATTATGGTGAGACAAAGTCAAGCAAGTCTAGACGTTGCACTATAAACTTTGCAGTGCTTTGGATTGCATTTGGCTACCACTTATCCTAAGATACTGCTGAATATTTGATTTAAAACAAAGCAGGAGAGACAACATTTCTAATAAATGGTTTATATGTTTGAGAATCATAGAATCATAGAACATGTCGTGTTGGAAGGGACCCTCCAGGATCATCAAATCCAACTCCTGTACCTTTGCAGGGAACCCTTGGCATCACACCATGTGCCTTTTATATTATGGTTGTGGCGCTTAAGCAAAAAATGCCTACATAAGTGAAACCAGTTCCTTTTAATCAGAATGTTACAGAATGTTTTCTCTAGCTTACTATTTATTTGGTTTTTAGCCTGTACATTTTAATATGGTGACCTCTTCTGACTACTTACTGCAATTAAAAAATAAAACCAAATACATTGTTGTAAAAACAAATTTACATCTTGTGAACAGTCTTGTAAACTAGTTTTAAACCCACTGTCATGTCATTGGATGTTTCTCTTTCCAGCTTTCTGTAAGTTTTCAAAAATATTTGTTGATTGTAGGTTATCCATCATTACAGAACAAGTAGCATGGTGTAGTAGTAACTCAGTATTGTCTGAAGTTATGCCACCTTAGGTGATTTTTTTTTTAAATATATGGATTAAAAAGTGCTACACCATGTAGCTTTGTGCTCTGTCTTAACAGAGCAAAAGTGAGCATTTTATTCTTTATCATACTAGTTTAGATTAAAGGTTTATATCTGAATAAATTTATACTACTTCTGCCCATGGATTAAATTACAATGAGAGATCTTCCTAGTTCTATCTCTTCTTCACATGAATCAGTCCCTTTAAGGATTCCACAATTTTCTGAACTCTTCAAATAAATTATTTAGATCATGAACACAGGGTAAGAATTGTAAATTGCCCATTGCTCAGTGCAGTGTAGGATTGTGAAGTTTTTTTGCTTCAATAGCAGGCAATTTGCAAATACCTGTATGATTGGTTGGCACTTCAGAGTCATAGATTTGTTTGGTTGGAATGGACCTCAGGAGATCACCTAGCACTTTCTTCAGGTAGTGTTGTATGTTGATGGACTACCATTGGCAGATGCTTGACCCTTCTGTTCTTAAAACCTCTAGAGAAGTAACTTTCACAGGTTTCCTGAAGTAAATATTTTTGTAATGCCTAAGATGATTTGGCCGCTTCTTTTATCTCCAATATGTATTCAGTTAGTTTTTGTTAGTTTTTTTCTTGTCTTCTTCATAACAAAGATTTTTTACTGAAAGACACCTATAGTTTCCTCATGAAAATTTTTAAAAACAACTTGTAACTTTCTTTACTGGATTTTTATTTGTCTATGTACTACTTAAAGTGTGGCGTTTCATGGGGACATTAGTGCTTTGAGGCTTTGAGAAAGAACAGGGTAGTTGGTTCCCTGCGTAGTAACACTTGTTTTAATAATTCCAAAATTAGTTGTAAATTTTTGACAGCATTTTATTTGCTCATATAGTTTGTATTTCATTGTTCTCTCCAGACCCATGCTTTTCTTTAGGGTACTACCGCTTAGTCAGTTATTCCCAGTTTTAGGTTTGAGCTCTCCTTCAGCTGAACACCACCATGTCAGTGTCAGGCCATCTCCTCTGTGTATCATGATTAATTGAAACCTTGTCCAAACTCAACAGATGCTTGAAGCCCCTGACGGTGATATCATCTGCAAATATTAGGAGTGCTGAAATAAACTACAACTGTTACTTTTAATAAATTATCCTTTCATGTTAAGCCAACATACTGTCTCACTCTGAAGACTTTATTTTGAAAAGTGAACAGTAAAGTAAAATTTATTTTTCAGAGCAAAGTTTTCATTTGCTTTTAGTTCATAAAGGACTCTTTCCCAGGTCATTCTGTTTATTATGAGAGCTCTTTCCTTGGGTATCTAATGTTTTCCTGCACAATGCAGTTGGGGCCACTATTTTTCAGAGCGAGTGATCTTCTCTTCAGTCTACATGTTTGGAAAGTACTTCTTATGTAGTAGTATTTTAAAGTACCTTATTTCTATAATGAAAAAGGAAAATGGTAAGAGTCTTCAGTCAAATGTTCTTAACATGAATCACTACACTTACCCCTGCTGCAATAATCTGAAGTGTATGAAATGCTTTTTTACAGTAACTCCAAGAAATTATTTTAGTGATACTTACTGGTTTGCAGAATAGCTTGAATAGGAGGGAAAAAGAAAACCTGTGTGTATTTATATGTATTTAATACGTATCTGCTGTCTCTGTTCATAAACTGCAGTAAACTTTTAGTCACAAAAGCTGGTATTGAGAATTACAATGTTCCTAAATGTCAAATAGTCAGAACCTTCAGATGACTTGTGATGGCTTTGCAAAGAGGAAGCTATGGAACTGAGTTACGTGCATGGGAATCATCAATGCTGGTCTCTTGCTGGAGGAATTTTAGGATTTTTGGCACGATCTGTACTTCATTCCGTATGGCATGGTAAAGAAGTATCTTAACAGAAGTGGCAACCATTTGTTTTCAGTGTATCAGTGATTGTGTTTTCAGGGTGTAAAGTTTAAATGTATTTTTTTTATTACCTCAAATTTTCATATTGTATGTTGACTTTTAAAAGCGGTTTGATATGATCTCCATTAATATCCACATAACCAAACGACAAAGATACACACTGTGTAAGTGGGAAATAAAGTGGCTGGACCATTGACCTCCATGGGTGTATTCTACGGTACAAAGTTCAGCTGACAGTCAGTTACCCATGATGGAGCTTGGTACTGAGGATGATACTGCTTAATGTCTTCATTAGCAGCCTGGGTGATGGTGTAGAGAGTACTCTCAGTACGGTTGTGGATCCTACCAAATTGGGAAAAGTAGTTGTTACAGAGAAGGCAAGGCAGCTCTTCAGAGGGACTTTGGCATGTTGGCAGGTGCCTCATGATATTCAACTAGGGCAGATGCAGGTCCTGCACTGGGGAGAGAATAACTCTGTGTAACAGGACAGGCTGGGCAGTGACTAGTGGGCTAGACAGCAGCGCTGCAGAAAAGATATGGGGGATGCTGATAGACAACAGGTTGAACATTAGTTAGCTGAGTGTCCTTGTAGCAAAGAAGGCCACCAGCATACTAAACTGTGAGCAGATGTGGAGCCAGAAGATAACGGGTGTGATTTTCCCCTCACTTAAGCACTTGTGGGGCTGCAGCTGGAGTACTAGGTCCAGACTGGGCTACCCATATGAGAAAGACATTGATATACTGAAGCAAGCACAGCAGAAGGATGCCAGGATGATCAGGAGGCTGAAGTGCTTCTCATGTTACAACATATTTCTTCAGCCTTTGGAAGAGATGACCAAGAGGAAAACTAATTGCTGTGAGCAGTGTAGAGTTGACAAGAGCCAGATTTTTCACTGTGTACAGTGGAAGGATGAGAAGCTTTGGATACAAATTTCAGCATGGGGCATTCCAAAACCATATAAGAAAAAAATTTTTAAACTTGAGCATGACCAAACACTGGACCAGATTGCTGACAGAAGTTGTAGAATATCTGTCTCTGTAGCTCTTCAGAAGTCTGGCCCAAAGCTGCGAGCAACCTGCACTAACTAGACTTCCCCTGAGCAAGGATTGACTAGATGGCCTCTGGAGCTTCCTTCCAATACGTGTGGTTTTATGACAGAGTAAAAGCCATAAAAGTTCATTGTCATTGCTTGTGAGCAGCTGAAGTCTTTCTGTTGCTCAGAAAAAAATTGCATTTCTTCTTCTTGTACAGGAAGAATTGCCTTCCCTGGGCTTTAGTTTAAAAATAATTAATTGATGCCCAGGAGTAAGTAACTGTTGCAAAGCCAATGTCAATAGCATGTGTTGCATCAGCTAAAGTGAACTGATGTTTTTGTTTCCTTATGTGAATCTAGCAAGAATGACTCAGTTCAGTCCACTTCCAGCTCCCTTCCAGATTACAGCATTCATTTTTTTCATTACCTTAAGCAAGATATTCGTCACTAACTATGTTTTTTTTAATTATCCTACTTATTATCATAGAGCTCGTGAATGCAGCAATGAAGGTTTTCTGTATCGTTGTATCTATGTATCGTTTTTGTAGCTGTACCTCTCAGGATTTAGTTGCAAGCAGCCCATAATTTTTCTACAGGAAGGAACCAGCTTACTATGAAATAACAATATGTAAAATATTCATACAAAATTAAAACTGAAAGAGTATTTTAAAATAGTTTTTTAAATTAGTGGACACTTTTTGTGTAGGAATACAGAAGCCCTTGGTTGTTGAATTTTGGTAACATTAAAGAAATGTATCTGGTGTCCAAAAACCTCAGGTCTTGATTAAGAGGGCCTCCCTGCTTCCCCCTCTCCACCGCCATCCTTGTTTAAGACTTTAAAGCTTTAATTCAGTTGTTTAAATACAGGTAACCAGTGCTATTTGAGATGCTCTGAGTGGTCCTGAACATTTACATGGACCTGGCAGATAGGGCACAGGGCATAGGAGTAACTATGTGCCCTTCTGGATGTCAGTCTGTGACCAGAAAGGTTGCCCTAGGACATTAATCCCAAGTGGCAGCAAATGCCTATGTTTAGATGACTGAATGTAGTGCTAGGTAATATGACCTCTGACCAAGAAGTGAAGAATAGCTATTATGACAAACTGGTGAGACATTAATTTTAACCTTTTTTTTCTTAGTTGGTTGGGTCATTGGTTTTTTGGTGGGATTTTTTGTTTTCTGGCTAAAGTTAACAACTGTAGATACGTCTTTAGAGACAGACTTCACACTGTAAGGTCTGTTTTTTGATTCTCCATGTGCACAATATTGTTGTCTGGTATCATTCCACAACTGTACTGAGCCTGTAAAGTGTGCTTTCAGATACAGATTCCCCATGAAATCTTTCTTGAGGATATGAGCCTCTGGAGAGAAATCGTTGAAAGTCTTGAAACTGGTGCTGGCTGACTGCCCTCAAATTTTCTAACTCACTGTGTGCAAGTTGTCTCAAGACCTTTATTCCGAAATCCCTTTGGTTTATAGTTTAATCCTTCTAGGGTTATATAAGAGATAAATTAAGGCGTGCAACTGTTAGTAGCAACAGCCTAAATGCATTAAAAACAAATAAAAAAACCACCAAAAAACCACCAAAAAACTATCAACAAACAAACTAAAAAATTCATCTGTCTCCAAGACTTGAACACTTCCTTTTGGGTGGAAGGATTATAGACTCCTGGTACTGGTTAAAGGGATGATTTTTCCCTCTCCTGCTGCTTTTTCCTACTCAGTTCTATATTACTGCTTTTTCTTTTGTGCTGACCTTAGTTTTTGTTGTTAGGCAGTCAGTTGGATCAGGAAGTTAATGCAATTGCAATTTTTTTTTCACTGTAAATTAGCTTATTATATCTCTTGAAATATTAATAGTGTGCACATACAGCCTTCTTCCTGATCTGCACATTGCAAGGTAGTATTTTGTTATTTGTAATACTTCTCCTGTACAGATAAGATTTAATAAAATTTTCCTAGAAATCATATTTTGCTAATGCTGCTGTATTTCAGATATATCCTTTACAGGAGAAAAGAATCATTGATTTGTTGAAGAGCATAATTTTATTTCTCTTTGCCTGACGAATCAGGGGTATTCAACAAAGCCTACATTTTAAATACTGGATTGATCTAGTACATGGTTTCAGTTCTTGGCATTTATGTTTGATGGTTTTGTGCAGTCACACAGGAAAAATAGCATGCCAGACTGCAACACAGTAGGTCCACAATTTTACTTGAAGATCAAATAAAAAAAGAAAAAAGTAGAGCATGTAACTGTACACATTTGTATGTTTTTGTTTACTGCACAACTAAAGATTGACATGTAATAAAAATGAGTGGTAATTATAGAAACTGCCGCATGAGATTTATTTTTGGTTTAGTTCCATGATGCTATGGTTGAGCTGCTGAAGCTGATACGCTCTTTCTTTGCTCTTAATTGACCCTGATTTAAAAACAAACAAAACAAACCCCCTAAAAAACCCCAACAAAACCCAGAGAACAAAATACCCCCCAAAACCCCTAAACAAACCAAAAAGCAAACAACCCCCTGCTTAAAACACAAAAAGTGTCATTGAAATGAATTTGTCACTTTGGTTGTACTTAACAGACATCTGCAAGCAAAACTCAGACTTTTTAAGTGTGAATCTTTGGTGGATTTTTGCTCTTAAGTTTATTTCAGATATATGATGTCCTACCAAAGTGATTTGTGATTTTAAACTTTATTCTATACAGATATTAGGCTAATATTTTCATAGCAAATCTGTAATTTCAGAACACAGGAGGGAAAACTTGAGTGTTTGATTAACCAGAGAATTTAACTCTCAACAATTAACTACAGCTATGGCTATGTAGTAGTTCAGCTGTTGTCAGTGATGTGTATTTCCATTTGTTTCTGTACTTTTCAGAAGTTAAATTTGATCTCCACTGCCCTCTGTCTAAAAGTTGGCCTGGGTGGGGTCTTAGTCTAAGACTGATATTAGGTGTATTGACTGCCAGTTACGATGCTTAAGAGAATAACAAATCACTTTCTCTACCAAACAATTTAAAACTTAATAGAACGTGCTCTCTTGTTAGAGCCAAAGCTCGTTGTCAAGGATGGGGCAGTGTTGGTAATGGCCATTTTGGTTGCCCTGTCATAGTATCTGAACCTGTTACCTCCCATCATCTGACTGTCAGGTAACTACTGGTAATTTAATTATGTGCTTTAATTGTGTTTTATATAGGGGGCCACTTGTTCCCTTGTCCTGCTGGGATAGGGGAGAGAATCGGAAGTGTAAAAGTGAGAAAACTTGGGGGGTGAGATGAAGACAGTTTAATAGGTAAAGCAAAAGCCAGGCATGCAAGCAAAGCAAAACAAGGAATTCATTCACTACTTCCCATGGGCAGGCAGGTGTTCAGCCATCTCCAGGACAGGCAGGCTCCATCACATGTAGCGGTTACTTGGGAAGACAAATGCTGTCACTCCAAATATCTCTGCCTTCTTCTTCCCCCAGCTTTTATTGCTGAGCATGACACCATATGGTATGGAATATCCCTTTGGTCAGTTGGGATTAGCTGTCCCAGCTGTGTCCCCTCTCAACTCCCTGTGCACTCCCAGCCTCCTCACTGGTGGGGCAGTGTGAGGAGCAGAAAAGCCCTTGGCTCTGTGCAAGCACTGCTCAGCAGTAGCTAAAACATCCCTGAGTTATCAGCAGTGTTTTCAGTGCAAATCCAAAATGGAGCCCCATACCAGCTCCTATGAAGAAAATTAACTCCATCCCAGCCAGAACCAGTACAAGTTGTGTAACTATTTCATGGGAACACTGTGAAATATAAAAAGAAAAATAAAATTGGAAAGGCAGACAGCGATTCGTGGTTGTCAGATTTATGATAGAGAAGTAGATAATAAGAAAAAATACGGTATGGAAAGCAGAGCTGGTTTATTTTCTGATTATTTAGATTTTGAAGTCAATCAATTAACTTGTTAGGCAGTACTTCCTAGGAAGTTTTAGATACAAAACATTTTGTATCTTAAGTATTCATCAATTAACCAGAACTGATTGTAACTTTCTTCTTTCTTTATTTTAATTGAATTTCTCTTACTGATATGAAACAATTCACTACAGGTTGTAAGTATTTACTTATATCTTACTGGAAATAGAAAATGGAGGGTGACATCAGAAATTAAGAAGCTGAACTAAAAGCTTATCTGCATGTGAGTAGTATACCTTAGCTAGGAAAACTTAATGGAAAAATTTACAAGCCAGTGTATTTTAATAAAAAATAAGAAGTGCACTGTTCTCCTAATTATGGTACAAATGTAATATGTACATTTAAATGAAAGCTTGCCGAGTTTAAATGAAACCTTGCTGATTTTTATACTGCCAATTTTTATTTTAATTTAAAACGACTTACCTTGTCTCTTAGCATACTGTTCAGTGAGGAAAAACCACACTGATCACGCTGTGCTGCAGAACATAATTTTATATGAACTCCTTCCTCCTGCAATATCCCTTTAGCAAGGCAGTCTGCCTCTCTATTTCAGAGGTTTTAAAATGAAAAAGCTAATTGATGCTCTTCCTAAACATGTAAAATTGCAAATAAATCCTCATGTTACAAACATATTAGCTTTGTTTTACAGTGATAGATAATACACTTCCAGCTTTCTTTAGTTTGGTACGAATTGGAGGGGCAACAAACCAAATAATTTCATTCAAAATCTGAAACACTACTTAGGTTTATGATCCAGAATTGATCCTTGACATGAATCAAACATTAATATTTGTGGAAGGAGTGATTTAATAGTAGTAATTATAAAATTTCAAAGGAGTGTCTCCAAAAAGCAAAATAAAATATAGATTATCTTATTTAAGTAAAGATAATTTAAAGAAAAAAATATTATAGGAAAAAATAATTTTTTCTTAGGAACAACAAGAAAAAAATGTGTAATTTGTAGTTGAAATAGAAAACAGTCAAGTTCTCAGCCAAGGGACTTGATTTTAGTTTTAAGATGAGATATATGAAAAATTCACGTTCCCCGTTCCCCTTGCAAACAAATTACATCCTTATACTGGAGGTGAGCTGTGTTAGATGAGTCAAGGTGTGCCATAGACTTTATCAGACCTGTAAGATTTCTTTCTGCTCTCAGAAGAGTAAGATAATGCTCACCTTGGCCATGAAATGCCTTTAAGAGAAGGATAGAAATCCTCAATTTGATTCCCAAGTCCTGTGGGAAGACAGAGTTTAAGAAGTCAGGTATTTTTTAATGTTAGTTGTAAGGGTGTGACAGAGGGTGACAGAGCACTGGAACAGGCTGCCCACAAAAGTTGTGGGGTCTCCTTCTCTGGAGGCATTGAAAACTCACCTGGACGTGATCCTGTGCTGCCTGCTCTAAGTGAACCTGCTTTGGGGTTGGACTAAATGATCTCAAGAGGTCCCTTCCAACCACTGCCATTTGTGATCCTGTATCAGAAGGATATTCCATACTCAGCCTTCTAAAGCAGTTGGGATTTTTTAGACAAGGGTAAACTAGTTGGAATTTCCTTGGCAACCTAACCTCCTTGTTTTCAGGTAATTAATTATAATGTGCAGCAGAGTGGTAGTAAAGGTAGGAATGATAGAGGCTTGAAGATCATTAGCAGGGAAGGAGATGAAGTTTCCTAATCAAATGGAGATTATAGCATTCTTTGTTTTATAGTTCATTAAATTACACTAGTGAGATAATTGCTTTACTGTTATTTGTTTTATAAGATTTTCTGTAATTGTAATTTCTCTGTAATTGTAATGAGAACTTCTCCTTTTTTCTTTCAAAATCGGATTTACGAACTTGTTACAGTTGCTGGGGTTTTTATCCCACAGGAATTATAATGCTGTCAGCATCTTAAACTGGAAATTATTTTTTTCTTTTACAGACTGAGACAACAATAGGCCTCAGTTCATATCAACAGAAAAGGTAAGCATGATTTTCTAAAAGTTTAATACAGGCAACCTATTGTGAGAAAAAAATAATTTTAGTGTAAACAAGATTAAATACAAATAGTGTGATGTTTCAATTATTTGTCTTATATAGGGGGAAAATTAAACTAAAATGAAAAAAAAATAATACTGGACAGCTAAATCACTTCATGTATGGAATAAGAAATGGAAGAATTATTTTGTTCACTTTGTAATGTATACCACAGAATAATCCTGTGTAAATAAAGAGGGCGTAAACTGAGACTCTGCTTGTAGACTTTTTTTATCATTTTACTAAAGTTTTTTTTGAAAAAGGAGTGAGTTTGTTTACCTACTTCAAAAGTTCTTGACGTTCTTTTGAAGGAAAATGATAGTATTACTTTAGATAGATTCTTCCCTGCCATTCCCCCCTATGCATGGAGGATATAATCTGTTATCAAAGAACTTTTCGTGTGTAGTACCTGAGAAGGAAAAGTAGTGGCCTATTTTCCTTGGTCCCTAGCTTATCTCTTGTAACTCCTCAGATTTTCCTGTTTATTCAATGAGTCCATTGAACAGCAATAATGAAGCTTGTTTCTTATACAATAGCATTCATCAAACTGTCCTGTAGAGCATAGTTTATTTTCAGTAAATACAGCTTGATTTTTTTACACGGGCTGATCCCATTTCCTTCCCAGGAAATTCAGTAAAAGGACTATTCTTTTTTAATTTCAGATGAGTATATGAAAAGTCCTTATTTTGCTATGTATGTAGTTGCTGAAACATGGGCTTAAGAGCATTCTCTTTGCAACAAGTTTTGAAAAATCTCTGAGAACAACAACATTTTAAATTTTACACTTAAAAGCCTTGATCTTATTTGTATCACTTGCCATCAGTCTCCGCTGTATTCTGATTAGATATGGACCTAAATGTTGCAATGTAAATCTTCTGAATTGTACAGAAATGCTGTAGACTTTAGCTTACCTAGTACCAGGTTTTGAAGTATAGTTGAAATTCAGGGTGTCGGGGAGAGAGTGGACATGCAGGTGCTGAAGTATCTTAAGAGGATGTGGCAGGTCTTTCACTCCAGGTGAAATTAAAACATAAATTCACATTGTCTTTATTGTGATAATGTAATATTATGTATTGAAACAAAGCAGTTACTTCATATTTTGATCTGAAGCTTGAGGCGATTTGTGTATTATGGTGATGTGAATTTGGTCAAACTTGTATTATATGAACTTCTCATTTGCTTTTTAATTAAAAAAGTTCTGCTTAGTCATTCTGCATAAACCTTGCAACTTCGTGGTACTGTACCTTTCTGGAGTCTGTCTTCTTTTCACTTCCCCAGCAATGGAGGCTCCTTTCTGCCCTTCAGGATTTCTGCCTATTTATTTCTCATCTATGAAATTCCTCAAATTAAATTTTCTACCTGATGCTTTTGCCAAACCTTTTCATAGAGTGGGTTGGGTTGGGAAGGACCTTAAAAGTCATCTAATATTAACTTCCAAAACTTCAATTTCTGTAAGCCAAGGAGCTTAAGCTAGGTGATCATTGTGTTATTCCTTGTCATGGTTTGTGATATCAAATCAGCTGGACTTCTGGTCATTCATAACTTGCAAACAATATGAGTGGTTTAAGATACTAGTACCCCAGTTGTTGTTTACCTGTCCTTCCTGCCAAGGATTCTCTCAGGTGCCAGAGAAAGTGTGTATCTGTGCTTGTGGCTCAGCTGCTGCGGTTTGTGGTCCAATGATTTATCTTACTCTGCCAGAGATGATGGATTTGTACGTGGATTGTGATCTGGAGCTGTTGTGCTGTGGGTAGTTGTTACATTCTTCCACAAGCTGTTAGGGGATTGCAAAATGATAGGGGACACAACTGTGGACAGGAACTTGAACAGCTGTGGCTATGAGTTGCAGTATGTCAGTCAGATTGTAATAATGAAAACATGAATTTAGGAATCACAATCAAACTTCTGAGAACCCTGACTAGTGTATTTTATGTCTTGGGTAGAGTCAGACTTTATGGAGATTGTTTTTGCCATTGCCACTCAAGTATTTAAACAAGATACTATTCCATTTAAACTAAGACCCTTTATTGGGACCTAGGGATTAAGTGCAATTTTTTCATCTCCCAGGAAACAACTGAATTTGGTGGTCCTTGAGACTGAGGCCATGGATTAGATATGCATCTAGGATTTTTTTATTCTAATTTCTCATCTAAGAAAATTGTTTTCTGTGTTTGTAATTTTGGTGTTCTAGAGGGTGTAAACACCAGTTTACAGATTTGAAAAATGTCCAGGTTTGTCAGGAGAAATAGCCAATTTGCTGTTTCTTTCTCTCTGTCGTTACTGGTTTTACATGGATCTTTCTTCCAAGTATTTTTCTAGGTGATTTTTAAATTTTATTTTTTTTTTCAATGATGTTGCTAAATACTCTAGGTTTCTGACCCGCATGCTTAACTTCTCTGAATGACTTGTCTTTTATTGTCCTTATTATATGTCCTTTTTGATGTAGCTGGCAGGTATTTCTTCACTATCTAGACACTTTGTTCAGTTCTTTGATCTACTTTTTAGCACTGGTTGGAAGGAGGGAAATGAACTAGCCATTTAATTCATTTTGTTCTTGCCCATGGTCAGGTTACAGTGCATCTATGCAAGCTTTTCCCAGTTCTTTCCCCACCCTTTCCCCAGACAACCCCCTCAGGAAGTGTTAACTTTGAAGTTTAATATTTGATATAATGGATATGTTTTCCTGAATATATCATTATTTCTGATATAATGGATATGGTTAATGTTGGCATAACTGAGCCAATCCCTACCTGGGTGTAGTATATGAAAAACTTCTGTTGCTGGTCTTTTTATTTATCTGCACTTTATAGCAGTGGCTACTGCCAGAAACTGAGATGGTAAAATGTTTTGTGGAAGTTCACTCTCTTACCAAGGTTGCGTTTAATACCCCTATTTCTAAAATAATTTTACCTATAAAAATAAATACATTTTATGATATATCAGCTCAGCCTTATTTTTAAATATTAACAAGTCATGGATGCACTGAGGGAAGTATGATCGGTTACTTACTTTTTTAGCCAAAAATGTACTGTCTTTGAGGTGGCCTTTTCAAGGATATTCTGGCACAAAAAGTACCTACTGCGAGGTATTTGCCTATTTGTCTTTTTAAAGTTTACTTGGTTATTTTTGGACACACAAAAGCCAGTAGTGGCTTTCTAAGAGTTTGTGTTGCTAAATAAAATCCTGAGATCTTTTCAAGGCCAGGCTGCATGGGGCTTTGAGCAACCTGGTCTAGTGGGAGGTGTCCCAGGGGGGTTGGAAGTGGATGATCTTCAAGGTCCCTTCCAACCCAAATCATTCTATGATCTCTTGCTGTTGGATGGTTTAGTGCTGTTGTCTTTTTCTTGATGGCACAGGAGAGGAAATAAAGCCCTTTAAACAACTGATAATGTAATGTGGGAAAAATACATGTACAGTAATGCTTAGATTTGAATTTTCCACAGTAGCAATTAAAGATGGTACAGATAAGACTCCACAGAGCACAGACCTCCTCCAGAAATCCCAGAACAGCTAAAAAGGTGAAGTGAGGATACAGAAAAACAGTTACTACCCAACTTTGCAGAAGTCTTTAAATACTGTATTTGACAAGCATTTTTTTCATCTCCAAATGCAGAGATGTGCACAAATTATTTAAAATTATGAGTGCCTAGTGCTCTGTGATTAACAGCAGTGTTCCAAAATGTCCTTAAGAGAAAATTGTGTCTCAACAAGGATGGACATCCATATCACCTACAGTCTTTCCAGACACTGATGTTTTGACCATCTTTATAACTGCATCTGTGACTAACCTTATTGAGACGTGAAGTTGCACTTCAGTGAATTGCATCTGGTAGCAGATTGCTTCTGGGTAGTAATAGTAAAGTAGTTATTTTAGTAGTTGAGGTAAATGGCCTCTCACTTTGATGACAGAGTGGATGGTACGGTGGAGCTAATGATCATGTTAGGGACTGAGTGTAGTTAGCTCTGAAGTCTCATTTTTTAAATCTCAGTTCTTGCAGAAGGGAAAAAGCATTGGAACCATCTTAAATCATTGCCAGGAGCTAGTCAATCCTGAACTTCATAGGTTCAGATGACTCCTGGCCAATTTTTGGTCTGCACGAGCTTGTTGGCAGTTATCAGTAGTCCTCTCTCATTCAGATGCATCTTTTCCTTTTCATGTTGTTCATCTTGACTTTGAAGATTAGAAAACTTGGAGGGGTAGGGAAAGAAAAATGTTTAAATTCTGATATAAGACCGGGAGCCATAGCTCTACATGCATACAGTAGTAATTAACTTAAATATCATTATGTTTTAAAGTTGCCCAACCCATGGGTGTATCCAACCTTCAGTGAGCAAGTGCCCAGCAGAGCAGACATTATCATCATTTTGTAAGTCTGCTGCAAGTTGACTCATGTTGGGCCTTTCAGTAGGCAAAGTTTGGGAATTCCAATATTGCTTGTTCCCATTTGAATCTTATTACAGTTGTTAATTTTATTATAATAGTTGGCATTCGTTATGATGTAGCTGCCTTTACCAAACTTTAGCCATTTAAAACTTCTGTATTGTCGGAATGGCTACCCAGGATAGTACAGCTAGGCAGCCTGAGCAAACGGTGCTGAAACTTTTCATGTAGGTGGAGAATTGCCTATGTTCTTATTGTTCAAGTTAGGTCAAGTGACTCTTGATGGTATTTTCAATGCATTTGAAATAAAGATCTTCATTATCACTTTTGTAAATACTATCAGAAATACTTTTAACTTTTCTATAAAAGGAATTGATCAGCCTTTCATCAATAATTACCAATAAAAAGAGGTGCTGGCTGACTGCTTAGAGTTTTGAAATTGGAAGAAATTGACAGAGCTATTTTAAAAATCATTATTGAAGAAGAGTAGGTATTGTTTAGCGTTATTTTGATAGAGGACGTACATGAGCTTTTTTCCTTTTTAGTTTAAAAATTCACTCTATGGTTCAATTTTTAAAATCTGAGTTTGTAACAGCATAGACATGGGCTGTTTTCTCTCATGTGGTCTCAGTACCATCAAATGGATCCAAGATTGTTTATGTGCTAGTGTAGATGTAGCTGGATAAACTCGCAATGTGTATGTAAATGACTGTCATACATTCAGGAAGATAGAATCATAGAATGGTTTGGGTTGGAAGGGACCTTAAAGCTCATCTCATTCCACCCCCCCTGCTATGGGCAGGGACACCTCCCACTAGACCAGGTTGGTCAAAGCCCCATTCAACCTGACCTTGAACACTTCTGGGGGCAAATGTTTGAATAGAAGTTTGGATATTGCTATGAAAGGTGATATAAATCTATTTAGCTTACTGTTACACTTAGTTTTCCTCTATATAGTGATGGCTAACATTTCAATTATGCCCATTTCCAAGATTTGTACTCTTGGATAATCTTCCTTGGAAACACCACATAATCATGTAAGTGGATCTAAAATTATGGTATTCTGACTGGACAAGTCTGTTGGGCTGTTTCTTCTTTACAACTAGTTTCTCTATTATTAAATTAATGAACTCTTTGCTAAGAAAGGGCAAATTGAGATGGGAAGGGAGCAAAAATGTATCATTTAACAGTATATTTTATAGTGTTTTAATTTTTCTTGCAGTGTATCCCTGTATCGGGGAAATTGCCGACCTCTCCGGTTTGAGCCACCAATGCTGGATTTCCATGAACAGTAAGTTGAAAAGTCTTTTGATCTGTTTAGTTTGATAAATAGAAAAAAAACATCTCAAGAGCATTTATAACTGATGGAGAAGATTGTATGCATAAATTGTATTGTTAGGTTGTTTGTAAGTGTAGTTGATTTACATGTTCAGTATGAGCTGGTGTACTCAAACATCCTGTAGCTACCTACCAGCTGCCATGGTTTTGGTAGTATAGGTACTTGTACTTAGTTTTTAGGTACTTGTACAGCTGCAGTGCAGAATGGAAACTGTTTTAAAGCTAGAACCGAATGTACTGAGATGAGGTTACCTTTCTCCTTGTGCAGAACCCATGTTACTGTTGCTTTGGTGACAAAAAAGAAACTTGTCAATGGATTTGCAGTTATTAGAACAGTAATGTTGTAGAGTTGTGAAAATACAGCCTCCAGGAACCTAGCTGCATGCTCCACCTTGCAGCTGGTTGCTGTTTCTATTCTCAATGGCTGCATACTATGGTTTACAGCAAACTTATCTGTGACTTCTCTAAAAGATGAAAGAAAGGGTGGAGGAAGGAAGTTCAACAAGTTCACCATATACTTGTTTGTAATCAGTTCCTCTGAGAACTACTTCAGTCTTTACCTATAGGTTATGGTAAGAAAAGTTGCTACAATCATTCTTCTTGTCAACAGTCAAAATCGGTTCTGGAGTAGGGATACACGAATGGAGCTGCCTCTGTGCACGATTGTTCTTTAACAGAACATAAACTGCAGCGAGGGCATTTCAAACATTTTGTTAACAGTTCAACCTAGTGCACTACTGCTGGGCAAAAGGCTGCTTCGTTTACAAATAAGCCACAGATTACGAATAAAAATATAGTAACCCTTGTCTTTAGGAAAGACTGTTGTACAATGTGGTAACTACAGAGATGTGCAAGGAAGCTCCTGTGTATTGACATGATGTATACTTTGTTTCTGAAAGAAGAGAGGCTGTAACTGTATATTGTTTTCACAGAGTAGTTTTCCAGAAGTAACCTTTATACAAAAAAAAAAAATGGAATGCCACTAAATAACAAAGCTGTATGAAAATGCCTCATTTTCCAGAATTTATTTAGGCTCAGTCTTACAAAACTAACTCTTATTTCTGAGTAAAGACATAATAAATCCCTCTCTTCCTTATTTCCTCAAAATTTCAGAATCTCTAGCTTTTGATGTTGCGTGTGTTTTGGTTTTTTGTGATGTCCATAACTGGTCCTAGGTAAGGGGATATTGAGCTTCTAAATTGGATAATAAAATACCTAGTGGTAAGTCCTGCTCTACTGCATCTCTGCTGTAACAAGATTAGGTCATAGTTAACAAATTATACTGGTGAATGCAGTACAAACTCAAACTTGTAGAACAGTTTGTTCTTTGTTAGAGTTACTGTAAGCTTTTACCTATTGATTTGGTTTTAAAGTGATTTTTCTCTTACAAATGTAAGTTTTCAGTTCATAATAAGTACAGAATTTGGCATTCAAAATGTATTTTATACACACTTTTCTACTATGAATACAGTGTTTTGTTGATGTACTCTGAAATACCTTGCTTTTCATGGTCATCTATAGTTTGCATGCTTATCTGAAGAAAGCTGCAGGTTTCCTTTGTGGATTTCCAAAGAAGGTGGTTTTTTTTTTCTTGCTAAAAATAGATCCCAGGCAGTATCATAAATACTTTAAGCTGTTCTTTGTTGTATTTTGACTTTTGATGTAAGCTGTTCTTGTCAGAGCTAAAAGCATGGAGGAAATAGTGTAGATGTAGTACGCTGTTAAAGTAGTGCAAATCTCTTATTTAGAAAGGGCTCTGTACAATAAATGCAGAATTGCACTGAGGGATTGCTGCCTTCTATCAGTTAAAATAGGGAACCTGTGTGTTAGATCTCAATTCATTATTTGTTCTGTGGGGGTTTTTTTTGTTTGTTTTTTTCTAACAGTGTATGATAAATAATTTGTCTGTTGTAGTTTAGGTCATAATCTCAAGACAGAAATTGTCTTTTGATTTATTAAAACTTCAGTAAGACGTCAAAAACAGCTTTGGAAGAGGTTTAGATATGGAGCCCCAAAGTTCAGTTTAAAATATGTACTTAGGCATTTAAATAAAGATGAACCAACTCTGAGAAATGCTGAGGAACTCAACCTTATGGTGGGAACAAACTGCAGGTGCCAAGCACCTTGGAAGTCGGATAATGCCGATTTAAACTTTTGTCTTTTTTGCCTTTTAAAATAGACAGGGTTTTCACATTTGAATTCTGGCTTTTCTTTCTTTGATAATGTGTGAGCAGACAGAGGCAGGAATCAAGAAGAGCCATCAAACGGCCATTTATTTTCATTACGTGGCCAACCAGGGGATCCCTGAAGCAGCACCCAGGCAGAGGCACGCAAATGGCACCCCAGAGCACCACAGGCACCCCAGAGCTCAGCTCATTTTAGAGGATCACAGAACCTGCTGTTTCTGCCTCTGTACTGGGGATTTGTGCAGGCATCTTTTTCACACTAGAGTGTGCTTACAATCCTAGCCAGTCTTCCATTATTTTCTCACAGTTAATAATGGATTTTAGGAAAGGCATAAAGTGCATATTTAGTTTCTGGGTAATTATTGTACCTAAATAGTGTTTTGTTAATAGGTAGCGTGTAGCATTTAGTAGAGCAAGCTTGTTCAAAGTTCATGTTTATGCTGAGCTATCAAGCTATGCTGAGTGTATCATCCCTAGGATGAAGAAAGTTGCAATATTTAATTTCAGTTGTAAGCTAAACCATTCTTCCTGTGACTTTTTTGGTTTGCTAAGGGTGCTTGAGTTTAATTAGATGTTTCAAAAACGTGCTAACTTGAGCAGGAATAATATTTATTAGAAGTTATTTTACGTAGGGGTCTCAGTATTGAGTTGATAAATGCGTGCTATGGACACACTCCCTGTGTTCCACTTGGAGATGAAATTGCAATGGCATTATCCGTCTGCTTTATAGCAGTTGGGGGATTTTTAATGCTGTTTTAATATAAAATAAACAATGCCAGATTCTATAACTTTGAAGGCAGTCCAGGTAATCTCACATTTATCAAAGGAAATGTATGCTGTATGTCAGGATATGCAAATCTTTAGCTCACTTGAAGAGATCCTAAATGTTTTCTGCATACATTAAGCCTCTGGGAATGGGGTGGAACTAAGGCAGGTTCTCCCATATCACTGCTGCAGGGCACTGCTTCGACTAAGTGGAATACTCATTTGGTTATTTAATGTGAAAGCTTCCTGCTTGTGTTTCTTAAGCAACACCAGTCTTTCTCTGAAACAAATTTTGCAGCATGTTGGATATTGGAGATTCAGGGCTTTAAAAAAACAAACAAGCAAAAAGCCCTCCACCCAAAAGCAACTCCATGACTAGCTGCCTTTATTCTTAGCTGTGTTCTGTTCCTTTTAATCTCCCTTTAAATCTGTTACTCTCCCCTGTTGTTAAATGAGAATGGAATAATTGAGGTATTGAGGTGTTCTAACATATAAACAGTAACCATTATGTTGTCTTCCATAGCTTTGGGAGTTGGTTGCTCAGAGGCTATTCTGGCAGAACAGTCATTACCTATATGGCTTTCTGTGTTTGAGACAAGTCATTATATTAGAGCTCTTGCAGGTGGTTGGTCTGGGTGAAGACTGAAGAATACTGCTACAGGGTAGTTTATATTCAGTTTTTGCACCTGCTGTGTTGGAGAATTTGAATCTTCATAGATCTTGATACATTGTGTTAATTCAACTCTGACTACATAAAAAGTAAAGTTTGTAAGTTCTTCACAATTAAATTTTTGGTAGAAGTAACTTTTGGTAATGCAGCACTTGGATATTGAGTCTTTTAGGACAAGAATACAATATAAGCTAGAACTGCTTATCATTCAAATTTTAAAATGTGGAATTATTTTAATGGTAAAGTTCATATCTTACCTCTGCTTCATAGAATTGACTGATAGTATATGAAATGATAATTTTAGCAAAAGTAGTATTTTAATCCTTAATCAACATATGCTTCTGTGGTGAATGGAGGTTCTTCCTTCACTCAGTTTCAGCAATGTCCTATTCTCTAGACAAAGTTTTCTTAGTGGAGGGACAGTATTCTGAAGATCTGTTTTTTGGTTTTCTGTTGATAAATAATCTTGCTTTGCATTTCCTTTGAAATGTTTTCCTTAGGGGATTTTTGTAACCATTTCAGGTTTCTTGTTGGTGAGCTAGTATTTGGCAGGATATTCTATGAAAGCTTGAGCTGACCTTGAAAGCAATTGCTAGGTAACATTCAAATATGTGAAACCTTCTTGCAGATCTTGAGACCTTATGTTACTTTAAGTAAATAGTAGAGAATTTTAGTAGCTGCAGAGTTTATCCAAGCCACTAGTTTTCTTACATTTTAAACAAGTATATCTACAAATGGTGAAAGGACCTATAAGGTAGCCATAATGTGCAGCCAGATGTTTACACAGTCCATTTGATATACTTCTGTGTGTGAGAGTTTGAGATTATTGACATTTTAAAAAACTGTTGCAAAATGAAATTTTCATTTCTCTTGGAGTTTGTTAAATGTAAGAAACTGTTGACACTACATTGACATTTAGTCCAGATCTACTTCTGGTTTTGTCCATATAGCATGCTAGACTGCAAAATGCTGCCAAGCAAATAATAGTTTATTATGCTCTTAGATTCATTCAAATCACAGTTGGTGACATGCTTGGATAAGACTTTACTACTGGTATTTTGTGTATGGGATTTTGCTAACTGTTTGGAAAAGGAATGATTTGTTGTATGGGATCTAAGTTAAATTCCTAACATAAAATGGGGTGTTGGCACCATTTAGTATGTTGTATGGGCACTGTTTGTCAAGTGTAATATAAAAGAACTTTCTTGATTTCTTAAAAGCCAGTGAGATCTGAATGCTGAGAAACAATTGGTCTGTAGGCTACTACATATACAAAACAAAAATCCTTTGGGTTTCTTGTGCTTTACCAAGTTAGAGATGCATTGACATTCTCAAACTTAAGTGCTTCAGTTACTCTAACTTTAGTTAAAGAAGCAACTTGCCTGTGTCACTCACCCAGTGATGCATACAGTTTCATCTGAAACAGGAAAAATCCTCTAATCACTAATTCTCTAGTCTCGTACATCATGCAGGCTTCCTTCACGTAAAGAACTAGCATCTTCTTTGGAATGGGGTATGAAAGGCATTCTCTTTCAGTCTCTAGAGGTAACCCTTGTGCGACCAGCTAGTTTCATTTAATTGGAAATAGCAGGAGACATTACAAGTCAAACCTCAAGTTCTTATTGTTGGAGCTCACTCCCTCTGGTCTTCTGACTGGATAATCGTCTGCATAGATTCAGGGAGTTCTCAAGCTGCAAGTAGGAGGTGAGGAGATTTTTCTGGGCACCTGACTTTGTATGCTTTCCACATTATTACACGTTTGCCTTCGAACCATCTGCTATTCACTCCTGTCTGACACAGGATACTGATCTAACCCGCGTGAAACTTCTGATATGCTGTGTGACAACTGGTCTTAAAATTGTTTTGGGAGTTGTCAAAGAGGCTAAGCGAAAAAAGTACTTAGGGGAAAACATATTTGTTAAACTCTCAAATTAATGAGGAATTTACCTGAATTGAATCTTGAATATATTTATCTATATTTCCAGAATTACAAAATCAAAGTGGGAAGGTTGACTTCAGTTCTCCTTCCAGTCTCATTAGAAAAAATAGGAGATGGAAGAGGACGAATGTGTCTGCTGAATTTATATCCTTTGCTTTTCAGTAATAGATTTGTATCAGTTTTCATAAATGAAGAGAGCATTTTACAGAGGTGTCTTAACTTCACGCAGTAAGAAAGAAACTTCATTAGTCTTTTAAAAAGACATCTTCTCAATACATATCTGCTTCGCACAGAGTAGCTAGACATTTTTGCCAGTAAAGTTTGAGCCAATAAATCAGGGACTCATCTCCTCAGCCTTCTCCAGGAGCTGGTTTCCCTCGTTAGAGTAATTTACCTCTTGATCCCTAGAGCAGCAATGAATTCCATTACAAAGGCACACTTACAATACACTGCGGATACTAATTCCGGCTTTGGAAAGGGTTGAGTTGTAATAGTAGAGAATGTAAACACAGGTTTTTTCACCCATTTGAACAAGCACCTTGCCCTTGTTAATTACCATCTTCTTGTCTAGGTTGTGGTGTCTGGTTTTTATCAGTATAGATAGACCTAGCATTATACAGATCAGGAGCAAAATCTTACGTGCTTTGACAGTTCATGTTTGCCTGAAGGTGTGTGTCTGTACCCGCTTCTTGCAATGAAAAGGGCTGGCTGTGTCTGCTCCAGGAAGTCCTGCTGTAAAATCTGGCACCGGGTAACACTGTATTTGTGCAGATCATTGCTGCTTGCTAATCCGCAGCCTGGAGAGCATCCCTTATGTGATTACTGCTTGGGATGTGGGTTCATTAAACATGTCTGGTACACACTGCATTACCTGGATTTTAGATGGCAGAAAAAACAAGTGAGGTTTGTCCTATTTCTGGAGATTTAGCTAACTCTAAGCTTAAAGAATATAAGGAAAGCTGTATCTGAGCAAAACATAATATTAAACTTACTGTTTCAAAATTAGAATGGTCAACAAGATAGTAAAATAAAACATAGTCCTAGCAACAGAATTTCTGTTCAATGACTTCTGTCTTTATCACCTGTAATTACACTGTGGTGGTTTAGCCTGGAATCTTAAGTTGGTGAACTGTGATGTCTGTCATGACTGCTTCCCTGCTAGCTGTTTTTATAGGCTTTAGCCTCTCAAATAGACTGTCGTGTATTCCCATCTTCTCAGAACTGGAAAAGTGTGAAGGCCTTAAAAGGTTGTTAATATTTGAAACATTTCCTGGGTTAATGAGTTTTACTTCCAAACTAACTACCCTTCTGACAGGAACAGGCTGGCACTTCAGTGTTACTGGTTTGTTCAACACAGTTTTCTTGGCTTTGTGGTGTTCCACACGTTACACATCATAAAAAGTGACACTAATGACAACTCTGATCTTGGGTTTTCAGTACACAGCTGGCTCTCTGTAGAGACCACAGGTGATGTGCTAGTCATGTCGTTTGCTCACATGAAGTACAGTGCTTACAATCTGCCTTGTCTTCTCTTGCTTCCCGCTGTCACGGTTGACGGGAACTGTTCTGCTTGATTCTTGTTTTTGGCTCTTAAGCTCCTCTTATGAAGACTGGATGTAGTGCATTGTAATAGAGGAGGATGGTTTCTGCTTCTTGATGAGCTGCTGAACATGCTCTGGGGAAGAGAAGTATCCAGAAACTGCACTGTGACAAGCGAAAGAGTTGCAACAAGGTGAGGGAGCGTACTTTCCACTGAGGGGAGTGAGAAATTGCAGTGAGAACTAGGGAACAAGTAGCTGATCCTCAGGAGAAACCAAAAGAGCTTTCTCGAATGTTTGAGGAGTTGGACTATTGTATTTTGGTTTTGGTGGGGTTTTTTTTTGTTGTTGGTAGAATCAGAAAGTACTTGTTAAAGGCATGACAGCTTTCTCTAAACAACAAATTCACTGTGGAATTGCTGACTGTTACAAAAGCTTGCTTATGCCTTTCACAGTTACCAGGCAGATAAAATACTCAAGCCCATCTGTACCAATGTCAGTGAACGAGTGTTCAAAGCAGTGGGGTCAGAATTCAGGAGGTGCTGGGTAACTCTATCAGCAGATGGTTTTATCAGTTGTGCTTTTGTGGGTGATTTTGTTTTGGTTTTTGCTGGAAGTGGAGTAGAGATGGGGAGCTTTGGAGGTCTGGTCTGGCTCTCCTCCAGATTGCTCTAGTCTGATAGGTAAGCCTTTCCCTAGCAGAGAGGTGCATAAGTTTACTGTTTGATTTCATTGATCAGCAATGTAACAGTTACAGCAGTTCACGCAAAATATCATAGCTGATAAACCATTTCCCTTTGTATTATTCCCACGTATTCTGGCAACAGATGTGAATGCTTTTGTGTTACAGCTTAACCTGGATGTTAGGTTTTCTACAGGTTTTAAAAGATGAGGAGAGAAATTGTCGTTTTCATTACTAGTTAAGTTAGAGAAATCAAAATGAGATTTTTCTTCATCAGTGAAAGAAAGATTAAGAACAAGTGTTTGCTGATGGAAACATTAAATTAGGACTTAGAAAGTAAAGCAAAGGTGTTTACGGTATTAGAGTGCAGATACATTGTACTATTAGTGATGATTGAAGGTTGATAATTGTGTCTTTAATATCATGGTCTTTAGCATCTATCTGTTCAGCCCATGTTTCATAAGTAGGCGGCTCTGTCTGTTACAACCACCACTTTGTAAATTGTGGCATAGTTTGATTACTGTTACTAAATCCTCCATTTAATGCAACCTTTAATTTACAGCAAACTTATGTTACATTATGTATTGAGACACCACCCTTCCCAGATGAAAAACTGTGACTACAATAGCACTTAGTAATTTGGCCTGTTAAAGTTAACTGAAGATGGCAGAACAACTGCTTGTTACTATTCATCATCAATTCTGGTGCTACAGGTAGTGATTCTTACCAATAGTTTTGTATTCCTTGCAGTGTGTGGAGCAGGTGACATGGGAGGGGGTGCTACATGGAATCCATGTATCCTGAAAGTTAAGAGTTAACTACTATGGATTCCAAAATTTAATTTGGAGCAAATTGTAATCTACATGGTTTATTAGTGCTTTGGTGCTTATGCTTAACAGGTATGTGTTAAAAGGCATAAAAAAACCTCTGAAGATATAGCAAAGCCTGAAAATTAATTGGTGAAACGGAAGCATTTATTGTCACATCAGCAGTTATATGCAAAAATGAACAAGTCTAAACCTTGCGTGGAATAAATTGTTAACATATCTTGTTACTGAAAAAGTGTGCTGTTGTTTAATGGCTGTGATATAAACATTCTAAAATTTATCTCAAACATTTCTTATTTTTTTCCTTAAGGTATCAATTCAAATGCAATATACCTATAAATTAGTTGTTGGTGCACATATCTGTACTTAATTCTTTAGAGCATATTATAAATTATAGCATCAGAAAAATTCTAAGTTTTGGGTAAGGCTGCTTACAATCTATAAGGAAAAATTGTGCTTAGACTTTTGTTTAGGGTATGTTCTGTTTATTTTAAGTTTCTATGTGCCACCTTTCTTCAGATAATTATTTAGAGGTTCTAGCACAGGAATAGAAAACTTTGCCTCTTCAGATTCTGAAGTAAAAACTTAAAAAATAGAATTTCATTTTGGATAGGTGTTATTTTTGAGGATTATTCAGTGTTAGGTAAGCCTTCAGGAAAAGTAAGGAATAAAATAATGGAAAAGATATTAACTAAAATAATTCTTCAAGGTAGAATTTACATATGTTGCTTGAAAAAGCATTTAATGCAAAGTTCCATGGTTAATGTTCATTGTTTATGTTCCTATCTGGTTTAATGGGACAAAGCCCAATGCACTATTTTCTAGAAATCTAACACTTTAAAAATACTCTGTTTCAACAGGCCGGTTGGAATGCCAAAAATGGAAAAAGTTTACCTACATAACCCTAGTTCAGAAGAAACAATTACCTTAGTATCAATATCTGCTACAACATCACATTTTCATGCATCGTTTTTTCAAAATAGGGTAAGTTCTTCTGCTTTTTCGAAATGAGCTTTACCTTCCCCTCCCCACCAATGGGGACTTAGTTTCCCTCCCTTCCTTAAATGAGCTACTTACTGCAATAATTGCATACCTAAAAGTATTACAATACTTCAGTTCTTGATCTCATATCAGTTACCAAGCAAACTTGAACTGGGCACAGAAACAGACAAACCCTACTAGAAAAGGAGTGAAATACCATGTGGGAGTTCTGACTACATTGGCAGTATATGCTGTAACTGATGATTTAACAGCAGATCTCCTGTGTTGCTCAAGTGACTAGTAAGTGTACGTTGCCTTAGAGCACATACAGTAACAAGCTGTTCTTATAATTTTCCTGGAAATTATAAGTCCAGTGAACTGGTATTTGTGTGAAGCAGTTACTCCAATGCACTTACTACAATCATGTTGCAGGAACTTGCAAGTTAAAAAATGGTGTCAGCAGGGTTAACTCTTAACCACATTGTTGTCATATATAGTCTTCTGGTTTCAGTTTTGTCTGCAGAGCCTGTGGTTTAGCAGGGGCTATGTAAATACTGTAAACTTCAGAAAACCTGTTTATGAGCAAGCTTTTTCACTTATGGAAGTCTTGCAGTAATTGTTTTTCTGTGATGTTCTGTAAACTAACTGTTAGTCAAAATATTTCTGTGATAAGCTGAACTCTTAAGATCAGAGTTCAACATAAAAAAATCAATTAAATATGATCCTGCACTAGGTAATAGTTGTAAAATATTGGTGTTTTTATTATTTCGTTACACATTTTTATGTGACTAAAACTTGTGCTCTTTTTTTTTCCAAATCTGTAGTAGACTTTCTCACTTCAGTTTTCCAGAAGGAACACATGGAGATCTTCTGTAGCACCAAAACTATTGTTCATCTGCAGGGTGGAGTGTCTTCAGTAAACAGTTTTGCTTATTCCTTTGCTTGCTTGCTTTTATTTTTTCCAGAAAATTCTTCCAGGAGGGAATACGTCCTTTGATGTAGTTTTCCTTGCAAGAGTAGTGGGAAATGTAGAGAACACTTTATTTATTAACACTTCTAATCATGGGGTATTTACTTATCAGGTAAGAGAATTACACTCTTTCAGAAAAAGTTGTAAAGTGTGAATCAACCAAAGCAGTACCTCCTTATGGCGTGTTTAACCATCCAAGGATATTTGCACAATAGGGGTTTTTTTAATTAGCCCAGGTGAAGAAGTTTCCATCCCTGCTGCTTGTTGTAGCACAGAGGTATACAATTGTAAATATCTGTAGGGCAGTACTGTAAGCCAGATCGATGAAATTATGTAGGGTTTAAAAATCCTCCAAACAAGTTTCTTGTGTGTGTTGTTTTAGTGGCTCATTGCAGTGATCTAGCTCATTCTTTACCTCTGTACTCATCTGATCCAGTGACAAGACAATGTTATTCATTAAGCTGGCAAAAAATTGCTCCCTTGAGATTCAGAAAGATAAACCATACAGTTGAGAGAATCTAAAAAGTGAGAGAAATCCACTTGTTGAAAGAATATGGCTCTTACCATAGCAATGTTTTGAAAACAGCAACAAAAATGCTTTCCATATGGATAGTCTGTTCTATAATGGTATGATTAAAGGATATTTCACATCTTTTTAGCCTTTAGCTGCTGTCTGGTGTTTCAGAGTATCAGAATAAAAAGACGGTATTTTGCCTTTTGGTGTTCTAAATATGTCAGTGTAAGTAAGTAGTAGCTATGAGGAATACCCTTTAAGTTGCAAACAAAACAATTTATTTTAGTGCTTTAGTATGATACTATTTTTAAATGTTCTAATAAAATTAATTGAAAAAGACTACTTGGTAGATTACTAAAAATGGCACACACATGTTAGGCTCTGCAGCAATTACCTACAGCTACTTAAGCTTGTTTTTCTTTTTCTGAATCAGGTGTTTGGCATCGGAGTACCGAACCCCTATCGATTGCGCCCATTTATTGGGGCACGAGTTCCTGTAAATAGCAGTTTTTCTCCTATAATAAATATACATAACCCTCACAGCGAACCTTTGCAGGTGAGGCTAAGAGAAAACCATTAAATGCTCATTTATTTTTGTGATACTAAACTGAAATTGTGTTTATTTTGTAGTTCTTAAAATTCTGTTTTAACTTTAAAGCTATTTGAGGCCAAATCTTTCACATTATACAAATGTTTTTCTGTTTAAATGAAAATCAGTTGTTCTAGAATTGTAGATTATGCTCACAGGTCTCTTAATTTGCTAAATTGAGGTTTTACTGTGGAATTTCCATTTTTAAAATGGAATAATTCCTGCAAAATAAAGAATTAAACTTTACTTGTAATTGAGAAAAATACTGAAGCAAACAAAGTAAAATAGCTCATCTGCTTTTAATCCAGTCATGCCACTTCTTTCTGCTTGTTTTGTACAACATAAGGTGTCTTTACAGTGTACCCTTGTGTGTAATGTTGGCAAGCATTCTTATGTTAAGGCGGGATTGATGTCTGTACCTAACCAAACAAGTAGATGAACAGTCCACTGATAAACACAGTCTGATTTTGTTAAGTGATCCACAAACTGTGAGATGCTACAGGAATCACATAAAGTGTAGCACTCGCAAATGTCTGTATCATCATTAAAAGTGAGTTTGTAAGATACTCCCGTAGTCAAATAGTTGCTAACCCGTGACATTACACATTATTATACCTGATAACTAAAATGGGTTCCCTTTAAAGTTGAATTGCTAACATTTTCCTGTTATCCACCTCAGGTGGTAGAAATGTATTCCAGTGGAGGTGATCTCCATTTAGAGCTTCCAACAGGTCAGCAAGGAGGTACAAGGAAGCTATGGGTGAGTAGTCATGTCTTCCAGCATTTGTTGTTCTTGTTTGGGGGGGGTTTATTTTGATATGATTTTAGGTTTTGGGATTTTTTCCAACTTTGTTTCTTGTCATGTCATTACTAAAAATACCCCATAAAAATTGAAACAGTAGCAGGGTCTGTTAATTATACGGCAGTAGGAATTTAAGGAAAGATTTAATTAATAGAAACCATTGGTATTGAGCTGTGCTTTTTTGAAACGAGAGGAAGATGACGATTCCTAGTAGAATGAATTGCACCTACTTGATCATTCAGGACAACGTAGACCACCTGGTGGCCTGTGAGCTGGATCTAACCCACAGGAAAAATATACAGAATTTTTTTGTTTGTTTGTTTTTAAACTCAAAGTCCTTCCTGCAAGTCATTATGAATGCATACATGTGTTGGAAAAGCAACTGAATGAACTTGGGGAAGAAGAATGTAATCAGGGCTACTAAATAAAACAGCAGTGTGTCTAGCTGCAATAAATCCTTAGATCATGAGTCAAGAGTGGCTGGAAACTGTTCTGGAAAATATTCCTAAATGCATGCCCTGCAGTTGGGCTTTACTCTGTGTCTGCTGCTTGGGTTGTGGTAGTGCTTTGGATGGACTCGTGGTCTGGCACACTGAATCTGTTTTGTTGTGTTCTTCACTTAATGTAGTTTTGAAGTAACAAATACTGATGCCTTTAAGTGAAATAAATGTAAATTACTTTACCTTCAGGTAAAGTCTTGGCTCCATCCTGTATATCATGCTGTTGATAGCATCCAACTAGATACAAAGCCTATCTTCCTCTTAAGTGAGAATTATTCCTTTTTTTGTTGTTTTTATTTGGTTTTGTTGACCTTTTTTTGGTCTTGGGGAGACCCTAAAATCATTTGGCTCCAAAACTTGTGTCTCGCTCTAATGTATCATTACGGTCACTGACAGTTACATCTATTGTAATGAGTAAAGCCCTGGATATTTCCAAGTGAGCTGAGAAAGGAAGATCACAAAACTTGATTCTTGGCTTTTCTGGAGAAAGTCAATGAGAATGGCAGAATTTTAGTTTTAGATACAGAAGTTGCAAACAAGTGAGTGTGAATATAGATCAAAAGCATTTTGAAAAATGCAGTTTTGACACCATTTTAGTCAAAGGACGCTGCTTCTAAAGATAGCACCTTCCTGCTTGACGAAAGATAAATGAAGGGAAATGTTGGATTCTGTAGCCATTAGTAGGTATGTAAGAAACATGTTAGCAAGACAAACAAAAGAACAGAAGATTTTTAAATGTCTGGTTTGTTTATTGTTCTGTTTCTTGAGCATATAGCTTTTTAGCTTCTCTAGACCAGGTTGCCAGTTGATGACATCCACATGAAAGCTTCCAGTGTATTTCATGGAAAGGCAGTTAGGTTAATACTAGTCAGCACTAATCCTCTTGTTTTTCATATCAGCCCCTGGTATTTCAAAACAATAAGGCAACTAGAAGTAAACACCCAGATACATAATTGTAGTGGCTATGTTAAGAGCTGTGCTGTAGTAAGAAAAAGCTGCAAAATAGAAGAAATTACTTGAAATATGATGATGATACTTTGACTCATGAATATGCATAATTGTCTGAAGTGGTTTTGGTGCTAAATGTTTGGATGATGGGATGAAGTAGTCAGCATATGCAAGAGTGTTTTTGTAATCACTGTTCAAAGTTGCTTCAGAGACCTGACAAACTTTGAATCCCTGGTTACACATACGGAGGAGTGAAAGCACATCCTTTGGAACATTAACGAGCAGCTACATTGTATTAGGTCTGTGAATAAGTGCAAAAACAGAACTTGAAAGCTTTTTTAGTTTAGAGACTCATCATGTAGTAGCAGTTGAAAATAGTTACTTTGATAATCAACAGTTTTCAAAGAATACATCTACAGTCATTGTGCCACATGAAATATGGCTCGAGGTCCACAATGGATTGGTATTAGTTTGTACTACAGAAAGCACAGAAGAGACATGTAAGACAACCAGCACCTGTATGGATTACATCCCGTCCAGTTTCCTTCATCAGAAACACAAAAGAAAGAAGATGTCAACTGAAACAGTATCAATCAATGCAAGGGCTACTCATCATAAATTCATATTTTCTGCTATGCTTGTTTGCATTTGAACTGAAAGAATCTCCAAGTTTCAAATCAACGTTTTCATCTTCAATTAAAAAGAAGAAAAAAATCCAGTTCCTGAGCCCTTTTGTAATGTGATGGGGAAGAACACGTTACTGTTTCCACTGTGGCTCTGAAGGTAGTCTTGAGCTGCAGCTGTGTCCATCGAGTACAGAAAGAGTTGTCTTTCGAGCCCTGAATGCAGATTGGAATTGATGGAGTAGACTTGGTACAGAAACTGAAACAGATTTTGACTTTTTGCTCTAAATTGCTTGGTGACTAAAAAGCTGCAGCTCCACAAGCCTCTGGTTACTTGCAGTGCTGCAATATTTGTGTTTGTGTTTCGTTAGATGGTTTTGACATCTGTTTCTATAGCACTGAAACTGTACTTGTGTCTGCTTTGGAGAAAAAAACAATTAGAAGCTGCAAAACCAATGATTGATGTTACTGCACTCAATAACATTTTTATGAATAGATTAGACTTATTGGTAGATTCTGTCAATTTAGTCTGTCTCTTTACCACAATTTTAATACATGAAACTTAATCAAATGGGATGTGAAAGCCCTTTTGCATATACCTCTTTTTAATCAGTGTCGTATTAGATGATTACAACTTTCCTTACTAAATTTAATGGTAATTTTAATAACATGCAGCCTATCTCTTACTTCTGTTGCAGCTTTTTATCTTAATATAATTATACTTAGTGCTTCTATTGTAATTTTTTTGTGGCGGCTTTTTTTTGTGATTGCTGCACTCTCATAGATGTGCTCTGATTATTTATCAGGAAATACCTCCCTATGAAACAAAAGGAGTGATGAGAGCCAGCTTTTCTTCAAGAGAAGCAGATAATCATACAGCCTTCATTAGAATAAAAACAAACGCTTCAGACAACACAGAATTTATCATTCTGCCTGTTGAAGTAGAAGTTACAACAGGTTTGTAGAAAAGTAGTTATCTTTTTGTTTTGTTTTGTTGGTTTGTTTTCGAAGTTATTTAGCTTAATTATATTTTAGTATAATAAGAACATGGTAATCTTTCCTTTTTTTTTTTTTTCTTAAAGCACCAGGAATCTATTCATCAACAGAAATGCTAGATTTTGGTACACTACGAACACAAGGTAAACTATATGTCGGGTCTCAGTGTTTATAAGGAGTAGAATGGGGAGAGAAAGCCCAGTTATCTTTGAATTACCATTAAGGGTTGCTTGTGGAATGATGCTTTTTAAAAGCCAGAGTTTCAAAAGCAGGATAACGATGTGCTACAACAGTGCACAAATGTATTCACCTGCAAGTGTACTTGAGATCTGTAAAAACAAACAGTAGTTTGCACATCCAGTTCTGAGACTAGTAGTATCATTAGTCTTACACAATTGCACATGGATTAGTCTGAAAACCATTTTCAGTTTACCTCATTTGTGAACTTGGTTTTAAAGCTTGCTTTGCATCTGTGTAAGTTTTAATCATTTTCAGACACAGGCTACAGTGAAAGTTATAATAATGAAATTTAATGAAATTTTTTACTTATGATTTTTTAAAAGTGATACTAGCAGCTTACATTTTAAATTATATTTAGTGAAATAAAAAAGAAGTCTATATGACAAAGTAGTAAAATTGCAGGTATCTTTTGAAACTAAAAGGGATTAATGTAGTATGCAGTATGTATCTTCTTTCAGCTAAAAACATAGTTTGAAGTACTTTTGATTGCAGCTTACTTAACACGTAAAGATTTTAAAATAATGCTAGTTTCTGCTGAATATTGGTGCATCTGGCAAAATAATATGTCGTAGTATTTTTAGCCTGTTCATTTCTTAATGCATTAGAAATACAAGTGGTTAGCTGAAGCATGTAATATCTACTAATACACAAAAATGCAGTTTTTAAGTGTATTAAGTCTATTAAGTGTAATTTTTGGGACAAGCTATTTTGACTGGCTGAACTGTCATGTTAGTCTTAACTTTTTAACACTGGATAACAGTGGATTTACATGAGAAACCAGCTAGTGCAGATGACTTTGTATAAGGTTTTTATGTTAAAATAGCCTAATAGCCAGGTGTGTTTTTTGTTCTTTAACAGATCTGCCAAAAATTTTAAATCTGCATTTATTAAATTCAGGAACAAAAGATGTGCCAATTACAGTAAGTTTTATTTCCTTTCAATATGAAACTTTCTACTTGGATTTACTTTTTCTCATAAAAATTAATCATTCACAGGTTCACCGTGTAGTGTTCAGAATTAGAAGCTAGGTGACGTGTGACTGAAAACATAACTTAATAGTAAGACAAATAATCTATATGCATGGTAAATTTTATTTACTTCATAGCCTTCTTTGAACAGCTGTTTCAGCATTTATTGTCTGTGCCTGTAATATCTGAGCCTCTGGAAGCTTTTATACTTGAGAACAGTAACTCCCATTCAGTGAATGAGAGATCAGTACGGAGTCTGTGGGTTTCTTTGTTTTCATCACAGCCTCCATGAGAGTGTATAAAGTGGTTGTCCAATATAATCTTTTAAGATGAGCAAAGAGTAGCTTTCAAAAGCAGACTGTAAAATGACCCTTGTTTTTTTGAGGTTGTCTGCTTTGTAGCTTGAAATAAGAAAAAAAGCCTGCAAACACCCTAGAGCCCTTTTCAGTGAAATCACTGCAGCTGCACATGAAGTGCAGCCAGCTTCAGAATTCTAGGTTTTAGATTTTCTACTTTCTATTTTTATTACAAAATTTTGGCTCTAGTCTGGTAGTCTGCTTTGTTCATTCATACCTTTTTCCTGTGTAATTTTTCTCATTGCCCACAATTTTTCTCACTTCTGCCTTCTCCCCTTCCTGTCTTCCTTGTTTTCCAGATTTAGTTGTATAGCTAGCTATACCTTGTCCCAGTGCACTTCAAAAAGTGTTGAAGTGTTGAAAAGAAACCAGAGGAGCCAGAAGGATGACTGAAGGATTGACAAACGTTTCTTACTGAGCTTTTAAAGCTTATAGCTGTAACTGTAGGGAATATTTTAATAGTAGAGGTCTAACAAAAACTTAAGATACTGGAAACTGAGACTAGATGAATTTAGACTAGAAATGGGACACATTTTTAGTAATGAGGATAACTTTCCTCCTACTGTTCCATTAAAAAAAACCTACCCATTTTTCTTGAACTGTGGTCTGTGGACCTTAAACTATAGACCATAGACTGCAGTCTGATGGAAGGCTACATTTCATGACAGAACTTTTCCAGATGAATTATTCTTTTAGAGCATACCAAAGCAGTACATATGGTGATCTTAAAGCTTTTGGGAGTCACTTTTGAAATGATAAAGTTACCACGTATGTCCAGATATGATGTATTTTTCAGTGTGTCACATATAGCACATAAAGTCATTTGTTCTTCCCATCAAGACACAGCTTTGTGGTGAAGTTTGTAACCTTTTTAGCATTTTTGAAGCACTGTATGAATTTCTGCTGCTGTGCCAATCAAGGAATTTCAAAGTGGTAAGCAAGAGTAAAGAAATTTTGGAAGGAACCTGATCAATAGCTTACTTCTAGGAAAGCTTGAGAAATTGATTTCTGACCCTGTAGGGCTAAGGTTTTAAAGCAGTGAGACAGAGCTGTGTGACAAATTTTATCTTAATGTCAGAAGAAAAGGCCAAGGCTAAATATAGCATATATTTAAGCTGGGTGCTGGAGGAACTAAATATCTTTAGGTCATCTGTGTGTGATAGACAGCTAATACTGTTGCCAGACTTGTAGTTGTTTTGCCTGTAAGTACTTAATCATGCTGTGGTCCAACAAATTGGTTAAGGAAAATAAGAGCGAGTCACTTGCTTTTCTTTTTTGAGTTCTAAAACTCTTCATAAAAACTTCTTATTTACATTTTGTAGGGTCTTCCCCATTATTGGGGAGAATCATGTTTATCTCTTGACTGGATGAACTGTTGTCATGCTGCAACAACTAAGCCATGCTGTCAAAATCTACTAAATGTAAATTTATCCCTTGTCTAGAATGAAAATTTTGTGTTGCTTTAGGGCAGTTTAAACCCATTTGATTGCTAAAAGCAAAGGCATATTTTAAACTTTAAGGTCCTGGTCATGTTTGATGCATAATCATGTTTGATTCATTGGAGTGAGTCCAGAGGAGGGCCACAAAGATTATCAGAGGTCTGGAGCATCTCTCTTATGAAGACAGGCTGAGAGACTTGGGGTTGTTCAGCCTGGAGAAAGAGAAGGTTCCAGGGAGACCTCAAAACAGACTTCCAGTACCCGAAGGGGCCTACAGGAAAGCTGGAGAGAGACTTTTTACAAGGTCATGGAGAGACAGGACAAGGGGGAATGATTTCAAGATGAAAAAGGGGAGATTTAGATTGGATATCGGGAAGAAATTCTTTACTGTGAGGGTGGTGAGACACTGGCACAGGTTTCCCAGAGGAGTTGTGGCTGCCCCCTCCCTGGTAGTGTTCAAGGCCAGGTTGGATGGGGCTTTGACCAACCTGGTCTGGTGGTAGGTGTCCCTGCCCATGGCAGGGGGGTTGGAACTGGATGATCCTTAAGGTCCCTTCCAACCCAAACCATTCTGTGCTTCTATAAAGAACCAAACAGCTGTATATTGAAGCAGAGTTCTATCAACTTGAATATAAAAGTGTTCATATAAGAAAGTATTTACTTATTGTGTTAAAATTTGTATATTTCAGAGTAGATTTTTTTCTTTTATCAGCCCTTGAGGAGTAGTTTACTTCTAAGTTGCGTTTTCAGTCTCAGTGCATGAATCTCAAAGTTACCAAGTTAGCTTAAAGGATTAAAATCTACTAGCAGTTTATTCCATGGCTGTTCTTGATGGTGCTTTTTGGTGAAAGCAAACTTCAGTTAGTTCATTGTGTCCCTGTTTAAACTGAAGGCCAAGTTATTACTGATAAAATAATTGTGTCATAAAAGCGAATAATATAGTATAGAGGTAGTTCTGACACTCACTGAACCAGCCTTAGTCTGCTGCCTGCAGCCACAGGGCTTCTTCCTCTTGCAGCAGGGAAAATGTGTCTTTATTATCTGTAAGTGAAAGTCTACAGCCTGCTCAGTCTTTAGAGCAGTATGCTGGGTGGACAAAACAAAACTACACTTGGGAGCTCACTACAGGTAAACAGTATGGATGAACTGTGCTGGTGTTTCAAACAATATTAGTTTGTTAGAATAGGTGTAGTGTGAGAGTTCTTAAACCTTAAAGCTTAAACGCAAAGCTTTCTGCCCCCGCTGAGTTCTCTTAGAACATTTAAGGTCTTTGTTTTCTGCTCTTATGCTAAATATTGAATGTATCTTCATACAGCAGGGTCAGAAATCTTGAAGGAGTGCTCCATGGGAGAGCCATGTGTTAATGAAGCATCTCTATTTTAAATTATTCTTCCCCACTGCAGTTGCTGTCAGGACATTTTCTGAGAAAATTGGTGGTATTAGATTCTTGATGGAACTTGTTTTGCATGTTTTCTCATGACCTGTCCGTATTTGATGATTCTAAAGGCACATCTCAGGACAAGTTTTGCTTGGGCTTTATTTGAAATAGGTTAAATATTGAGGAAAGTGAAGTTGAAAGGATTCTTAAGGATGTTTGTTTTTCCTTTAGTTGTCTTAATTCTGTATCTCCTTTTATAGCATGTAATCAAGCAACGAATTAGAAAAGTACATGATGAAGTTAAGCAATTTTCAACAAAACAGTGCTAAATTCCTTCCTTCACTCATTAGTTGTAGACATTTTGAGTAACTACATCTAGGTTTGCTACACTTGTGGTTTAAGAGGTGCACCTCTGACACCTGCCATTTTTCTGGCAATAGGCTGTCCTTTTGAATATTTCTGTTTTGATTTACTGAATGAAATCAGCATAATTTCAAACTTCACTAATTAAAACACTAGTCTTTCGCATGAAAAGAGCTACTAGAAATTATTATCCTTTCTGGCATGCAACAGCTGTAAATTTGATTACAGCTTTGGTTCCACCTGCTTTAAGAGGTTTTTTGAAAGATACCTCAAGATCCCAGTTTGGTAGTGTGGATTTCATTAGAAGAACATAGTGAGAATTGTGAATTGACTCATGAAGAGAAATAGCAAATATCTGCACCATGCATATGCGGGTGGTTGACAAAGGTCAGTAGTATAAATGCAAAATACAAAACTGACAGTTAACAGAGATGATTCATTAGCTGCAGGGGCAATGCTGCTTGTTTATTCTAAGGATCATGTGACCTGCAAGAACTTGGTTATGTGTGCATGATTTTATGGCTTTAATTTGCAATCAAGGAGGCAGCTTGCCTTGGAAGAACTGTAGTTGGTTTCTACCACTAGCTGTCTGCCTTTCTCCTCTCTCACCAAGAAGGGCTCAGCTGCTTATAAAGCAGGTGCTAAACCTCTGCAGCCCAGCATAAGGTAAACCAGCACTCATTTCAGTTTCCTTAATACAGCATCCTGTAATTTGCAGTAGCTTAACAGCTTCTACTTGAGCAGCTAAGCTGTTCTTACAGCAGGAGAAGACAGCTGGGAAGGAGGAATTATGGCAGCCATCCTAATTTTAAGCAAAACAACAAACATTTAAATGCTCCATGCTCAGTTTCTCTGCATGGAATCTAGATAAAGAGTTTTCTAGCAATCTTTATAGAGCCTCCAGATACTGACATGGAATCTATAATCACGCTGCATAGCAGTGAGTATCTACACAAATCAGCTCTGGCTAATAACTGATACAATTGGTATTCCAAAAATACCTAGTTCACCTTTTCCATTTAGTTTAAAATGGTAATCCTCAGACAAAAGGTGATCTTGTAAAATGTTGGTATAGAATGGGTGTCATCTCAGATTTACAAAACTGTCTCTATACAGTTAATTCTTTTTTTTTTTTTTCTGTGGCAGCTCTGCAGACTTAGCATGGGATCAGAGGCAAGGTAGATGTCTGTATCATCACCAATAATTACACAAGTCAGTTAACAGCTTTGTTAATGAGTGCACCAGAAACAAATAGTCTAGCTATTGTAACC
This sequence comes from Aegotheles bennettii, assembly GCA_013398125.1. Lineage (NCBI taxonomy): Eukaryota > Metazoa > Chordata > Aves > Caprimulgiformes > Aegothelidae > Aegotheles > Aegotheles bennettii. The sequence goes on from VZRW01005380.1 coordinate 686,763, forward strand.
CTGCAGCATTAAGAATAAAAAAATAAATCTTTATTTAAATAAAGCTTGTTTTCTATTTTATTAACATGTTTTTGTCCATACTATCACTTCATCCAGCATCCCCAAGGAGAATGCTCTATTGCCCACTTTCCTGCATAGTGGTTAATTTGGTGGATGTGAAAAAATTCTAAAGCATCTTATAATGCTGCTTTGTTATAGGAAGACCCATAAGAATTCAGCCAAAACTAGTTGCTATTTTATCACTTTGAAGGATACATGAAGGCTGCACAGTATGTTAACAGTGATAAATTTACAGGTGCTTCATATTTTGATTATTTGCAGAGTGTTAGACCTACACCACAGAACGAAGCTATAACAGTACATTTCAAGCCAGTTACGTTAAAAGCCTCTGAAAGTAAATATACCAAAGTTGCAAGTATTAGCTTTGATGGTAAGTACTGCTCCTTTCTTCTTAGAGCTTGTAGAGTGCTTCTTGAAAGTTGCTGAGACTTCATGAATTATTTTCCACTCTTAAGAAAATGTTATTTGTAACTTTGAGAAAGAAATAGAATTCTCCTACCTGGTAAAGGCTTACAGTTCTTCTAACATAAGTTATTTCTGAAGGGATCATCTCTGATCACAAGCAGCAAGTAATTTAGACTGGTAGATACTGGTGAGAAGAGCAGGAATTCTTAAGCAATCTTCTGTGCATGTATATAAAAAATTGAATGTCAGATTTCTATTAAACATAAGCAATATTATTATGTTAAGACACAGATTATTTAAAAAGTATTGTTAGCCTAAATAGGCATTTGTTTTTGAGAAATCCTAACAAACCAGGATGTATTCCTCACAGTAATAGATATTAGAGGAGACTACATCCCTTGGAGTGCCCTTTGATCCTTCCAAAGCTTAAAAAAAGATTCCAAAATCTATTTGTAAAAAATTACATTTTATGTTGGAATGCCCATGGAAGTAGGATTGTGTCATGCTCTTGAGAACCCTACTGTAAAAGTTGGCTTATTTTATTTTCCTATTTTGAATTCATATTAAAGAAAAGGGGAGGTGAATGGTGAGGAAAACCTTTTACTGTGCCTTTCCTACTAAGACATGTTATGTATGCTAATACTGACTTTCATATGTATCTTTATGAAAGAAGTGCTGGGTCGTTTCCCTCCTACATAGTGTGACTGTAAATATTATACTGACATTTTGTAGAAAGGCACCTCCATTTTTATAGATTTAATCAACTGTCAGAATGCTGTTGACCTACTCAGATGTTACTGCTTGAAAATTGCTGCTGTAAGTCTCTCTTCTGGGATTGTTTAGGAATGGAAGTTTATAGATGCAATGTTTTTCATTTCAGGTAGACATAATTTTATAAATTGTATGGATAGAGGGGAGAGGATTGACTTTTTTATTATTATTATGACTGATCAGCACTTTAGATTTTTTTTTAATAGCTTATGGTTTGTGGGATGAATGAAGTATGTTCTAGCCTATAAATAAATTCTGAAATAGCTGAACTCTGGTCAGCCTGAGGTGATAACATGCTCGGATTTTGAAGCTGGAGGGAATTGTTATATGACGACCTACTGACTAAAATACGGTAGATCTTGGAAGGAATAGTAGTTAGGGGAAAATACCCAGTCAAGCTGCTTAGTGTGTTTAAGGGATTGAGTTGGTGAATTTTTTTCAGTGAAGCAGCCAGCCCTAAATCTTTGCTGTTTCAGCTATCCTAATACATGCAGGGGCTTTAGAGGCTGGTGGCTTCTCCTAACTAGTATTTGAATCCCTTGACTTTTCTGGCAGTGTTGCTACCAGGATAGCATTGCTTGTTCTGTGATCTTGGAGCTTCTTTGAGCTTTGTTCTTGGGGTTTGTGTAGTTTGGCTTCTTATGTGATTCTTATTTTATTTCTATAAAGTTTAGCATGTCTTTGATTTCTTCATTATTAAAAAGCTACATTCTTGGACCAAAGTCCTGCTCAACCAGTACTTCTAAGTGGGGAGCCTAGTCATGTCAAGTTTCCCTTCTGTTTAGTGGAGGGATAGGTGTACTCCATACACTTAAGTGGGGAATTCAGCTCACCTTGGATCTGAATTATCCTCTGGACATGTCCAAGTTACTCATTTGACAGGAACAAACAGGCTTCCCTGTCTTAGATAAGCTTACTGACTCAGGCAGGCCAACTAATTGATGTTAACGGGGAGGAACTCAGAACTCAGATCTCTTACTTCCTAACTTATTCCATATCAGTTGCTTATTAAAATATCCTTAATATCCATTTTTCTCTTCCATGATACTTCATTTCTGGGCTAGCTCTGTGCTTTTATTTTTCTGCTCATGCTAGTCTAACCTAATGGATCTTTTTTATTTTTTGTCTGCTTCAACAAACTTATATTCTTGTGTGCACAGCATCAAAAGCAAAAAAAGCATCACAGTCTTCTGGGAAAATAACTGTTAAAGCAAAAGAGAAGAGCTACTCCAAACTTGAAATACCATATCAAGCAGAAGTGTTGGATGGGTAAGCTTACAGTAATTGAACGTTAGTTCAAAAACTACATGCTGTAAATTAACTGATGTAGCAGGAAAATTAGCCTTTTTAAGGGGGAGAGGGGATATAAAGATGTGATACGTAAGTTTGCATGAACCTGGAGCTCATTTTGAACTACAATTACTTGTTTGAATATTTCTGTTTTTACACTAGTAGATGAGGTAATCTTAGTGATGAGTAAGCTGGTTTCAAGGCTTGGGTTCAAAGTGACCTTAGAGAGTTGTTTTTCAGAGCAGTTGAGAGCTGCAGACGAGACGTTTTACAAATGCAGTATTTGAAATTCTTCCAGTTTTGCATTTGCTATTCTATCACTTTATGAAGTAAGGTTATAGAAGATACTCTGGTTTTAAGCAAAATTTTTGAAGAACTGTCAGTACTTCCTTAGTTTTTGTCATGTATTGACTAAGTATGGCTAAGTTGAATTTAAAATTATTGTTGAAATAGGGTGCTATTTTATCAACAGAAACGAGAGTATTTTGAAGGCAAACGAAACCTTACCTATCAGAACTTCTGTGCTGCAGACACTTGATTTGGTTAAGGAATATGCACAATTTGTATCTTAATACTCCAGCACTTACTTTTACTCCTCCTAATATGCTGTTTCACATCTTTCCTTAGCTCATTTGAATTACTTCATTATCAATGTCCCTGTAGTGCTAATAATATAGTTTCAACATGCACTGGGTTATGTATCTTTTTTGCTGTTGGATTGAATGAGTTTTTGTCTTTTATGTAAGAAAAACACTTTGAGAAACGTCTTCATTTTTCTTATACTGTTTTCTTCTAATAGATATTTAGGATTTGATCATGCTGCCACACTCTTTCACATTCGTGACAGTGCTGCTGATTCTGTGGAAAGAGGAATCTATCTAACAAACACATTCAGTTTTGCAGTCCTTATACACGATGTTGTGTTACCAGAAGAAGCAAAACCAATGTTTAAAGTAAGCCCCATTCCAGTGAATGTTTCAACCTAGTAGTAAATGTTTAAATATGCTGCACTTTTAAAAATTTTAACATTGATCTTCATTGTTCACTGATCTAGGTCCAGAACTTCAGTAAACCAGTCTTAATTCCACCTAATGAATCCAGATATATTTTTACACTTCATTTTATGCCTTCCACATCATCTGTTCATATAGATAACAATATTTTGCTTATCACCAATGCTTCTAAATTTCACCTACCTGTCCGAGCATATACAGGATTTTTAGATGTAAGTATTTTCCTTTTTTTAGCTACTTTAGACTAATTAGAGGAAGACTATTTTTAATTATTTATTCTACTTCTATAGGAGGATGGCTTTCTTAATTTCAAAATGATTCTACCAGTTCTTTCCTTAAACAGCTTTGATTACTGTTGAAAAACTTCGGTTTATTCCCCTTAGTTTTACATAGAAAACTTACAGAATTTTGAGATTGTGACTGTACTGCTGTATTAAACTTAATAATGCATTTGTTAATAATCTTAGAGTTTGAACACATTTTATATTTATCTTCTGCTAAAATACCTTTATCTTTTTAGTACTTTGTACTGCGTCCAAAAACTGAGGAACGATTTATAGATTTTGGTATATTGAGTGCAACAGAGGCTACCAGCATTTTATTTGCAGTCATTAACAGCAATCCGATAGAGGTAAGGATGAATTTCTTTTTAGTTTGTCTTTTGAATAATTACATCAGTCTTGTTACTGAAAACAGTGCCTTTTGTTCTTTTTAAGCTGGCTATAAAAAGTTGGCATATTATAGGGGATGGTTTGGCCATAGAACTTCTAACAACTGAAAAGGGAAACAGAACGACGATAATTGCAAACCACCATGAACTACAAAACGCTAGTGCATCTGATCAGTCTTCAGTAAGTAATCCTTTGAATCCATTGCTTAAAGCTAGATTTAGGAGGGAGGAAAAAAGAGAGAAATTTGTGCAATTTCTTGCAGTTTCAGTTTAGAAGAGAAGAGGGAGGAAAAGAATTTTCAATTTTTGTCTGAATTTGAGTATGATAAAGCGTGTAGAATCTTTAAAACATATTAGAAGTAGTATTATGTTCAGATTTGGTTAGATTTTGAAAGGGGGAACTTCAGAGCCTACACGCTCTCAGGTGATGCTCATCATTTATTTGGGAAGAGTGGAATTTAACATCTCAAGGAATAGATAATTTTTGTGTTAGTAACTTACGTGTTCAAATTTTTCCTTTTACCACTGACAGTTGTTTCAAATGGATTTTGGTTCAGTTGAAAGAAATAAGAGGGTATTTGGTATGGTTTTTTTAGTGATTTTTTTTTCCCCGTTTGATGGGATACAATGGATGACTTTTTTTCTACCATTTACAGGTAATACTAGCATCAGGTTATTATGCTGTGTTTAGAGTAAAACTAACAGCAAAAGAACTTGAAGGAATTCATGATGGAGCTGTACAAATCACAACAGATTATGAGGTATGTTTATAGTATATTCATAGGTGTTGCCCCAATGATATGTTAAGCATGAGGTTTTTAGAATTGTATTAGTGGATAGACTCAGGGAGAAGTTGAGGTTGGAAGAGACCTCTGGAGGTCAAGTTATCTCTGCAAGTTAACCCTGTATCAAATGACAGTGATGCTGCTTATGCTGTGTCTTCTCTGAAGGAACAAAGAATTACTTTCATTATGATTTTCATCTAACTTTCAGAAATACCCATTTAAATCTGACCTAATGCTTTGGGATATGGTTTCTTCAATGATATGGCACATCCTGAAAGCATCAATGCATGTATCTTTTGGCATAACACATGCTGATGATGTGCTTTTTGATACATTATCAGTTACTGAAAGTGAGCTATAATTTCAGAGGACTTTTTGTCAAAACCCACAGTGAAAGCTGTTTTGGAGAAACTGCAGTTTGCTGACAGTTGATGAAACAGAGTTCTTACACTAAGATTAGTAAGGGAGAGAAGAACAACCATTTAATTCCCAACTTCATATGCCTTTCCTATTAATAAATTACTTCTAGGAGAGGGAGATTCTAATACATAACGAAATCTGTATTTAACATCTTTGGGTAATATATGTGGGAGAAAAAGATGGGACACTGTGCTTATGAAGTCAGGAAATGATATAACTTATTGTGTGGTTCTGATGAAGCCACAGAAAATGGGAAATTCCTAATTTCTGCCAGTTATCTGAGATTTTAAGTTTTTTTAAACTTGTCCATACATGTATGTGATTCTTCAGTTATAGAATCTGAAGTGTTTTATTTTCTTGCTTGTTCTTTACCAGTTATTCTGCTTGTGTTAGTAACTTCAATAACAAACAGAAAGGATCTCATTGCCATCCCATCCACACTCCTTTTTCTAAATCTACACATACCTCGAGGTTTTACCATGACTTCTAATGTTTTTTGAGAAGTTCAGTATATCCTCATCTCTCATACTCATTTACTTTAAAGATGTTATCCTGCTGTTTTCCAACAAAGTAAGCCCCATTGGAGAGTTTGTATTTTGACTCTGCTTTTGTGTTCCGTGTAGAATGGTCCTAAGTATGACTGAGGAAAGGTGTGCTTCCTGACAGTATGGAGTGACTGTTCTGAAATTTTTTTGAAATCTTAATTCATGTCTCCATGTTTTAAATGTGTATATAAACCAGCACTACATTAATTGTAGTATTTTAAGGTTTTGTTATTCTATGCAATTTAAGAGTGGAAGAGACGTTGAAAGGCTGAGATTTAAGTATTTTTTGCTAAGCCTTTTTTTTCTTTTTCTTTTCTTTTTTTTTTTTTTTCCCCCAGATTTTAACTATACCAGTGAAAGCAGTGATTGCTGTAGGCTCGCTGACCTGCTCCCCAAAACATGTTTTTCTTCCACCTTCATTTCCGGTAAGAGGATTGGGTTATAGCATTAAACGTTTTCTTGCTGTGTCTTTTGTCTGTCCTTTTCAATAGAAGCTGCTGCCTTGAATAATTGCATGTCAAATTGCTGGAGAGGTGGTGCTACTGAACTGTGATTATTCAGTTTGTTGCTAATTTTAGGTTTGTTTTTTTTCCCCCACAAGTCCCTAGCATGGGTTATCCCTTCATAGAATCATAGAATGGTTTGGGTTGGAAGAAACCTTCAAAGGTCATCTAGTCCAACCCCCCCTGCAGTCAGCAGGGGAATCTTCAACTAGATCAGGTTGCTCAGAGCCCCATCCAGCCTGGCCTTGAATGTTTCCAGGGATGAGGCTCTACCCTCTCTCTGGACAACCTGTTCCAGTCTCTCATTGTAAAAAATTTCCTCCTAATATCCAATCTAAATCTACCTTCTTTCAGTTTTAAACCATTACACTGTTGCAAAAAGTCCCTCTCCAGCTTTCCTGTAGTCCCCTTCAGGTACTGGAAGACTTCTATAAGGTCTGCCCAGAGCCTTCTCTTCTGCAGGCTGAACAACTCCAACTCTCATCCTGTTTTCATAGGAGAGGTGTTCCATCTCTCTCATCATTTTTGCGGCCCTTGCTCCAACAGTTCCATGCCCTTCTTATGTTGGGACCTGAACACAGTACTCTAGGTGGGGTCTCACAAGAGTGGAGTAGAGGGAGAGAATCACCTTCCTTGACCTGCTGGCCATGTCTCCTCTACTGCCCACTGGAATGGAATCTTGGAATACTAATATGATCCCAAACCTGATTCTTTGCAGCTTCATTCTAAAGGAGTTGTGGTCACTTGGTTGTTAGCAATTTATGTGTGTTAGCACCAAGAGTAAGAGAAGATGAAATCACACAAATGCTTTTTTCAAATTCCTGAAGTGTAATTCCAAAGACAACAAACTCAGCTAATAAACTGACATTTCAGCTTAAGAAATACTTGATCTCTGTGGAAGCATTATTGTGTTATTTCCACACTGAAAGTAGATCTTCTTGAGGATACGTGATGAAGTACATGAACAGGAAAGCAAGCAAGCTTTGTGGGTCTACAGTTCTCTGCAAAAGTATGAGGTGGCTGTTTTCATCCTTGATCCTGCAGTAGTGTTTATTCAGTGAGTGCTGAAAGCAGCTTCTTTGCTCGGGGCTACAGACTCAAGCAGCAACCTATTAAAAAGATAATACTTTCTTCTCACTTGGCATTCAGCATAACCACAGAAGCATGGGCAGTGAAGGCATATTGACTTTACAATTGGTATTTCATTGAAGTCTGAACTTCATGTGACTTTCTGATGAGTGGGGAATGTAATACGATGAAAAATCATAGGGAGAGAAGTTGAAAACTGGGGCGAGGGGGGAGGGGGAAGTAGCAAATAGAGGTGACGGTTTTCTAAAAGGATAAAACCAACTCCATACGTGTTGGTGGAAATAATTGTTTTTGTTTCCATGTCTGTCCTGCATAGTTTCAACCTGTCACCGAGCATCGCCTGTTCCGACCTCCTCTTCTGATAACTCCTTAGTATCTCTACCTTATCTTGCAATTTGTGTACTCTTAAGTAGTATTTTTTCATTGGCACTTTATCAAATGCTTTACCTCATGTCTAGTAGATGAATGATAATTTTTTGAAAAAGTAGTGCAATAGGTCTCATCGGAGGAAGATCAGTCAGTCAGCAGGACTTCAGTAAATCATTGCTACATTTGCCCCATTATCCATTCCATCTCTCTTCTGATATCCTACTTCACAAATTGTTCTCAAGTCTTGCTACTGTTGAGGTCAAACGGTCATGCCTACAGTTGCACAGATCACTTGTTGTTTTTTTATCTTTAGGATCTACATTTTCTTTTTGGCTATATGGCCTCACCATTACATGGATATTTATTACACTGACTACTTTGTAATTTCTTCTGTGAACTGCTTCATAAGCTTTTGATAAACTGAAATAGCTTAAAGGTCTGTTTCCCTTCTTTCACGAAAGATAAAGCAATTTCTATACTCCGTATGCTAGTTTATATATCCTAGTTCCTAACAAGATCATTTTCCCTCTTGAATGCTACATTAAAGTATTTTATTCCATTTTGGCCATAAAGAAGTAGTTTGTTAAAATCTCCCTTTATTTTGTGCTAACTGGAATCAGTAAAAAGCTGCTTGATGTATCTTAGTATATGCCCAAGGTCTTGGTCAGCTTCATTGATTGTTCTGTTTGTTTGTTTTGGAGAGGGGTTTTTTGTTGTTGTTTGATGTTTTGTTTTGGCAGTTACTACTTCTGGCAGGGACCTGTGTTTCTCAGCCTCGAAGGCATAGCTTCCTTGCTGTCATCATTGTTCCTTATCCCCAGACTCTTGCGATTTTTATTGGCTCATGGTCTTTACTAGAAATGTTTTCATAAAGTTATTCATTCAGGGAACCTCTGGACTCCTGCTTTTGGGAGTGTAGATTTGGATATAATTATCACCTTTGACAAGATTCTAGACTGCTTCCTGTGTTCAAGCCGCAAGCTTTTCAGAGCAGTCAGCTTCACTTGCTACTTCTGTTAGTTGATCACTTAGCTCTTTTGGCATTTGAGAATATGTGACAGTAGATTTACTTTTTCTTTGATTCATTTCAAACTAAACTCGTCATCACTGAATTCATGATACTCTTGCTTCTAGTTGTTCTGTAATGCCTCTATTACTTATGAAAATAAGTCTGAAATAGCATTGGTTCTTGTTTCAGTGTTTGGTAGAGAAATTTGGCAGCTATGGCATCCAGGAATAACTAGGCACTACGGTTTTAGTAACACTTGCTTTTCAGTTCATACCTAGCCTGTAATTCTCTTGCAGCTGCCCTGTTCCCAGTGCTGTCTGTCTGTGTTTATAATCTGAGTGTATTTGCACCTAGGTCTGATTTCTGGTATTCTGTCAAAGCTTGTCAGCAATACACTATCAGTGTATACAGGTCTTGTAAAGATCAGTGTCTTGATGTAAACAGAGCTTAGTTGTGTTGGCTTCTGCTTCATTATGGCATTTGTAGCTCACAGTGCCACCCACCTCTCTTCCCTGATCAAAGCTTATCTTTGAGGACCTGTATGCTAAATAGCATTGTTTTGTTGTTATTATTAATGATGGTAGTTGTCTTCCCTTGTCTGTTGTTTCATGCCTAAATGCTGCATAAGGGTTTTAGTAAAATACTGTTAATAAGTTCTAGAGTTTTATCTTGCCCAATTGATGGCAGTTTGTTACTCATAGGATTCCATAGATGAAGTTCTGACATGCCTCCTATTCAATTTAACAGGACTATTCTGTTTAGAGATTTATTCTTGTAATTTCTTTTCCTCTGCAATTGCTACTGTTGGGACTGTAACAGTACGTAACTGTTTTGCAGGCTCAAAATTTGACTGTGACCTCAGGAAGGGGCATCTCTCCCACCTCTCTACTTCAGTCCTTACCTTAGAGAAATTTTTAAAAAGTTGAAAGTGTTGATTTAAGGTGAACATTAAAAACTGTAGTTGTGTTCATTAGAAGAAAGACTTGAGTATTTAGATTTGCTTTTATTCACTTATTTTATATAAACCTGAAATCTTGTCACCAGCCCCGAGTTGCACTTTTTTGTTTTGCTTTTTATTTATCATTTGCTCTGTACTTGTTAGGGTTGGGTTTTGAGATAAGGTGAAAAAAATCAATGATTGAGAATCATTGATTTACAAGTAAGGGCAGAGGAGAGATTGAGCATTGTAATGATTCTGATAGTGACAATTAAGTGACATGTTCTGTGTTTAAAGGGTGAAGTAATGTTTGGCTCAGAAGAGGAGACAGGGTGTAAAGGTGTGGGGAAGAAATTTGCACTGTTTTCTTTCTAAAAGTTGTCATTTTAGTGCCTGGTGACTTAATTTCATTGGGAGTGGAAAGGAGGGTTGTACATAAGTTTTTAAATGCCCTCTGTCACCTCTGGTGTTTGTGATCTTGCAGCTTCACTCTACTATTTCTTTCAAGTTATTTTTAATTACTAGCAACTATGTACTAGATGCCTTACAAGAAATTAGTTTCCTTTTAATAATAGGAGGCTCAGAAAACTGAAGCCTTTCTTCCTCTGGTACTTTTTTAACACTATTTGGTTAAGCAGAACTGTTGTCCTAGCTCTTCAAGACACTTAAGGTGTACTTAATTTTGAAAGAGGGGTGAACTGTGTTTGGAAGCAGATGGAGGAAGGAATTACAGCTTTGTGAAAACTTACCTTGAAGTGTTACAAGTGGGATGTTTTTTTTTTTTAAGATTGCATAGTTAAAAACCTCAATTTAACACTTCAGCTCTATTGTGGTCTTTGCCAGGCTGCATAAATAAATACATATGCTAGGGAAAATTCATATCTTGCAGACTTTTTTCATCCATTCTTTTCTTTAGGGGAAAGTAGTTCACCAGAGCCTGAACATTATGAACTCCTTTTCTCAGAAAGTGAAAATACAACACATACGCTCACTGTCAGAAGATGTAAGGTTTTATTATAAGAGACTAAGAAGTAATAAAGAAGATTTAGAGCCAGGAAAAAAATCAAAGGTTTGTTTATGCCTGTATTTATACATGCTTATATGTTCTCTTATATATAGCATATGTTAAGTTTCTGTTGTCATCAGAAATCTTCTTTCTTCTTTCTTTGGTCATTAGGTTTTCCGTGCCAGTTCTTATTTGATCTGCTCTCTTATCTGTTTTGCAGATTGCAAATATTTATTTTGATCCTGGTTTACAGTGTGGAGATCACTGTTATGTAGGATTGCCTTTTCTATCTAAATGTAAGTAACTTTCAACTTTAGAATGAAAATATTTTTTAAAAACGTTTTCTCCATAAGCAATGATTTTACATGAGGAGTTTAAAAAACACATTATTTCTTAAAGCGGAATCTAAAGTTCAGCACAGCATAGCAATGCAGGAAGATATGTGGGATTCTGACTGGGATTTGCATGAGAACTTATTCAAAGAATGGACAGAAATAAAAGAAAATTCAAGCCATAGGTAAGTATTTTATCCCTGTTATTTTCTCAGGCCTTAAATTGCTAGATAACTTTGTTCTGTGTGCTCTTATAACATACAAGTTTTCTTAATGTTGCAGTGTTCTTTGAGAGAGAGCCAAGAAGGAGTTACTTGGCCTTCTCTGCAAAACCTTTAAAGAGGAAATTTTAAAAGTTAAAAAACAGTAATAATTTCTTCAGGTCAAACACAACACCTGAATTTACTGTTCACTGGAGTATGTTGCAGTTCTTGGAAAGGTGGCAACAGCAAAGCAGTCTCTACTCTGCAAAAATTTCCAAAACCAGGTTATACTGTATGTGCAGTAACTCTGCTAAATCTGTTTTAAAGTAGTAACCTCTATATTCCTCTAAGATTTCATAAGGTTTTCTATTGCTACTTTTCTGAGATTATTGCATTTCAGTGAATTTTCAAATTGTCTGGTACTTTTCCTTGAGATTAATGATTAATGATTGCTTTTTAAAAGTCAAACTGTAGGCTGCTATATACCTTATAAACATTTGCCTTCTCATACATAAAGTGATTTAATTACCAAGAAGCCTAAGGTAGCATTAACAGCAAGTGCATGTGTTTTGTGATGATAGCATCCAAACTACCATTTCAATAAAGGTGTGCATATTTGTGGAGAAACAAAATGATTGCAGGCACCTAAAAAAAGTAACAAAAGTGTACGTCCTTTATCACTTTTGTTATAATGCTAATACATTAATAACTCCTGAATAAATTAGATCTAAGCAGAATCCTCTATTTAGCCACATCAGTAACTTTCAAGAATGTCCTGCCACCAAAAGTAAAGGAAAATTCTATTGAAAAATACTTCTGAATAAGCAGTAGTTCTAGCTAGAATATGCAGTGCTTTAATATTATTTAATATAATATATGCTAACTTTTTTAACAGGGTCTGTTGCAATAGGACAAGGAGTAATGGTTTTAAACAAAAAGAGGGTAGATTTGGAATAGATACTAGGAAATTTATTTTTTTTTTACGGTGAGCATGGTGAGACACTGGAACAGATTACCCAGAGAGATAGTAGAAGCCCCATCCCTGAAGAGGTCAGGTTGGACTGGGTTCTGAGCGACCTGATCTAGTTGAAGATGTCCCATGGCAGGGGGGTTGGACTGGCTGACCTTTAAAAGTTCCTTTTCAACCCAAACCATTCTATGACTCTGTGATATAATCTAGAACATGTAATGCTTTTAGAGAGAGTTAAAATTGACCACTTACCCAAGGTAGCATTCAGCAGAGGAGAAACTGCTTCTTCTGAATACAGAGGGGTTCTGACTTGGGTATTTGGAATCTCTCCAGAATACTTTTAAAAAAGCAGTATACATGGACACAGCTCAATGGGATTTTTTAATTGCATATAAATATAATGTACCATGCTATTTCTCAAACTAAGGTTGTTTTCAAGGTGCTTTAAAGCACTCTGCTTTTTCCAGGCTTTTCCAATTTTTCTTCCGTAAAATAAGTTTTATAACTCTTTTTCCAGGCTGAATGCTGTATTTGAAGTAGACACAGATCTTCAGAAGGATGTCTGGTTGAAAATTACAGCAGAAATGGCCTGGCCTTCTGTACTTAGTTCACCACGCCATCTAAGCTTCCCTCTTACTAATACAAACAGTTCATCAGTAAGTTATTTTGTTGATAGTATCATTTTGTAGGGACTGCATTTTTAATAGCTCTTTCTAATTACATTAACCCCAACCTAAACTTCACAAAAATTGTGTTTCTGAATAGGAAGAAGAAATCTTTCTAGAAAATCCAGCTGACGTTCCTGTGTATGTTCAGTTCCTTCCTGTAGCTCTGTATTCTAACCCATCTACCTTTGTTGATAAAATGCTAGAACGGTAAGTATTGTTTTAGAGTAGTTAGGCCATTCTCACTCTACAGCAAAATGCATTTTACAAAACGTGCATGCAGTATTTGGCAGCTGTGTTGGTCGTTACAGTTTTGGCCATTTCTAGAATTTGAATAATTATCCTGGTTGAGAACTGAATCTAGGCTGATTGCCATTGAACGCACATCTGTATTTGTTGCTGAGCTAAAATGATGTTTATATTTCTTTCCCTAACTTGAAGTATGAGGGAGGGAAATAAAAAAAACTTGAATGATCCTTTCAGCTAAATATTGTTTGAGTCCTACCATCAGTTGCTGATTTGTGCTAAAATCCTTAAGTGCGAGTATGTCATTATCTTTTTTTGATCTGGGGAAAAAAATTGCATGTCTGTTTCAGGTTTAATTTGAGTAAGCCAACTAATTTCAATCTGAGGACTCTAGAGTTCCAGGTCTTCAGAAATTGCGTAAGTATTTCCATATGTTCCTTAGATTTTTAAATTTAGTTACTTTAATGTTGTAATAAGAGTTCAGTCATGTGTGTCTTCAAGGTTAAGTATTAGTATCTGAAAAATGTGATGCTTCGGTTGGATATTTTCAGGGAATTAGGAAAAACAGTATTTCTTCAAATGTAACAATTAAAATGTCACTTTTGCAGAAGTTACAGGAAAAGTGCATTTATTAATTCTGTTACTGATATAGGGTTCTTTTCTTTGGTATAGTGGTTAGTAGTTCTAAAATTAGCAAAGTGTTGAGTTTTCCATTGTTCTTTATTTTAAATGACTTGAGTTTTGTGGATGACTGTAAGTGTGCTTTTACTTATAAACGTGCCACATCCTGAACATTTTCTTTTCTCATCTAATATAATACACCTTTCCCCCTCTATTTGCAGTTAGTTTTAGATTAGCAATTTGGTGCCTGCACAGTGTCTAAAGGCAAACTTAACAAAATACACTTTTCTCAGTAGTTCTTCTATTTTAAGTCTGATTTCCCCCCTTTTTTCCTTTAAGAAAAACAATATTCTAAAAACATTTTAACAATGGAACATTTTATGGGTAGAAAATGTTACATAATGCCTTAATGCTATTTTGGTATTGAAAATACATGTTTAGAAAACTTCTGAACTCTTTCGTCTACTAGAGCTTTATGAATCCACTTGTATATAGTCTATCTCAGTTTTGTCTTGCTGTGTTCTGCTTCTTAAGAAACAGATGGTTTACTTAATAAGTAGGGAAATTCTTGGGTTATCAGGCTTTCTGGTTTAAAAAAAACAGTATATGTACACTTCTTTATGACAAGACCAATTTTTAGCTAAAATAATATAATTTCTGTCAAATATATGTAAAAAAATAGTATTTTTAAAAGTGTTACTTCTTCCCCACTCTCTTAAGGTTCAGCCACTACAGAACACTCTAGGACTTACAAAAGGTCTGGCTCGTCAATCAGTTTTAAGCCTAGTGTTAAAACCTGGTGAGAGAAAGTCTGTCAAAGTAAAGTTCACTCCAGTTCTTAATAAGACTGTTTCATCATTAATTATTATCAGGTATGATAGATGTTTTGGACATGAGTGTGAGGTTTTTCCAATGTTTTTTTTATTTATATATAAGATCATTCTTGTCATCATCTGTCAATAAGAAACTATCTCTTTTACAGGAATAATTGTAGAATCGTACATGTCTGGAGAAAGATTTAATTTAAATGTAATTGTGGTATCTTTTACACCAGTTAAACTGCATTCAATACATACTATTATACATATATAACCCACTGTTATACTATATGTTATACTCGGAGACTTGAATTCTCAAATACATGCTATGCTATCTTGGCAGTAGGGACTATAGTTATAGATGCTATTTGCAAGATCAAGCTGCAATGCTAGTTCAATCTTTGTAGTAAAGATCTCTGTTTGAATAACTATTTCACTTGTGTATCAGATGTGATACGTTAATATGATGTTGAAATATAAGCTTTACCTAGTACCTCATTGGGTTTTTATTTGTCCACTGTGTTGTGATCTTTTTAGGATTTTTTCTTGCAAACGCTATGTTTGAGACCACCCACTAGTTACTTCCATATTGTGGGGAATTATTTGTGGAACTGCTTACGTTTCTGCTCTCTAGATTTGGGATATAACTTTATAGTCTGTAGAGAAGCTGGCAGGAGCAATAGACTGCATAATCCTTTTATGCATGTTTTGCATTTTTCTTTATACACAGAAATAATTTGACTGTAATGGATGCCATAATGGTGCAAGGACAAGGAACAACTGAGAGCTTGAAGGTTGCAGGCAAATCTCCTGGTCCAGGAAGCTCTTTACGCTTTAAAATCACAGAAGCATTATTAAAAGACTGTTCAGAAAGTGAGTACTTTGTGAGCTACTATGCTGAACAGAAATGCTGTACAACATGAAATGTGTGGAAATACTTTTTCCCCTGTTCTAGTGCCCCAGGAATTTAATTCCTTTAAACACCTTAAAACTGCTTCTTCATTCAGGCAGAAAATGAAATATTTTACCTCTTTTGTTTTAATGTGAAAATTAGCACAAATGAAAAAAAAGCCCTTCATCCACTAAAATTCAAGATAGAGGAGGTGAAGATCCTAGTACATTTACCAGGATAATCTCTAATTCTGAAATTTAAGTGAAATTGAATCACAGGTGCAACTTTCTGGTTTGGTTTGGTTTTTTTCCCCCTCTTACCTTCATAATCTATATGCATGTAGTCAACATAGAAGAAGGCAGATATGCTCCTCAATGAAAATTAAATCCCAGCCAGATTCTACTCTGGAGTTAGAGGTTTTCTGCTCTATGGCCCAGGTTTACTTTTGAGAGAAGAGGTAAGAGTACCCATATTACCACAGGGAACTGGTAAAAGAGGTTTAGCTTTATCTGGTATTAAAATCTGCTTTATTACTTTGCAGATTTCCAGACATATTTGTAAGTTGCCATGTTAATTATCTGAGATTATTCTGCTTTTTGTTGAGGTATGAGTAAGAAAGCTTAAGTAAAGCTTAGTCATTAACCCTTACATGTTGTGGTTTAGGGATTTTTTTTGCTAATAAGATGGGTAGATTATTTTTTTTGGTGAACCAGTAGTGCTATGAGAGGTTTGGGGGTTGTTTTTTACCTAATGATTTAGAGGGCTCTAGAATAGTACAAAAGCCCTACCTTGACAGTGATCATAGAATCACTTCCATTGGAAAAGACCTTCAGGATCATCAAGTCCAACCGTTGACTCAGGACTGCCAAGTCCACCACTAAATGATGTCCCCAAGGGTCCCATCCAAACGTTCTTTGAACACCTCCAGGGACGGTGACTCTACCTCTTCCCTGGGCAGTCTGTGCCAATGTCTGACCACCCTTTCTCTAAAAAAATTTTCCCTAATATCCAGTCTGAACTTCCCCTGGTGCAACTTGAGGCCATTCCCTCTTGTCCTATTGCTTGTTACTTGGGAGAAGAGACTGGCCACCCCCTTGCTCCAACCTGATTTCGAGTAGTTTTAGAGAGCGATAACAATCCCCTGAGCCTCCTCTTCTCCAGACTAAACAACCCCAGCTCCCTCAGTCGGTCCTCATAAGACCTGTGCTCCTTTCCCTTCACCAGTTTATTTGCCCTTCTCTGGACCTGCTCCAGGACCTCTGTCTCTTTTGTAGTGAGAAGCCCAGAATTGAATGCAGTATTCCAAGTGTGGAATATTCCAGTGATGAGAATCTGGCTGCAGAAATCTGTTCCTGCAGGGTACATAAAGATTTCCATGGCCTTGCTAGTCCCCTTCCCTGCTATAATACTGACAGAACTCTCTTCTGCTGTAGAATGAGTATAGTGAAGGATGTCTGTTTAGCACAGCACTAATTATTTTCTTCTGTTTGTTTCTAGAAATGAAATACAGAGAACCGAATTTCACACTGAGAAGAACATTTAAAGTGGAAAATACAGGGCAACTGCAGATTAATGTGAAAACTATGGAAATCAGTGGCTATACATGTGAAGGATATGGATTTAAAGTAGTTAACTGTCATGAGTTTTCACTAAGTGCCAATGCTTCTAAAGATATTGTCATATTGTAAGTGGTTTTTTGTTACATCTAAATTAAGTCTTACGTTAGGAATTCTGTATATCTAGTTCTGTTTTGGAGGAAAACTTCATTAGTTAAATTCTGAGATTTTTTTACTTCAGCTTTTGAGTGTTCTGGGGTTGTTGTTTTTTATACAACATAAAACCTGAAATTTTTTTCTCTTGCAAAAACATTTCATTTTAAAATAACTTAAAGATTTCGTGACTGACTATAGTATTGCCTTTATTACTATCCAGTAAATATAACTTAATGAGTTGGAATAGTGTTACTATATGAGTTTTTTTCATACATTTCCTTCATTTGCACATGAATGCACATGAGATCAAGATTTACATATGTTTTTGTTGCACTGCAGTATGTAGAAAAGAGCCTTTAGTCTGAGGATTAATATCATAATACACAGCATTTTACTCTTGAATATTTTGTTTGTTGACTTAAACACAGAATAGCTTGAGTTGGAAGGGACCTCAAAGGTCATATAGTCCAACCCCCTTTCAATGCACAGGGACATCCTCCACTAGACCAAGCTGCTCAGGGCCCCATCCAACCTGGCCTTGAACACTTCCAGGGATGGGACATCCACCACCTCTCTGGGCAGATAAAGATTGTTTAATTCTGTCACTTTTTATTGTAAAAGATGTCTGAATCAGAACCTGATCTTTTTAACATTGCTTGGATTTAAATTTAACTGTTCAGAATAAGGTATCAAAAATGTTTAGAATACGTTTTTGTTCTGCAAGAGGACGTACAAGATACTGCAGGCAGTGAAACTTCACTAGTACTTCTGCAACAATCTTGGTTTGTGATGAGACAGGAACATAGGTGGTGATGTTTTTGAAAGGACATGCAGTTGTGACTTAAAGGTGGAGTGTTTAAAAACTTTATAGCTCGCATAAAGTTCCATTGCTTTCTTACAGCTGCTGTTAAATTTTACTGCATTCATAGCTTGCTTTTAACAGATTTGGTCAAAACTTAATTTCAGTTAGTGTAATATATCTTAATGTGGTGCATCAGATGTGTAAAGCATAGGTGTTCGTGAACTTAGTCAAACACATCTTGAGGTATTTGAAAGAAACTCATGAGTATTTTTAGGCTAATTGCATAGATTAGTCATACTAATAATGCTATTTGTTATAAATGTTTGATTGGGATGCCAGTCATGGCAGTAATTGATGGAGCCTGTGGTGTTTTGGTTTATTTTTTTGGAACTGATTAATAATGTAAATTACCTCAAACTTTCATGCTGTTCATATGAAAAGTTTTAACATACTTTACTTTGTTTTCAGGTTTACACCTGATTTCACTGCTTCCAGAGTCATACGTGAATTAAAATTCATCACTGCAGGAGGCTCTGAATTCATATTTATCTTGAATGCATCCCTTCCGTATCACATGTTAGCAACGTGTGCAGAAGCACTACCAAGGCCCAACTGGGAATTGGCACTGTACATAATCATCTCAGGAATAATGAGGTAGTGTGTGTGTGTGTTCTTATCGGTATATGCACATGAACTACCACTGCTTGAATACAGGTTACAGAGAAGGATATATGTATTCAGTACGTGCTATAATTGGTGTAAAGGGTGAGGTGAAAAAGGAGAACAAATTAATAAATGTTCCTGTGGATTGAATGTGAACAGTTTAAGGCTGAGGAGTACTGACTTCCTGCTCAAACAAAGGAAAAAAAATACACTTCTTGCTTGGGCCTATTTCCTTAAGTGAGATGCATACTCCTGTTAACCCTGTGTAGTTTTCTTATAAATAATTAAGCCAAATTTGAGTCAAATTAGGTATTTAAGCACTGCTAACCGTGAATTCCCGTAGAAATTTAAGCATCCTTCTGGAGTATTGTGCTTTAGAGAGATACGAGGCAGTGACTGTAATGAGCTTAGCAGATGCCTTGAATGAATTTAATTTTGCTGCCACTTGTATGTGACAGACAACTGGTGATACTAATAATGGGATTTCTGAGAACCTGAAGGGCATTATTTGCAACACTGCACACTCGGAGGTTACATAGTAGCATATTAATGCACTTTTTTCCTCAGCAGAGGGGCATATATTGTCTATGACTAGTTGAAATACGAGTTGAAAATTCCACTTAGTTTTGCTAGTATATCCTCTACTTATCTCTATTTATTTGCAATCTGAGTGTATAAACAATGTGTCCCTGCTCACGTCTTGAATGAGAGACACTTTACCCCCACTGTCTTTATCCAGAGAAAACCCTAGCGTAGAAATTTCTCAGTATAAATTGTTACTTATCAGTGACAACAAATGCTGTTTTCCTTTTTCATTAGTGATAAGCTTGTATCTTAATGTGAGATGGATTGCTGCTGTAGAAGCTTGTGATGAAAAAGTGGTCTTTCTGTGTGCTGCAAATCCAAAGTATTATCACAGATATGCAATATTCCTGCATTTTTTTTCACTGTACAATACTGGCTCTTCCATTTTGCTGTACTATATTACATAAATATTTGGTTAGGCTGCCTTTTCTTCTAGGAACTGTTGAAAGAAATAGAGAAGATAAAGTTACAGGCTGTTTCATTTTCTATTTTGACTCTTCAGCATTTTCCTAAGTAACAGGAAAATTTCTGTTACTTAGAAAGTTTTGTTTCCAAACTAACACTGCATTACTTAGGGAAGTGCCGAGTAAGTACTTCCGTAGTTTTCTTCTGTATATTTGCTAGAAAAGTATAAGCTTAGTATCTCTTTAGAGGGAATAATGCTTGTCAGCTCACAAGTGTAGTTTGCATGGACAATTTTATATGTACTGTATTTGTTAATTGGATTTACAAAAAAATACAGAATACTAATCCTTTCCCTTGCTATGTCTTTTCCCTACAAGTACAAAACATCCTTCTTAGCAGCAAACTAGAGAAGAGTCCTAATGTAACCATTTCGTAATATTCCAAGATCCTGTGCACAAACAGCCTCTAACTTAGAGGATGTCATCACACAGGGGTTTGCTAGTTGCTACTAAAACAATACTTTAATATTGTTGTAAAGCTATCCTTAATTTCTAGGGTTGAACTACTCTAGGAGTTTGTCTAGTTCATGTTTTTAATTTGATAAGTTGGTGGTTTTTGTTGCTTTCCCTAAATCACTATTCGTTTGGATTGTTTCCATATTGTGGCTCCAAGTTTTGAAGTCCAACTTGATGTAGGATATGTACAAACATGACAAAGGAGCCAGCCCTTTTTGTGAAGAACTTACCAACTAGGCATATGTGTGCTCCAGGATAAAAACATGAGGGGAAAGAGGGGTGTATCTAGATAATTCTTGGGTGTCTAGACCATTTTACTCCTTCGCTGTGTGGTGTTCCTCACACTAATTTGTTTCATAATTTAAATGACATGAACACTTTAGGCTAGTTATTTTTTTTTCTCAAGAATATTTTTTTATAAAGCAAAAAACCCAAACTACCACTGCTCCCACCACCCCAAAACCAGAAAGTGTAGTTAAAAAGACCACAAAACAAGATTTGTTCTGTTTTTAATTTCAAAGCTGGTATTTGTTTATCAAAACACCAAAGTTGGCTTACAAGTCAACTTGGAGTTGAGTCATTACTCAGAGAGTTGCAGAGGAGGAGAAGCCCTCAAGGTGATCTTTTGCTGCAGCCTCCCCTGTACAATCTCTGTGGAGTCCAGCATTGATACCATCAGGGGAGTGCTGTGAGGTTGAGGGGGAAGAGTGCCCACCTAGCCCACCAAAACCCTGTGTATTCCATCCAAAGTTTGTGTAGCACCGTGGTGGTAGAGATGTGATGTTCCTGTTCGTTTCGTTTTTGTGAAACTTTCAAATAGCGTCATGGATTACAATTAACAAGTGAAAAAGATTATAAGTTACTCCTTACATCCCGAAGGTAATTCCGTTTTGAGAGCATGGCACACAAGACAAGTGTTACTCTTTTGAGTAACAGTTTGTGTAAGCTTGACTGAAAAATTTCCGTATTTTTAAATTTTTCTGTTGCTTGTTGACATCTTTGAAAATTATCTTTCCTACCTTTTGCCATCTGGTTATGGTTGTAGAATCCTTTTTAATCCCTGGGGCGGGGAAAAAAAGGACTGATAACCCAGCTATCAACAGCTGACTTGGTCTCCAGAGTTGCTTCTATTTTTGGTGATAGTTAAAACTTAAAAGATGATACCTGGACTAGATTCTTTTGGCTAAAATTAAGCAAGTGATATCTCATCCTTCTGTGTGAGTTGATGCTGGTTTTCATACATTTGGCTTGGAAAGCTGGCAGTCAGAACAGGGGGGAAGAACAGGAACTGCAGTTGCTAATTTAAAATTCTTTTCTCATAAACTTTCTAGGGTAATAGGCAAGGCAAGCTTTAGTCATGGTCATTGTGTCTCCTCCCCCCGAAACTCCCACCTGTTAGAAGATGAAATCGATAGCAGTGCGATGAAGGTCTCTGCAGTGGTTTTATTGCTTCATTCAAAAATATAGTTCACTGCAGTGTGTTATGTAAGTGGAGAACTCCTAAACATGGTACTGCAGCAGATGCAGTTAGTTGTAAAACCCCTTGAAATAATGCTCTTAAATTTTACTTCTCCGAGCAGCAGTACAATTCTCTGCAGAGGGTATCTGCTTTTAAAATGGAACTGCATCAGCGAGCTGTGACAACTGCTGACCACTTGGATGCCATTTTAATATTTTAATTGTATCTCTTTTCTTTTGGGTTAATATTCTTGGCAACTGCATGTCAGAGTTGCATCTAGCTTCCATTCTCAGTGTTAGTGATGTGTATATCATCCTAGACTTGTGTATTTTGTGTTTCTATCAGACAAAGTTGTGTGGTTTGGATGCGATTTGCAGCTTTTCAGTACAAGATACAAACTTTTTGTCTTGCGTGGTTAGATTAATTAACCTTAAAATGCTCAAAGCTAAGAAATGCTTAGATGACTGCCTCTCTTCTCCGCAGTGTACTCTTTCTCTTGGTAATTGGAACAGCCTATCTAGAAGCTCAAGGAATATGGGAGCCATTTAGGAGACGCTTGTCCTTTGAGGCCTCAAGCCCTCCCTTTGATATGGGAAGGCCACTTGATCTCAGGAGAATAGTTGGAATTTCATCTGATGGAAAGTAAGTATATGTTTGGGGTTTTTTGTGGTATGTTTTCCCCTTTTTTTTCTTCAGTTATAAGGCCAGTAGGAAAGTAATAATGCCCCTTAGAACAGGTGAATTCATAAAGATCCTCCTAGTTACTTATAAAAAGATGACTTGGATAAAAGATGGATTTTGCAATTGTGAGGAATATTCATCTTTTGGAAAAAAAAAGAAGGAAAAAAAAAACCCAACCAAAACCAAACCCTGTCAAGTTTCCTGTTAATGTTCCTCAAAAATGAAAGGTATATACTGCAAAAAAGTTGCAGACCAGAAGTTCCTACCTTTGGTGTCTTCAGCTAAAAAAAAAATATCTCTTCAGTGTCCCTCCAACATCTATATTGACTGTCATTTTATTGTGTTTTCGGTCATCTGTACGGCAACCAAGTGAACAGGAAATGGTAAAGCCTCCTGGCTTCTCAAACAAGTCTTAGGCATTTTTGTTGGTTATATGCTGAGAACAGCATAGTTCAAGGATACAGTTGGACATAGTGATTCTTTTCTCGTGGGAGAATGGAGTATATTTAAACACTTGTTGTTCTTACAGCTTGAACGCGCTTGGGTCAGATTCTAATCATAGTTCATCCAGAGGGATCTATGGAGCAGGCAGTTCATCTTCACGATCCAGTGCAGGGAATCATAAACAATGCAATGCAACAGCACACCTTCACAGCAATAGAAGTGCACCTGATGTTGAAAACAACAAATCCAAAAACAGCTCAAGCATACCTAATAGGACTTCAGCACAAGCAGCTTCTGTGCAGTCAGTGAACAGAGCGGGCCCCTTCACCTTGGATTCAGGTGCCACAGCTCAGACTCATGCCGCAGGCAAAAGAGCCAAGGGGACAAGGCAGAACCAGCAGCCAACACAGCAGCAGGCACCAGCTTTGGCAGAGCAGCCAAACCAGCAACCCCCAGCATCTGGACCTCAGCAGCAAGAGCAACAGACTGAAAGTGCTTTGCCACAGCTACCACTTCTCAGCCCGCCTCAAGGTGAATGTGCCAGCAGCAGGAGGCACAGCTCGGAGGATTCAGATCTCACTGGGCTCATAGAAACTATGGAAAAAGACTTTGACCACCCAGAATCCCCTTCCCCAGATGTGTTTACAGAGCAGCCCCCATCTCCACTAGCAAAAAACAAAGGTAATACAATTCTGGTTTTTTTTTTAACAGGGTGATTTGTTATGTAAGCCACAGAACAAGATTTAATCAAGTGTGAAGGTCATGTTTTCATAGCGTGGAAAGTGATAGTTTCTCAGCTGTTCCCTGTCCTGCTGTATGTGCCTGTGTCTTGAACGCTTCCTTTATTCATGGCAGGGAAGTTCTCCATGCAGTGCTAAGTTGTGATTCTTCCTGCAAAATTTCTGGAATGTTTTGATGAAAGCAGATGTGAATATTTAGACATCTGATGCTCTGAAGGAGAAAGATGGTTTTGGTTATTACTTCTTTGCCTTTGCGTTAGCATCCGTCCTGCCTGTCTCCATTTGTAATTGGAGTTGAGGAAAGGAAAAAGAAGTCATCCTCGTGTATCATGAAAACTGAGATGAGGAGAAAGGGAGGAAGGGAAGAGAGAGAGATGGGTAAACCCCTATGGTATTGTTTGCGAATGGAATTCTTCATGCCCAGACTTGCAGTTGTAGAAAATCCTTGATGTCAGGTGGTCAGCAAATTAATGTATGGCACCTGTGTTTATAAGTTGCATTCAACTTTGCAGTGAGGTTAGTGTTGAGTTTGAATTGTGGATGCATCTTTTCAGTTCTCCAATGCTTAAAATAATGTATTTCATTTTGTCCGTTACATTCAGACTTTTAAAAGTATATGTCAGTAATTTTCCTTCTTATAAACACTTTGTTAGAGTAAAACTTCTAATCATGCTTTTTGTGTTAGGCATTTCAGTTGTGTCCTAGAGTTATGTGGTTATAAATTTCATAGAATCGTAGAATGATTAATTAAGATTAAATTTATAACCACATTCACAATGTGGTTATAAATTTAATGTGTTTATTTCTAAATGATTTTTCACTTTTTTCTAACAACACTGTTATACAGAAACGGTACTGATTCTTTGTGGCTCGTTAGAGAGAAAGTTAAGAAAATGAATGGCAGGAAGGCATATAAGCCCTGAAGCCAGGTGTACGATCATGCACCACCAAAGAGTAATGCTTCACTGTGTTAAATAGCAATGAGCAGAAAATTCCTAATTAGTTCAGAGTGGATGTGATGATGCATCTGGACTTTCTGACTGGAGACACTGAAGTGATGAGAGCTTTTGGGATCCTGCTGAAATATGCTACTTTGTTCCTGGGCTTTTTTTGGTTTTAGTTTAGACAAGGGGATGTGGTTAGGGGGAATTAATCTTAAGAGAATTACGACCAGTTTGTCAGTTATTCATTTCATAAACACTAAATAGTGCTCCAGAAAATGGCCTGACTGCAGGTAAGTTTCATAGGCAGTGTCTATGTTAGCAAATATTGCAGTATTTGATCTTTGGAAAGCAAATTGGCTGGTAGTGAGGATGCAAGGTCCTCATGGAGCATGTCTGAGTGGATTTACAGTGGACTGATCCAGCTCACATACTGAATGCCTGAAAGGGCTGGGAGCACTTCTGGAGTGCATCTTCTATTTGTAGCTCAGCCTAAAAACACCCCAGGTCTTGCACTCCAATTGTGCTGCTACACAGTGTGTGGGAACCACTGAGTTTTAGTTTCAAAAGCATATTCCTATTCCAAATAATATGGTTTACCTTTGTTAACATTTTTGTGCCTATAGTAATTTCTAGCAGTCTATGTACTGGGAGCTTGTCTTAGCAAATAGCTGCTTCTAAGTGTTGATAGACCTTTAATTACATTTTTTGACTATGTTTAAGTGTGTTTTCTTGAGATGGGTGCTTGTGTTGATTTGTCTATCAGATAATTTCAAAAGGTGTTTAAATGATGATAAAATAGTTAGTTCCTAATCACTTACATGGCTTGTTTCATTTTTCAGCATTACTGTTTTGTAATTTTCTCCTTATTACAAATTCATTCAGATAAATTCACATTTTTCCTCCTGTTACAGAGGCTTTGCATCATTTGTGCTTTGGCATGGTGATATACTGAATATTTAAACATACTCCATATTGCAGAATATATTATGAATGTTGTGTTTTGCAGTCCAGATAGTTTTCTTGACCTCTTCATCACCTTGGATCAATAAGTCAGATTTATGCATGTAAACTTAGTATTTGACAAGCTTTAAAAAAAAACCCCACCGACATTATTGGTGAACTGTAGCTTGACTCACAAAAGCTCAGCACATCAAATGAAACCTGCCCATTTCTATTTGTCCTCTTTAAAAATGTAAAGCCATAGGGGAAGTTCCATTGCCTACCTGGATCTATATACATACACACTGATTTGTCTTCAGATAAATAGCTAGAGCTAGTCACAAGCATTTGCAGAAGCTGAAGCTTCTGGACTAAACCTGGCTGTCACAATATCCTGTGCAGGATTTCAGTCTTTATAGTCTTCTGTTTCGGCTTCCTAATATTTGGGTCCTAGCAGACAGCTGTGGAGCCTACATTAGGTTTTTGTTAAACAACTGCTTTTTATAATATTTTTGTCGTGAAAACTCTTTATGTAGATTTCCTAAAGGTGAATGTGAAACTGTTTAGTAATCCTGAATGTAGACTAAATTTGAAACAAATCTCAGAACGAAGCAGCCAGAGGCAAAACCAGAATACTGCCAATAAACTGGAAGCCAACCTTCAGAAAGCTTCCATACAAAGATCTACTCATATTTACAGTTTTATTTGCTAAACTAAAAATACTAAAAATGCTAACTAAAAGTAATATTTTATCTCCAAAATTTTTGTTGTTCTTGGTATTGACAACGTTAAGTCTGAAAAAAAGAGTTTGATATGAATTGCCCTTTGATATGTATCTGGTATTTGCCAAAATACTGAAGGCAACTTTGTTTTGGTACAAACTTCCCCTGAGGAACATTTTGCCAAGTGAATTATGACAGCTATCGCTGTGCTTCCAGACTCAGTTCTGACTTGAGCTGGTACAAATCCCAGTAGGAACTGAATCCGCTTATTCAGCACAGGTTAATTGAGTCTTTGAGTAAACTATTGCATCCATTCTGGAAGCTGCAAGCAGGCACTCTTTGACTTATAAATGAGAGTGCTTAGACTGGAAGGCAGTATCTTAAGATCTTTTTGGTAAAGGTGTATGTTACATCTAATGAAAGACATAAGAATATTGTGAATGCTCTCATCCTGTAAGAGAATAACAAGAGGCAATGGTAAGATTATGATGACTCCACACACATGTGTGCACAGTTTCTCTGTATTGATGCTTTTTTTATAATTTTTTTATTCCCCGGGAGCCTAATCCTGCCTAGTCTGCAAGCCAGGACCTCTGGCTTGATTTTAAAGGTTCTTAAACGTCTGTATTTTGAACTTGTACTATATACATTTCAGTTAGTCTGCAGAAATTGCAGGAAAACATAATGAATTGTTCAAGTAGCATTAATTATTTATATGTGATTGCTTCAATAAATTTGATTAAATATATCCCCTGGAGTGTTTAACACGTTGTTGTCCCTACTTTGGGATGCAGTAACATTTTAATCTGTTGAGCAAACTATTTTACATTCAGCTTAGTCATACCCCTTAGAATAGTACACTCTGAAAGAACAAAATATGTCAAGGAGAGAAAGTATACTGGGGTATGAAATTTCAGGTTTTGGGGATTTGGGGTTTTTTTACATCTTTCCTAGACAAATACTGCTAGTGATATTTTTCTCATCCACTCTAGACTTGCTGCAAGTTGTTCTGGCTTTTTAACTGGCGAGCATGCTAGCAATCATTTCTGTTCTTCATTTGTTTGGAGGATAAAGCTTGTACCAACTTCTGAAGTTCATGTTTAAATCTAGTCTTAAATGGTAAAACTGTCAAGGTGGATTCTAAGATGTTTAAAAGGAATGCAGAGAAGAATTACAGGTAACCAGGTGCCTACTGTCTACAGAGAGGCAATGGAGGGTAGGGCTCAGGAGCATAAATGCGAAGGTGGAGATCAGGGTTCTTCAGGTTTGATACTATTGTTCACATTTGGTGTGAAGTGGTTGTCGATGGTTGGTGTATCATAACAGATGACAAACTTCAGAGGCTTTGTCATGTGTATTAACCTCTAAAATGAAGCGAACTAGCCCATCTCAAAGTACTGGTGCTGAGAATATGAAGCATCCTTATCTCCCTAGGGAAAGGGAAAGCACTTCAGCGCAAGGCTAAGCCACAGAAGAAGCGGGAAGAAAAGGATAGAAGAGGGAAAGGAAAGCAACAGGAGGATGAACTGAAGGATTCCTTGGCAGATGATGACAGTTCTTCAACCACAACCGAAACCTCCAACCCAGACACAGAACCACTTCTCAAAGAGGTACAGCACCGCTTATAAAAGGAGGCTCCTGTGTAGCTGGTGGGTCACCTGTTAGAGCAGGAATAGTCTCTTCCCACCACCCCGTGCCCAGCTTTCATAGACTGTTAATACCTAAAAAAGCAAGAATGTTAATTAAAAAACAACTTTCCCTATCCTTGCCTACACTTCTCTGTAAAATGTGCTCTCCTATGAGTGTAGTCCAGGACTGAAAGTACCTGAGTGACTGTGGCTTGAATAAACCACCAGTTGTCAGGAGCACTGTGGTAATTGTCTCTCCGCACACTCCTAGCCTGTTCTATTTGCAGAATAAAATGGCAAAGTATGGACACCAGTTTTACTCAATAATTAAGGTGTATGCTAAATCCATGCTACATCAGCTACAAAGGGTCAGTTCACTGGTGGTAACTTGTCAACAGATAGGTACCTTAATTACCTTCAGCAGTACCCCAACCTTTATTTTACTCATTTGGCTTACATGCTTCTAGGTAATAAAATTAAGCTCTAAAAATTTATGTAGTTGTCAGGTAGGTGGTCATAAATATTTTGTCCTAAATCATGTGCTAGGGAACCAAACAAAGCAAAGCTAATCGCAAAGAAAAGAAAACAAAGCCTAAATTTTGATGTGTCTTAAATTTGAACTTTGGAAAAGATAGGGATTCTAGCTGGGGAAAGAAGAAAATAAATCCAAGTTGTTAAAGTTACAGTTTGGTAAGGTTTTATTTGAATTATTTGAATTATTTTGATTTTTCAGGATGGCTATTTGACAGCATACTTGTATTCAGAAAATCTTGGAAGTGTGGTTATAAAAAAATTAAATTGAATGGTGAAGTTGCTCATAGTCTTTGCTTTGCTAAAGAGTCTTTTTCAGACAGCCTGGGCTGCATACAACTGATACAGTGTAAGTCTCAGTACAGAGCTAGGCATCTCTTTAAGTAGACTCGAAGGCTGTGGCATGAGGAGCTGTGCATTTGCAAACATCAGATGTGCTTGAAGCACATTAATTTGCTAGATATTTTGCTTTCTACTCCTCCAGATAGGAAAAAACAAATACCGTGTTTTATAGATATATTCACTAAGTAGTAAAAAGATAATTTCTATGCTGAAAAAACTGCTCATGTTTTCAAATAGATTTCTTTCCTCAGCCCTATTTATATCATGTATATATATTTGTGAATTAATATTTGTGATTATTAATGTTGTTATAACGCCTTTTATAGGAACCTGAGAAACAAAAGGGAAAAGTTATACCAGAAAAACCTGAAAATGAAATAGTCCAAGTAAAACAGAAAACTAAAAAATTGCTAACAAGTATCAAGAAAGAAATACCTGTAGATGTGAAAACCAGGTAAGCATAACAAAGGCTTTCAGTAGAGAAAGCGTTGTGCTTGCAGGGAAGATGGACTGATAAAAATCTGTGTGTTCAACTGTTGTGGCTGCCAGTCTGGCTAATGCCAACAGCACATACCTTTAAGCAGCTTCCTCTTCCTTCCTGCTATCAGGGAATATCTGAAGCTTGTAAATAGTAGGCTATTTAATAGAAATACAGTGCATAAGTGAGAACTGAATCCAGAGAAGAAAATATGGTTAAACCACATTAAGCTTTTTGTAACTGGTGTCATGTACACAACATAGGGTTAATGTTTCTATAGGAGCTTCTACTGGCAGGACGGTCAGGCAGCGCTAACATGGTTGCCTTTAGTTGCCCTTGGTGAAATTACAGCCATGCAATTTCCCTTTTTGTGTCATAGAGTAAGATCAGAGTCTTGGATATGTTATTAAAGGAGGCTGCTGCTGCTACCAGTCCCTTTCCCTGACTGGCAGGTGGTTGATTGCAGATGATAGGGGGAAAATGAAGAACCTTAGTGTTACGATATCTACTTCATTCTGAAATAGTATTCTGAAATCAGATAGGTATCCAAGTGCCACAAAAATAAACTTTACCAAATTGAGACATGATATATTGGCTTGTGTTTTCCCTGTTGCTGTAATTAATACTAAACTATCTGGGATTAGAAGTTAGTATAAATTAATTTTCTTCAAAATAGTTCTGAAAACATCGCCTGGCAAAGTCTTTTCCTTATCATATTTATTCTTGCCATTATCTGCTTTCCCTTGTCATATAAATCACAAGTTCATTGTATGTCACGGTATTCAAAGGCCACAGTAAGAGCTGGTTTGGAACTCTTCTGCAAGAAACGGGTAAAATAGATCCTCCCTAGAAAGTTTGAGACATAATCAGAAAAAGAGAAACATTGGAGAAAAAGAACAATATATAGCCAAATGTATTTGGTGGTGAGTTTGAGTAGTTTTATGTTATCGGCTGAAAGATTCAGGGCAATAATGTATCAGGAGTATGTGATCTAACAAGAGTGTGTGGGAGCTGAGTAGATAAACAGCAGTCGCCATCTCTTGTTGCTGCTGTATAATTAAACAGGTTTTGTTATCCTGGAGCTCCAGGGTGAAAGCTTCTCCTGGAAATGAGCCTTAATAACTGTGTGGAGCGGTGTGGGTAGAAAAAGAGCCAGGGCTGTTAAGGGTGGAGCTGCATGTAGGAGAAATACAAAACTTTGCTTATGAATAGCTTTGAAGGTGAGCACAAGTTTGACATAAGAAAGCCACAGGAGAGCAGTCTTTTGTAAGACCGTATGGCGCATATATATATTTAAAATAATAAATGAAATCTCCTCTTCAGCACCTCAGAGAACGTAAAAATAAATGGATCTCTTGTTTTTATTTAGTTCCTTGGAATTGTCTTATACTCCCCCACTGGAAAACAAGCAGCGCAAAACTTTTCCATCCAAGATATCTACACAGCACCTTTTGACGAGTGGGTCTAAATCAAGAAACCTCCCCAAAATGAGAGGTAGTGTGAGGATATTTTTTTGTAAATACCTTGGAAGATTTATTCGGTTGTTTGTAACCCCTCTAGAGTGTTTTATTCTAAGTCTGTTGTGAGAAGAAAACTGTTCAGTTTACTATTCATGGACTCGCTTTTCTTTTGCTTCCATAGGCCCAAACAGTAAGTTAATGGAGAGCAGGCCATCAGTATTAGCAAAATTTCTCCCCAGTGGTTCTGGACAGGAGCTAGGAAACACCAGCAGCTCAGAAGGGGAGAAGGATTCTCCACCACCAGAGTGGGACTCTGTGCCTCTTCACAAAGCTGGCAGCTGTAAGTAATCACTAGAGGATGACAGAATTAGTCATTAGTGCAATGAATATCTGTAGGCAGGCTTGGTCTGTTTATAGATCTTCCTCTCTTCTTTTCCCTGCATAGTTGTGCTCCCACTTTCTGCTGTAGGCCTCATTGATAGCATCTGGTATGGTTTGGGAGGCTTGAAAAACCACACAGGCAGAACACAGGCCATTCTGTAGTTCTTCAGTGATGAACAGAAGCTGCTGGGGAAATTGAGGAAATGAGAATTATTGCTCAAAACCGAACTGTATTTTCTATAGTGGATGGGGTTTTGCTTGGTCAAGTCTGCTGCAGCCGAAGCTGATACTAATTAAATTATTTGTTCTTGAGAGGAACACTGAAAATGCCTTAATGTGGTGGTTAGCATGGGACATGATGATGAGCTTTTTGCTTGCATGGTTGAGTCCTTTGTGTGTGGGAACTGAATCACCTTCCTCTTGGTTGCATGCAAACAGTCATCCCTCTCCACAGTGCTCACTTAGAAAGGTTCTTTCTTCTGTACAAATCAGTTTATCTTGATGATTTTATTGCAATACAATCTCTCAGAAAATAGGTAGCAAACCTGAATAAGGATAGGTGAATAGAGAGAAGGAGCTAACTTCTTCAATAACTGGAACAGCCTTTGTCATAATTCTTCAATTTGAACAGAAAGGACAGTAGAAGTTTGAGAAGCCTTTGTTTTTAATGTAAATACTGCAGGAAAGTGTTTTGTGTTTCTCTTTATAGCTACGGACAACCTTTATAAACTCTCTCTGCAAACCCTGAACGCAGATGCTTTCCTGAAACAGCGGCAGCCCTCACCAATACCTGCTTCTCCATCTCCTCCTCCTCCTCCCGCATCGTTAGCTTTTGCACCGCGAGGAGGCACTTACAGCAGCATCGTGAACAGCAACTACAGCAAGTGAGTCCAAAACTGTACCTCTTACTGATTTCCAAGCACAGAACACTTGTGGAACCCATGTGCTTCGTATGGTGCATCTCCCTTTTCTCAGACCCATTTCCTCTTCCCATGGAAACTGCTTTTTTGCAGATACTTACTGTACCTTACCATGCTATTTGTATTTTTTCTGGGGTTTCTTACAAGTTGGTAGATTTGAAAAACGTGCAATTACATGAACTGTTGAGCAGTTGTTAGCATTTTCATGAATGCTAGCTTAAATTACTGCTTTTTTTATCAAACTGCTGAAGTCTAAAACCTTACTATTTTTTTTCTTTTTCTCTCTTTTAAGTGAAACGAAAAGCAAGCAGCCTAATGGTACCAAACATAAGCTGGCAAAGGCAGCTTCTCTTCCAGGCAGGAATGGTAATCCCACTTTTGCTGCTGTAGCTGCAGGTTATGACAAGAGTCCAGGTACTAGAACCAGTTTGGAGTTCTAAGTATTTCTGAATAATTCCAGAATAGCCTCTTGTTTAGGGTTGTTTTGTTTGGGTTTTTTTAATTTTACATGTATATTCTTGCAGGTGGCAGTAGTTTACCAAAGGTTTCTCCCAGCAAGACAGATGTTTCCAGCAATATCAACATTTCCCATGCAGTTGTTGACAGTGATGGCTCTGACAGGTAATTTTTATTTTCTTTAGGCAAATACCTAGGCCCCTAGAAAAGAAGATTGTGACCTGTTAATGGCATTTTGAAGGTAGTGACAGAATTAATTCTCTGGGTTTGGCTTTTTTTAAAAACTGCTTTTTAAAGTCTGGGCACAGCATCTCTCACCTTACAAAACCATTTAGAACTTAGAGTGACTCGGAAGTGGAGAGAAGGGTGTTCTGGATGTGATGGTGACTTTCTCCCCCTTGTTCTCAGTAACTCAACAATCTTGTGTTTCCCAGTCACCCAAACAATGGGAATTCAGCTTTCAGTATTGAGGAGTGGGAATCAAGATCAAGTGAAATAGTTTACAGACAGGATATCTGCTGCACAGCAATATCTTTCACTCCCA
The DNA here is from genome assembly GCA_013398125.1 of Aegotheles bennettii. NCBI lineage: Eukaryota > Metazoa > Chordata > Aves > Caprimulgiformes > Aegothelidae > Aegotheles > Aegotheles bennettii. Next base: position 719,733 of record VZRW01005380.1, read on the forward strand.
GTTTTAACAGTGAGACCAGAACTATCACTGGGCTTTGCGTTATGAGTAGAACGCAGTTGTGCTCAGTCACGTTCCCAAGGCACGCTGGCTTTGCTGTCAGGGTTTGGCAGTGCACGTCTGTCTCGGTTGTAAAAAGCAGTGAGCATCTGGTAACCTTTCGGGAGTAGGAAAGAGACTTGAGTTCAGGTTTCAATATGCAAAGGAATTGCATTTCTGAGCAAAGTTTGTGGGTGGGGGTTTGGTTGGGTTTTTCAAGTGTTTATCACTGGTTCCAGTTAACTCATCTGTAGTTTCAAGAAGCTTGTCCACAAGATAGAGCCACTCAGAAGGGATATAAATGCTCACACTAAATTTTATTAAAAAACCTGCACTACGGCTTGGACTCAAAGTTTTCTGAAAACTGATCAAAAGCACTACTCTCAGGTGTGTTGCAGCTCAGTCTACAGATTAAAGAGCATTGTCTATAGCAGTGTGTTGCTCCAAGGTGGGTATATACACAGGAAAATGGTATTTCACTGAAAGCTTTGTTAAAACAAAAGCAAGCTGATTTCCGAACTCTTGGTCACCTATAAATATATATATATATATATTAGTGCACACACACACACACACATATATTGGTCTATATATTTGTATATAGAGCAGTAAGTTAATATTGTTGGTAATACTGTGTTAATGAGTTGTGTTTTGCTGTCCCATTACTCCATAATATTTAGTCCGGGTTTGTGGAGTCCTATCGGCAATCCCAGCAGTCCCGACTTCACGCCTCTCAACTCATTCTCTGCATTTGGACATTCTTTTAACTTAACTGGAGGTGAGGTTTTGTTTACAAATATTTTCTTATATTCAAATATAGATAAAGAAATTTGTGTCTCCATTCCACTGGTGTAAGTACTGGCACTGTTCCCACCCCTGCCCCCAAAAAGGATGATTATGTTGGAATGCGTGTTAAAAATTTGATGCTGTATTCTGTGTTTCAGCACAGAGAGAGTTGGTAGAAACTCTTAAGAGTATTTGTTGGGCTGGAAAGCTTTTGAAGCTTCTCAGTTTCATTAAAGCTTCTTGATATTTGTTTTTTCCTTAGTCTTCTTTCTCTCCATCCTTCCCCTGAAGCTTTACAGAACCACTGCTCTATAAATGAGGCCATGGCCCATCCCTCATGTTGCTTTCCTCTGGAGTTTTCCTCTAGTATTTGCATAGCTGCATGATGAACTGATGCTTACTAAAACCAGCTGTTAATTTCTGTATTTAAATATTTAGGTACACTTTCCCTAAGTGACTGTTGAGATGGGCCGTGATGCAGGGAGGCTATATTGCAGGGCGTGGGTGGTCTGCATGCTTACTGTAGATTTGTGTTTAGGGATGCAGGGTATTTTTTCAGGTGTCTGGAAAAGGTGATGAGCAAAGCAAACGTCATATGTGGCATTTGCAAAATGGGTGCTATGTCTGCTGCAAAAATGCTGTCTACTGAAAAATGCTGGGGGTCTGCAATCGCTGCTGCTTGTGGGGTTCCCTCATCTGCATTGGCAACACTTGGCACCAGTGACTCTGAGGGATGGCAGTAGGATGCCTGGGACCAGTTCTGTGTGCAGGGACCAGGCCAACCATGAGTGTTGGTGCTGCCCTCTCCTCATAGCAGAGGTGGGGTCTGGGCTGGGGCAGAGCCAGTGCCACCTCCCAGAGTTACCTGGGAAGGGAGCACCGCAAGGCAAAGGAGTGCTGCGATTACCTGAGGCTCCTTCCGCCAGGTCACTTAACTCCACCTGCAGTGAACTTGGTGAGAGGAACGGCCAGGGCTCGCAGCATTGCTGTGCTGCTGCCTCGTTCCCTGACAGTTTGCTTTGGGGTGAATAATACCAGGAACCAAACAAATCCCAGAGGTTGATGCTGAATTATACCCAGTAAGCATATAACTCTTTTCCCCACTATAATTGTGATTTGTGGCCAGTGTCTGGAGTAGGCCTGGAAGATGAGATCTGTATTACTGTGTGAGCCTTTCTAATCTCAGTTCTTGCACTGCAGCAGGACCTGGTAGAAAATGATGGGAAATAACTGTGAAGAGTACTAAGCTGCTGTGGTTCTTGGAAAAAGAGGAAGAGTAATTTACTCGTTTGGTTTTGTTTTTTTTTTTTCCATTTTATTTTTAGAGGTTTTTAGCAAACTTGGTTTAGCTCGATCTGCTTATGGGCAGGATGTTCAGAGAAACTGGAGTGAATTCAATAATGTTCCATCATCCATCTGGGATCCTTCAGCTACAGATTCTGTACCCTCCTGGCCAACAAGCTCGAGTTCCCCGACTCATACAACTGCAGTAAGTACTCAGTCCAAATACAGCATTTTATTACTGTTATCAACCTGTTCTGTATCTGCCATCCAGTTTCATTCAGAGGATTTTTAAATTTGGGTGGAAAAAATACTGAAGAACGAAGTAAAAGGAAAGTTGTACATATTCACCTTTCTGTGTAAAGTTGAAGTGGCTGTTGGACGAAGAGTGATTAGTCTGCTCACATGCGGATGATGAATCCTTGTAAATTACTTCACATAAAAATATTTCTCATGAGAGCATCTTGCAGCACTTCGTGTGTTCTGTTGCCACGTGCTTCAGGATTGTGGAAGGAGCTGTTCTGCTCCTGTGCCACAGCTGGAGGCTGCCACTGCCACTTCCAGTTTGACACATAGTTGTAAAGTAGCCAATATGATAACTTTGGAGTTTGATTCTGCTTCCTGAATCCAGTGTTGCACCTACTTGTAAATTAACAAAAAGTAAAAAAAAACTTATCTAAAAGATCTCAAATGTATTCTTTTCAACTTAGAAAAAACAGAGAAGAACTAAGAATAAAAAACGTAAAGAACTAAGCATAAGGTGAAGCCTTTAAACTGACCACTGATTTTGATGGAGATCTTGAGTATAGCCAAAGAAGAAGAAAAAACTCTTACACAGATTGCAGCACTGCTCTCTCATCCTTGTGACTCTCTATCTGTCAGCATAAAACTTACACCACAACAGCTGTCTTCAGTGCCAGCTGAAATCATTCTTAATCTTGTCTTCTGAGAATGTTTTTGTAGTGAGTAAGAGGCAGTGTTTACTTCACCTGGTAGCAGTTCAGACAGAGTGGGGGAAGGCGCGGAGCAGGGGAAGACGAAGGAGGTCACACAGCTTCTTATAGACATGCACTAAGTGATCCAACCCTTGTCATGTGTAGCTCTAATGTCATCAAGAGTCTAAGGAGAGATTTTTGCTTTTTGGTCACATGGAAGGCAGGTTTCTCAGCATTTGGTAGCAGAGGGGATTGATGACAACCAGAACACTCTCTCTAGCTCCTAACCTGTTTCCTTGCCTCTTCTGAAAAATACCTGTAAGCATGCTTCAGGAAGCATCAAGACAGAAGCCAGACAAATGGTATAGAAGAATTGTCAGTCTCTCCCTTTAAATACTTAAATTGGGGGGCGGGGGGGAGAAGAGTGTATTTTAGGAGCTTAATTCAAGGAGATCACTTAATAGAAGCAGCAAACAGACTGAAATGTTCAAAGCCTTTTTCATTATAGTGATTTTTTTTCAAGTACTTATGGTAAGCCAGAAAAGGAGAACTTGGCTATTCCTGCCACTGAACCTCCTTCCTCTAAGTGCTGGATAAGGGAGCAGGGACCCGGGCAGGGCCCTTTTTTCCCTTCTGACACAAGAGCCAAAGCCATTCTTGCAAACAGCACTTACATGGTGGCTTCTGTGTTACCCTGTTTTCTAGGAGAGTTTCTAGGAAGCTGATTTTGATCATTCTCCTTCTTTATTCCTCTTGCTTTCCCATTTTATGCATAACTCTGCTTCTGTACTAAATAGCATTTGACTTCTGGGTCCCGTCTCCCCTCAGGCCTTGCTGCCATTGCTGGTACTTCTTCCAAAGTTTCTTTCTAACCACAGTCCCTTACTCCTCTTTCCTCCATTTCCGCATGTGTAGTACTGTCTGATGGCCACTTTGCACCTCCCTCCCAGCCTTGAAAGGGAGTAGCAGTCTAATCTGAGGTGCTGTTCTCTGGTGCTCCTTTCCTGGTTGCTTCTGCTTTATCAGCAATTGCCTTTCTATCAGGCTCTCCCAAACACTTTTGGGACATGCAGGAATAATTCCTGGCCTTTGCCCACAGGAGGAAACAGAGTAGACTTTTAGTGTGTTTGGGTTGATGTCTGAGCAGCAGAATGTGTCCTGCTGTAGTCTTAGTAGTCTAACGCTTGTGTAGCTTAAATATAACCATTTAGTTATGTAACAGTAATAAACTGTGAGCCTAGTTTGGCTCAACTTCTCAGTGACATTGGAAAGTCCTAATGACGTTGGCCCGGTTAACCCCTGGGCATGCTCACAACTCCTGTCCAACCCTCGGTATCAAATTTTTGAAGACCCTTTGGTAATGCGTTAGTGCCAGCCAATTTTAGGTGTGATTAGACTGAGCATATCTTCTTCATTCCAGGGGAGAAAATAAAAAGCTGAAATGAAGACATTTTCAGGGTTTACCTTGTTTGCTTTTCTAAGGGGATTTTTATTTTAAATCCCTGATTAAAATCCCTGATACTGGTACACAGATACGGGTTAACCTTTAGTGTGCACTATCTGAGGGCAGAGAACTCGGGAAAGGATGCCCTATCCCCACCCAGTAAATCCAAACACAAGGACATTTGTACCTTGCAGCACATACTCGGCAAGTCCACTGCCTCTTGGGTGTATTGAGTTTACTGTATATTTGCAAGTTGAATTTACAGCATATGTACATTAAATCTCCTGGTGCTGAGGTATGTAGTGTGTTAAGCCTACATGTAGCAGGTTCTGTGCTAATATTAGCCTGAAAGTTACGTTAATGCTTCTCATTTCCATCTTTAGCTGCTTCCAGGTATCACTTTCCACCACACCACGTGTTAGAATCCCCTGCTTCTTGCTTGCTGCTGTTTGGGGTTTAATAAAACAGTTGACAAAACCTGGACCTTGTTCATTTTCTGCATGTGTTCTTCAGGCTTTGCTGTACCTCTCCTGTGCATCCCAGATGCATTTGTGACATATTTGGTAGCACACCGGCATCCACACCATGACCATTTGTCAGGGACTTCCAGATGTCTGGAGCCAGGGCAGACTTACTGGAACTCCATGACGAATGGCCAGTTCTCCAATCCCCTCTCCCTTCATCTGGAGAAATACTGGATGGGGGAAAAAGTATACACTGGGAATATGGGGAGGTACATTGGGGGTGTGCACAAGTAGGTTCATCCAAAACATACAGTTTATTACAGCTGTGTCTCAATACAAGGAGATGAGTTTGCAAACAGCCAAAAAGGATCCCGGAATAGATGTCACTGCTACCTTCCGTTACAATTTGAATTTTGTTGGTGTTTTGAGACTTAAACCGTGTTTATCTACCTTATTCTGACTAGTTTAATTAAGCTTGAGAATTTTGATCCTTGCGTGTTAAGGCTTGAGTACTAGTAGTGCTTAAATTAGTAATGGTATGGGGATGTATAAGCTTGAATGAAAAGAGCATAAAGCCTGTAATGTAATTGTCCTGCACAGCCCACTCAGTTACCACGCGCATTCAGTGGCCAGTAATAGTGCAGTTCCCCTGGGCAAGCTCAAGTAAAGGGAGTTCTAAACTCTGTGTTGCAGTGAGGATGGAAGGGATTCCACAGCAGGTTTGCTGCTTTGTAGATAGTTTTTCTTTGAGGGGGGCTGTAAACTAGATGAAAATAGAGGTTCCTGAACTGCTACTTACCTGGCTTTGTCTTTACCGCAGTCGATCCTTGGCAACCCGAGCGGCCTGTGGTCCACCACTCCATTCAGCAGTTCCATTTGGTCAAGTAATCTCAACAGTGGCCTTCCCTTCACCACTCCAACAAACGCGTTGTCAGGCATTGATCTCATGGGCAGTGAAAACTCCTCCTCTGCTCCTCCTCCACCCGCTGCTGCCACCGTTTCCAATCCTGCTGAAGATGTGGGACAGACCTACAATCCTTGGAGAATTTGGAGCCCAACAATTGGAAGAAGAAGTTCAGATCCTTGGTCTAATTCACACTATCCTCATGAAAACTGAAGTTAAGCAAAAGGAAAGAACTCTTACCCAGGTCATGATACAATTCTGAATACAAATTTTTGAAACATCATTTTCAGGCTGTTGCTGGTCATTGCTTCCCCCCACCCCTCTATCCCCACCCCCACCAGTCTTGCTTTCATCACTTGCTCCTTTTTAAAGTCTGCCCTGCAATATGGTGGTGTGAGATTTCAGATAAGCTTGAAAAAGTGTGGTCACCAATCCCAATTACAGCTAAAGCCTGTAAATCTGAACAATTTCACTGGTTTCATATTTTACCATCTCCCATCTTTATTTAGGAAACAATTTGAACTATAAAATGGTCCCGGCATGCAATACTTTTATGAAAAGTACTGGTTTGGGTTTTTAAATTTTTTCCAGTATTATCCTCCAAGTTCTAATTTAAAATCAAAAGGCACTTTGTGCTAAAATGCAGAGTATTTTTTTAAAATAAGGCTGTCTTTGTTAACACAGGTTCTAAGAATGTAAAAAAGAAAATCCAACGAAAACCAACACAGAAACCTTAAGAGCAAAGTGGCTGAATGTAAGAGCGTTCTGTTGAGACTGTAATACACTTTCTGTGCTGTTTGTACATTTGTAAACCTGAATGCATTTTTAAGTTGAACCGAAATGCACACAGCCAAGACTTGTGGAAGAAACAAGATACCTTGTGCATTTCTTACGGATACAACTTTGGGTTGTACTTTAAAATAAATACTGCTTTTTTCAAGATCTGTCTGATGTAATTCTGTTCTCCTGGTATTTTCTAAACTTGTGTGTGCATGAATCCAACTTGGTGGTGGTAGCCTTCAGGCCAAAATCTACTGCATGTAGGGCCTGCACTGAGAAACTTTGCTGCAGATGAAACCTGGCTTCTTGGCAGCGTGGGTTTGTACAGCAGTGGAGAACTAGAAATTGTTTTCAGGGTTACACAGTGCCACCCAATTTAAAAATTTGCTGGATAGCAAAACGCTGGAAAAATGTCTACACTGTTGAAGTTTCCAAGTATCGGGCATAGTAGCAGCTGCCGCTGTTTATGCTACACCCATACCTTTGTAACACTGTTCTTGTATAGGTCTGAACAAGAACATTGCTATTTTTAGATATGATTTATCTGTCCCTTTAAGGTGCCTGATTACTTTCATTAACAACAGTAAGGCAAGCCCCAGTGACTATGTATATTTGTCTGAGCCAGAGCCAGGTAAAAATGAACCCTTCCATTACAAGAAGGCACTAACAGACACTAGCAACATAAATTTATTATTTTTATGACTCCATGGCACTGCTGGAAATTTACAGCAGCAGATTTTTATCAGAACCCATCCTTTAAAAGAGTAAGAACTCTGTGTTTTAGTTAAAACCTTCATGCTACAAGGAATATTGTATGCAACAAAATATGAGGGTTAAATAAGTAATTGAGACTAAGTGACCACTTTTCCAGCTTGCATCATGTAAACAAAATCTCTACTACTGTCAGACTGCTATCTTGCTGCCACCAGCAGAAGCTTGAAGATACAGATCTCTGAAACAGGAACCTGCTGGAACTCCTTTGTTCTTAAAATTTGGGTATTTCTAGAATCATGCAAGGTCATGAAATGTTCAGCTTGGATTTGTTTGCAATTTCCTTCTGAGTAACTGGGCAAACAAGTCTCTTACTGCGTGCAAAATAAAGTAGTTAAGCTACTGGCATGTCAGCGCCTGCTTCTCTGTATGTGGAACTTGAGAAGATAACTCACAGTAGCTTCAAGGTGAAAGGAGCTGCTTAAGGGAACAGGCCACCTCTTTTTCCCAGCAGGTGTTTATATTAGCATTGATTCCACGGGTGATAGAGCAGAAGTGAATTCTGGGACACTAACAGTCCTTAGCGATTTAAGCAGTTGTGAGGACAGGAAAAATTTCCTGCTTTAAAAACATTTCTCTTTGAACAAGGCAGGGCAACACACAAGTAATTTAGACTTTTTTTCCCCAAAGATGTGAGCCATTCCATTGTGTTAATGCAAATAAATAACCTCTGCTGCCTTTGGAATATTCTCAGTTCTTGCTTTTGAAGAGCTTCCTCTTGAGCACCAATTAAATACTAAGTTCCAGGGGTGAAACAACCTGGATTATCAAGATCTTTGATGTGCAGTTTTCAGTTTCCTAAGAGGAAAACCATGTCCTTCTCTCCAAATTTATAAGAAAAACACCCTAGGTCTGAAGACATCCTACTTCCGAGTGCCCTATCTCCCCTCTGCTGAAAGGTTGTTTTGGAGAGCACCTTCACTCTCTTCTGCCTAGTTAAAAAAAAAGTGAAAGCGCTGTCTTAAAAAGAAGTCCTGGTTGACTGAATTTAGAAATAAAAATATGAAATAAAATTGGGCAAAACTTAGGTACTTTAGAAGAAATCTCAGTGTATGGTAAGCACATGTGCAATAGAGGTTTTGCTGCCTTCTCCCTGAGGTGTCTGCTTGCTGTCTTTTATGGTATAGTCACTCCTGACGTGCATTGAAAATGCTTTTAAAACTACTGAAAACAAGGGGGAGAGGGGGAAGAGTGGGGTGTGTGATGAGCCTGAAGCATCCGTAGACATCACAGAATAATAGAACAGACCTCTTAAGGTTAAAAGTTAAAGAAAGGAACGTTTTCCAAAAGCACATGTAAAGTCTTATTAAAAATCTAGATGGGGTTGAAGATGTTGTCGCCTCCTGGAAGGACAACTTAAGATAAAAGAACACGGGGAGAGAAGTAAGGTCAAAAGCTTGGAAGCAAGGGTGGGCTGTGTTTTCAAAAGCAGAATGCACAAGACTTAAGCTCAGAGCATGAGGGAAGTTCCACCTTGAGTCAAAAGACCAGGGGAAAAAACAGCTTAGAGTGCTCTGAGGACGTGCTGTCCTGGAACCCAGGGAGCTCACAGCCCTTTCAATAGTTCAAAACCTTTCTTCAGAGAACCATCAGGGCCAAGCTGCCATGAGTCAGCTCTTCTCTTCCAGACCTGGAAGCTACTGGGAATGCAAAGTTCCCAGCAAGAAAGAGAAACAATTACTGTTAATTTTGGTAATTGTTTTGGTGCTTCTAAAGGAGCCAACTCTGACAAATGGACTTTAAAAGCCTGCAAAGTTTCTGGCCTGTTATTAAAATCAGAAAGCCTGAAGTAGGTAAGTATGGCCCTAACATGTGAAATCAGTTTAATTAGCACAAGCTCTATTTCAAAAAGATCTTGAGAGGCACTGGAGAATCTGTTAAAGACTATTTCAGAACAGAGTATCAAATTCCAGTCAAGGGAGAACTAGTGTTTGTTTTTTGGATATAGACACTTGGAATGAAGCGACAGAGCAGTGAGCAGGTCTGGGCCCAGCCCTGCTGTGGCTGTCAGCAGCTCTACACACCGTACATAGCTTGGCCGCTGCCCTGCGAGAGAAATACCGAGCTCAAGGACAACCTCGGGTGTGGAGTGCGAGTGAACAGCAGGTTCTCAGCACTGGAGCATCACAGTCAAATCGTACTGAAGTTGTCCACTGCACTCGAGCCGACCATGAACTGTCTGCCCGACCCAATGGGAGGTAAAATTAATGAGTGGACAAGCATTCACCTTGGTAAGAAGGTAAGAAGGGATCTTTCACTGAAGCTGTTTCACCTGTAGTGATGTTTTACACTAAATATAACTTTGACGGTTTTCCCAACCTGTAATTATGAGCAAGTTTTCTGAGCTTCAATGTTTCGGCCTCATGAAGCAATGACAACTTCAGCTCACCATGAGTCAGTTCATTAGAAGAGAGCCACGCACTGGGATTGGAAATAACTCAGCTTGTTCTGTATGGTTGCTGCAGCCGCAAGAGTGTTCAGTTACCTCATTTTAAACAGGTTCGGCTTCAAAACTGAGCCTTTTGCCCAGTGCTGGTTTTCATCTAACACCAGTCAAGGATGGACTTCATGTTCAACCAGTGCTTTAGTCACATCAATACTAAAGCAGCCTTCAGGATGACTGGATCAGCATGCTCTCTGAACACAACTGCTAACCAACCATACTTACTAATTTGCTACTTGGATGCTGTGTGTGATTCAACAGCAAGTGGAGCATGACTTATATTTATATATATAAATATACACATATATATCAAAGAAGAAATCAAACAACCAGAAAGCAAAGCCATAAGCATCTGCAAGAGCCAAAGAAAATGCAATGAAGCACTAGTGTATACTCTGGGGGACTAATAAAACACAAGAGTCTTCAGAAGCAATGAAAACCCTGATATCACTGTATCTGCTGGAACACGAGGACTCTGCTGAGCAAAACTTCTCTTTTTTTAGCAGAACTGTGTAAAGGTAGCTGCTTAGATCCAAAATCATCAGTTGGATCAGTTGGCCTGAAACAGCAGATCACATTGTACCAAGAGACGAGAAGGCTCCACGGAGACCTCATTGCTGCCTTTCAATATCTGAAAGGGGCCTATAAGAGCAATGGGGAGAGGCTTTTTAGTAGAGCCTCTGATGAATGGATGAGGGGTAATGGTTTTAAGCTGAAGGAGGGTAGATTTAGGTTAGAAATAAGAAGTTTTTCACCAGGAGGGAGGTGAAACACTGGAACAGGTGGCCTAGAGAGGTGGTGGATTCCCCGTCCCTGGAGGCATTCAAGGCCAGGTTGGATGGGGTCCTGAGCAACCTGGTTTAATGGGGGTTGTCCCTGCCCATGGCAGAGGAATTGGTCTAGATGCCTAAGGTGCCTTCCAACTCAGGTAATTCTGTGATTCTGTGAAATGCAGAAAGTGGAAGGAAGGGTCGAGGAAGATTTTATGGCCACTTCCTAAAGAAGCCTCTGTGAAGTGTTTCTGTCAAGGTGGGCTCACCAAACAGTGGTCAGGATGGACCCTGTATCTGAGACCTGACTTCACTCTCTCTCTGCCTACTGGAAGCAAATGCTTGAGTCAGTGTTATTAACCCTGGATAATATGGGATCTTCAGGGGTGGGGGTGTATGCTCAGTCTCTCCTGAAGTTTTACAAGATAACACTCAAGCAAGTCCTTGAGTGGCAGTGGGAAGTGAGTGGGTCGTTCTAGCACTGTGCTAATGGGATTCACATGGGATACATGTCAGAGGGACTTACAGGAGGTGAAGCAAATAAAGTGTCCTGAAGTCCAAGCCAGACTCTCTTGCAAGCTGAGAAAAATTACAGTTCAATTCCTTGCCTTAAACAATAAAGGGGATCTTGAGTCTGGCATCCTACAAGAGACAAAAGGTAATGTCTGGGGGGTGGGGAGAGAAGCTACCTCTAGGAAGGAGATACAGACTGTCCATTGTATGATTTGGGGCTAATAAAATATTCCCAAGAAAAAAAGTAATTACATATTCTGGAAAGTTTTCTGGTCATTTTTTAGTATGGGTGAAGTGGTGTTCTGGCTTAGTTTCAAGGAACTTGCTGGGACGCAAGCGTACTGGGAAAGCGAGCACCTGGAACTGCTTCTGCCACAGCTGGTATCATGCACTGGCCCATTCTGGAGTTATTTGCAGGGCAGAAAATATTCACTGGAGAGAGGACATTAACCTGCTCTAAGGCAATATGTAGAAGACAACAGAAGCTAGGAAGGATAGCTCACTGCTGCTCCAGGTTGAAACACACAGAAGCTGGAATCAGCTGAGAGACTGAAATGCTCCTTGGTGTGCTCCTTCACTGGCTCTTGTCAGCTTTCTGGGAAGGGAAATGGCTTTTAGCCCCTTCAGCTTTACATGTCCCATCCTCCTGGGTATAGCCTGTCCTTAGCAGTCAAGTTAGTTACCAGCAAATATCTGCCAGCACTGAAGAATTTGGCCATGAAGAATGAAGAAAGTCCCTCAAAACTATGCAACATTCTGCCTTAAATGGGTATGGGTCAGCTCACAGCTCACAGGGGAATTCCTGTTGTGCTGTATAAACCAGGAATCTTTTCGGACAACAGTAATTTCAAGGAATATTCACTTGTGTCTCATTCCGAACCAGCAACACAGAAGTTTCTTCCTATGAGCTTCTGATGCAGGTCTAAATGCCAAACCTTGCCCACATTTGCCTGTCAAATTGTATTCTGTGGCTGAAGAATCAGCCTCCAAATCCAGGGAGGGGTGGGGTGTAAAAACCTTAAGAGCTTAAGAAAACATCAATAATGCCTTAATGCTCAGTTAAACTAAGCAAGGGCCATGGCAGAATGGAAACTCTCAATACCTTGGAATACTGGGGGATGGAAGGCAGAAGGAATAAAAGAGTTCCACTAAATTTAAAAAGTTAGTGACAAATTCAGATTCCATGTCTGTGTGAGGAAGGAAGGAAGTAGAGGAGGGATAAGAGATGATTCCTTTCTTTGAAGCAGCTGAACTCAACAGTCTAAGAAAATGCTCCCAAGGGGTAACATCACAGCTCAAACAAAAAACAAACATCCATGCTACAACAAGCAGCACACAGAATGTCTCACCATTATGCAGAGCTTAATTTCAGATGTGCAAATGTGGGACCTGGGCACTGGCCGTGAGTTGAGCTGGTGGTTCTGGGTACGTGAATAAGGCCCACTGTGTGCTGACTTAGTGGCTTTGCATCGATCAACTGCATGCAAAAATCCATATGATGCAGTTATTAGAACAATAAAAACTGAATATTGCTGAAGTCAGCAGGTTCAGCACCAAAGAGCTTCAGAAAATGGACAAGTATTTGTGTTGGCTTTGTTTCTAAAAGGAGCCTCCTTGTGAAGAGTCACTGATTTGGACTATGCAGCAAAATTAACTCGTGGGAAAAAAGATCCCAGGAGGCCTTCAGGATTTCTGATTAAATCAGCAAACTGGAAATCACTTCCCCTAAGTCAATAAATTTGAGTAATGCCTTTTCCTCTCTCTGCACAGTGAAGACTGAGCCCTACTAGATAAACAGCACCCCTCTGTGGCTACGAAGAGCATTCAGGCCATCACAGCAGTGCCACCTGGCCAGTTTGATCATTTCCTCTAGGACTTTTTCCTGAAATCTTGGAGGAATAAAAAAGCTCAGCCACAATACTAGTACTTTGCTTTAACGAGTTTTACATTGGGAAAATTAACTCTACTTTCCCCACTGCCAGTCTATACAGTCATAATTCCTCAACAGAAATGTGCCAAAAGCCCTCAACCAAGAGGAACTGGAAAGTTCTTGCAGTTCAATTGTGGAAGTCCACTAATTGGGGCAACCTGTTAGTCATAGCAGGCTTTTACTTTTCCTCAAGCATGGCACCACAACATGCCAGACAAGCCTACTGCAATGAAACTATTTCTTTCTTATATTTATTTTAATATTTCTTTCCTCAAACTAGTTACAAATGAACCGCTTTTCTTTCTTTCCCTTCCTATGTGTTTTCAGTGTCTTTTCTTCTGTATCTGCTCAGCTAACAAAGTTATTTCCCCAATACTGAATCCTTTTAACCTGTGATGTTCTATACATGTTCAAGACACTCAGCTCCACCAACTCACAGAACTTTTTTATAACTCATTTCTACACTCCTACCTGAGGAATTTTATGCAATTATTTTGTATTATTTTTGTTCAAATCACCAACACATTGGTTTCTGCTCTGCCCTCAATATCTTCCAGCCCACTTTATCCTTGGGAAAGGCCTTTTTGCTGAGCTTTTTTCTAGGGCTCCACATTCCTTCCCCTTTGAGTATTTCAGTTCTTATCATTTGTTCTGTCCTGCTAAGTGGTTTCAATATCAAAGACCTGCCCCAGCCCTGTTCTCTTCCAGAGCGTGCTGGGCCCCTTCTGGAGGACACTGTGTTTGAGGAGTTAGTGATCTATCTCAGGCAAGCCATGGCTGCCCTGTGGGGCCTCCTACTCCAGGCTTGAGAAGCTGGCACATCAGCACGAGTAACCGCTGCATAACGCCACGTAGGCAGTGCTGTAAGGGGACACACTGGGCTGCCCCATGCCCACTGCTGCTGCGCTCTGGTGAACATCATGAAAGAGAGGACAGCTCACTCCTACCTGTTAGGAGGAGATAGATGGGTTTGTTCCTCACACAAGACAAAAGGCACCACGGGTGCAGGAGAAGACCAAACCTCCCCAGGGTTGGGATCTGCACAGCCTGTCATGGGAATCCATCTGGAACCTGTCCAATGCTGCATGAAAGCAGGGTTGCCAGCACCCAATGAGACATGAGATTTACTCACTATCTATATTTCTTTTTTTTATTTTACCTTATTCAAATGGCAATGTTATTAAACTGTGTCCTGTTGTGCCTTTCTTACTGAGATCCAAAAGAGCCCAGTGCCTCCCCAGTGCAGAACTCAGGTCACCAGATGTCACCTACATATCAAGACTCATGAATAAATATTGATTAAAGAACCGAGAAAATGCTTTAAAGCAAAACCCACCCTAGGTCTAAGTGTCTTCAATGTTTTTGCCCTTCTAAGCACCACTTCTCTGCTCAGTTTTAGCCCTGACTGCTGCCTTAGCTCCCAAACAACCAAACAACAGCATGAACACCGTGCCCTGCATCTGCAAGACGGTGAAGTGGCACTTGAGTGTGAATACTGCGGATGACCCTGCACCACCCCTGCATGCCCTTACACAGTCACTCTCAACCTCTGCAAGCACAGACTTTGGGCTGCCACCGAATCTTTCATCAGGTTAGTTCAGTAAGGGGTGGGACCAGAACAGCAGTTGACTCCTCTCAGTCTTTTGAAATTACAATGAGTTTGAAATGTTCCTTCCTTGGAAAAGCTGCTCAATTTTCTAGTAACATTATTCAACAGTTCTGTATTCTTTAAATAACTATCAGTCTTGATTTACAATATGAAAACAATAGTGACAAGTTTACTGTGTATCTAGATCCATAGTCTGACAGCAGACAGGAATGTGCCAGTGAAATGCACAAACAACCCCCAAAAAACAGCTACAGTTTGTTGACAAGCCATCAACTTTATAGTAAACTGCCTACCCCATAAAGACAAACCCATATTATAGGATCATACAAGTACTCCATGCACAACCTGCATAAACTTCATAATCCTCATTCCCCAAGCAATTACCATGGTTTGACCTCAGCCAGCAGCTCAGCCCCATGCAGCCACTTGCTCTCTCCTCCCCAGTGGGATGGGGAAGAAGATAAGTGAGAAAACTTGTGGGTTGAAATAAAGACAGCTTATCAAAGAAAGCAAAATCTTCACATGCAAGCAAAGCAAAGCAATGAATTCATTCACTACTTCCCATGGGCAGGCAGGTGTTCAGCCATCCCTTGGACAGCCAGGCTCCATCACGCAAAACAGTGGCTTGGGAATACAACCGGCATCACCTCGAACATCCCCCCTGCCCCCTCCCCTTTTCTTCTTCTTCCCCCAGTTTTGTATGCTGAGCATGACACCATATGGTGTGGGATATCCCTTTGGTCAGTTGGGATCAGCTGTCCCGGCTGTGTCCCCTCCCAGTTCCCTGTGCACTCCCAGCCTCCTCACTGGTGGGGCGGTGTGAGGAGCAGAAAAGGCCTTGGCTCTGTGCAAGCACTGCTCAGCAGTAGCTAAAACATCCCTGAGTTATTAACAGTGTTTTCAGTGCAAATCTAAAACACAGCCCCATACCAGCTCCTATGGAGAAAATTAACTCTATCCCAGCCAGAACCAGTAAAGGACTCAAAAGATAAGATCCCAGAAAGAAATGAAGAAATGAATCCCCAGAGAAGGGGAAGTAGAGAAGATGTGACACAAATGGAAAGCACCAAAATGGCACTGTAGAAATCAGTTCAGAGCTATCACTTCTGGTACAGACACTTCTGAAAATCCAAGTTGTAAAAAAATTGTACAACTACACTTGGAAATCCCACGCTATGTTTATTCTGTCCTTTCACAGTTAGAAGGTGGAAGCCATGGTCAAAGATAGGACATGTGGCTGGGCTGGTGTTTCCTATGACCAAGTACGGATGTTTTGAGATTCCTGATTTAGGCTGGTAAGCCTCATCTCTAGCTGCAATCTGACCTATTATCTGCCTGCTTAATTAAGTAATTCTCAAGACACTTAGAACTACCTCTGTGCCTGCCCAAGTCCAAGCAGGACCCATAAAATGAGCATTTCTCAGGCAGCTGGGAAACCCCACCAGCACCAGGGGGTCCCAGAGCAGGCAAAACACCAGCAGGACAGCACTGCTCATGAAATGTAAGCCTACCTGCAAGAACCCCATACCCAGGGCACGTTTGGACCACAGAACTACAAACAAGAGGCTGCTTCTTGCATTCCCTCCAACTTGTGAAAAGCAGGTAGCTAACCTAGGTTAAGTTCACTCCAGGAAACAGTTTGCACCTGGAAATGCCCCATGGTACTCAGCCTGAGTGCCTTAGTGACAATCCCTCCTGGCGAAATGAGAAATCACTTTCCCATCTCTCCACTCAGTAAAATCCCCACTGAGTTCCCACAACAGAAAACAGCAGCACTTCAAACACCTCACTGGAAAGGGCCACGCTGTATCATGCACCAAAGTGTTTTTGGGAACTGTCTTCTGAGGATGACAGGGGGAAAGGGAGAGAAGCACAGAAGAGAAGAAAAAGAACAGCTCAGATTCCAGTGTCCCATGGAACCAGCTGGTGCAGTGGAGCTGCTGTGAGGGGCCGGGTGACTGGGTTCCTCCGGGCTGCAAAGTGACAGAGAGCAGAGGGTGCAGGCATCAAAGAAGGCCCTTGTCCAAAAGTTGTGTTACTTAACTGGCTGTGCCAAATGCAGCTGGGGCAAGGCTGTGGCTGTGCCTGCAAGGCTGGAGGTACAAAGCCCTGTCATTTCTCCCAGCATTGGGGTGGGAGCAGAAAGCTCAGGTCAAGGTGAGTCTCAATGATAAACTCTTCCTCTTTAGCAATTCACAGTCTAGAAAGCCTCAGGAAGCTGAACACCACATCAGGCAACAAATATACCTACAAGTTAGGCAAGCTGTGGGTGGCCAGTGTCCTTTTGTAGGTTTAGTCAAAGTGGATCTTGAAAAACTTTACTGACGGCAGCAGTGGAGCCCGAATCTGTAACGTGCAACTCTCTGCAGAACCAGCACACAGTGCTGAGGGTGGAATGTGGATTTTACATCCTGAGTCAGCCCTCCTTAGGGTACAGAACCAATTTAGATACACATAGTAAAAACAAACATTGTTTGTTTTCTTTTTCCACTCATGAGGGAAGAAGGCAGGACAAACAAATTTTCCACCCTCCTTGGAAGTGTCTTGCTCTTCCCGTTCCTAAGATCTGATAGTTCTCGTTTCCCTGAGTTTTGCAGAGCATCCTAAGACAAGTGTTCCCAAGTGCAGAGGTACAGACCATGAAGCTGAGGATACTGCCACAGCATTTCAAGAATACCCATTCTCCCATACAATTTAAATTAAAGTTGATTGAAAAATGTAACTTGATGTATTGTAACTGAAAGTCCTGTCACTTTTATGGGAAATATAGTCAAAACACAACCTGAGGATCATGCATAAAATCTCACAGAGGAACAAAATGGGGCAGGAGTAACCCTGAATCAGAAAGTTCTGAGGTCAGAGAGAATTTATAGAAACACATCAGAATGACTGTACCCTATTATAGCAAACAATTGCTATTCAAGCCTGAGGGACGTCTAGGTGATCTAGGCTCATGTTTGTTACAAACCAGTAACACAAAGGGCATTTTTAAGAAAGTTTTCAAACAGAGCACTTCTGAAGCAGTGGTTAATCTCCAGGATTTCAATGTTAGATGCGAGAGCCATCACCTGCCCAACACCAACATCAATCCATGGCAATTTAAGAAACATCTTGAAATACCTACAAAAGGATGAACTATTGCATTCTTGCTTTCCAGGTCTTCTCAAACCTGCCCTATTTGCAAACAGCAGTATTTCAAGACACGACTAAACAATTTGTAAACAAATATTAAAAGCACTTAGCTATTTTTCCTTCAAACCAACATGTTTTAGTGCTACAGTATTTTATAAATTCCAAGGACCACCTTGCCTCTGTTTCAAAATGGAGACTGCAAGCATCAGCAATGTGCCAAGTCAATAAAAATCTAGATATAAGCAGTTATCTGACTACCACTTCTAGAAAGTTTAATTTAAGCGTAGGATCTGTGAACCACAACAAGAGGATTCTCTATCCCATTGGATTAAAGAATACCATATTACTAATGTTTCTAAAAGAGGTGTGACAGACTGGGGAGAAGGGAGAGACCCACACCGACGAGCAGCCATTGCTCACGAGGAACGATAACGTGGTGCCGCACGTATCATGGGGGCTCTACAACACCCGGCCGAAGGGGTCAGCCAGGCTGCACCTTTCATGGTGCCTTCCTTCATGGGGTTCCTCCCTGAAAGGAAGACGGCAGCCACTGCTGCAGGTCTCTTCACTGGCTCTTCCAGCTGCCATCGGGACAGGGGCCCTGTGCAGGGGGAGGGCAGCAGTTCGGCAGGAGGGGCACCTTGGTGGTGCCGGTTATTAATTGAAATAAGTAAAATTTTGGGAAAAATCACGTAAAAGAGAATAAAGAGACAGAATAAATACAGACCTTACATAACACTAAGATAGAGAGAAGAAAAACTCATCCCTAGTAGCCAACAGCCAGTCCCTGAGAACCAGGCCTGCAAGATGGATGAAAGGGATGAGAGGGAGCACTCCTACACCTTATCTTGGTGAGAACTGGCGACAGCCTTGAGCACTGGGTATAATATAAGCACTGGGTCCACTTAATTAACTTGCTGTTAGCATGCCATTAATACACTAGAATATGGCAGGTGCCAAGAGGATGGGGCCAGGCTCTTCTCAGTGGTGCCCAGTGACAGCACAGGGGGCAATGGGCATAAACTGGAACACAGGAAGTTCCATTTAAACATGAGGAGAAACTTCTTTACCTTGAGGGTGACGGAGCACTGGAACAGGCTGCCAAGAGAGGTTGTGGAGCCTCCTTCTCTGGGGGCATTGAAAACTTACCTGGACACAATTCTGTGTCACCTGCTCCGGGTGAACCTGCTTTAGCAGGGAGGTTGGACTAGATGATCTCCAGAGCTCCCTTCCAACCCCTGCCATTACATTCTGTGATTCTGTACGAATAAATGGATAAACTGCATCTATCCTGATGTGATTTAAATCATATAAGTTGGGCATTTTTTTCTCTGCATCATACTGGTACATAAGCAGAGTTTGCAAAGGGTCTGAGCAGCAGTTAGATTTTTATTGATGCTTTGATGTGCATATTGAAAAACTTTATGAGCTTGTGTGAAGTAGCAGACCGAAGAAATTAAGCACACATTGTAGTTAACAGAATCAGGGCTGATCTGGAGGCCCTGTGGGTAAGTAGCTGCTTTATATTGCAGTTCCATATTCTTTATAGTTAAAACCATAATTTTAAATTAGTTTGAGAATTTTCTAGAACTTTAACTTTCTAAAATTTTTCTCCTTTTTCCCCCAGCATCCAATTGGGATGTACTTCCAAATTCCCTCCCAAGGGTTTTTCCCAGGAATCCTTGTGTAGTTTCAGCAGAAATGGTTTCTAATGACCCTGATGGGAGCAGAAAGCAAACAAAACCATTCCCACCCCAGATCACAAACTTCAGCCACAGTGTAATTTGTTTGTGTTCCAGACGATGCCCTTCGCACCAGCATTGTGATCTCTCTTCTTTCAACTTTTCAACTTTATGAATAATAAATTACATTAGGGGATGTACAGTACATTCCTTACGCTCTAAAATCTGCAAAATACAGAGTTGCAGAACTTTACATTTAGAATATAGTATATGCACAAATACAACAGCCACCACAAAAAATCAGAACTTCTTGATGCTGAAATCTGTGAGGAATACAGAAAACATCAGAAACTGGCAAATACCATACAACTTAATATTGGCACAACTTCAGAAAAAAAAGGGATGCTTGGCAGGGATACCAGGCCTGTATAAACTGTGTTTTTATGCCATCAACTGGACATGTGGACATTACTGAATAAAGCAGGACACAGCTCCACATGTCACCATCACGCTGCCAAAGGGAGTCAGTTGCAATGGACAAACTGGGAGCAGAAAGTTTGCCTGACATTTAAAATAATGTGAGAAAAAGAGGTTGCTGTTGAGTTAAGCTTTCCCATCCATAGCCTTAATGTCTTGTCATTCATTAGGGAGAGCTATTTTAAACAAACTCAGATCCAGTTGGCAGAAATACATAGATACAAAATTTCTGAGGTGTGTCTTAGAAATGTTTAGGAATGTGCACACTGAAAAATGCTGAAAAAGCTTTCTCGTGGTCACCAAAATTATCTACAATTTCTTCTGATGAGGACTCTCTGGTTTAAACAAGTGTTATTGCTATTTTTTGTTGTATTCTTCTTGGTTTTCTTTTATCTCATGCATATTTTGTGTTGCAGCTATTAAAATTTCCCTCTTTTTTCAGAGTACACATTTCGGACTTTTAAGGCACTCCATTTGTGACACCAGGACAAGCCTTTCTGGAGTGCAGTCAGTGCCTGTATGTGGAAGGCTGTACCAGAGCTTTTTGCCATCCAGCAAAAGTCACAGCAAAGAGACAGGATGAGCTGTGTTTCCACACCAAAGCACACAGTCATTGCTGCTCCCAGCAGTGCCCCGTAGCATCATTTACAACCCACGGACACACACGCTGCCCCTTTAAGCAACCACAGTTCCACAGGCAACCCAGGTTCATGGTCACCTTGGACTTTGAATGAAGCAACCTTTATGGAGACACGTACATCAGCTTCAAACAAGTGGCAATTTCTCCAACAGCTCAGAATGCCTTTTAAAGATGTTAAACTATGAATCATCTTTTAAACACCTCACCCTTTTAAACCAAAAAGAAAGCTGCTAGATACTTTTTTGACACCAATTTAAAAAATTTGCAATCCAGGTTTATATGTATCTGCACATGTATGTCTATGTGCTTGGCATTTCCAATTTAGGAATTCCCACCTGCCAAGCATCTTCTATTTCTGCATTTTGAATAAAGCAGTGTGAGTTTTTTCCTGCTACTGTTTCTCTTTCTGTATAACCAGAAAAACTAATTCATTGAGCCCCACCTGTGGCCTTCAGTCCTCTTTCATGCAAATAAAATTGTATTTGGCAGTTCTCAAACATCCAGTGACAGTAGCATTACTTTTTTATGTTCTACTCCTTGTATTTTATAGAAATCAGAATGCTCTGGATTATTGTCTGTTACACTATCATATCAAATGTATTTAATTTTAAATCAAAACAACAATCAACAATGACAACCTGTCCCTGCTGAAAAGCAGCACAACTACTAAAGCTGCTGTTGGGATGAGTTGGCTGAAGGGGAAGCAGCAGCAGGGAAGGAATTCTGTTAAGAGGAATGAAGAGAGAAAAACACAGAAGCTCTGGGAGGTCTTACAGAAGATTCATGAAGAAAGTATATCAAATTAAGAAAAAAAAATATACTGCTTCTTTGTTTAACTGCTGCTGCTGGATGTACAGCACGTGGGACAAACTGGTGTCTGACGTAACTACAGAAAATGGATAGCAGCTGTATTTTAGCAGGGTAACTACTTCCCGACTTGCATATCTGTGCAAATCTCCATGAACAACTTTGCTTAATATATTCTCCAACAGATAAAGCATATCAAGTCAAAGAACCTGAAAGTGTTTATTATACTTTACCACAAACGCATTAAAAATAAGCCACCATTTGTTATTCTTGTCAGTTCTTTATTGGTTTTCATCCTAAAGACTAGCACATTTACAGCATACATGTATTGGATGAACTAGAATATATAAAACAGTAGCCATATGTTTATGATATATTAATACTGCCCAAAACCAAATAAATAAAAATATTTCAATGCACAAAGCTTGGCAAGTACAGTTGTGTTGGGACAAAACAGTGTTGTATTATACAATAATTTTACATGTATAAATGAAACAAAAGGCAACTGTGCTGTAGGTACTTTCACAGAACATACACAGAACATACTTGGCAACAGTTTTCTTTTTTTACCTTTGTATGTTTTATAATTTAAAAAATGTACTCAAAAAAGAACATTAGACAGAACTTCATTTTACAGTAACCCTTAAATTCGCGGCTCCTGTGCAACAGAAAAGCTTATTCCACCCTTGTGAAGCGTCCTGTGTGGATTTCAAGTTTCACAGTTTTTCTTTTTTGATGAACTCCTCGAGATCTTACTGTTCATTACGCCCTTTAAACGAGCCCGTCGGTGTGCATGTACTGACAATGGCATCTATATAAAATGTCAGCTGGACAACGATGCTTTACATGTGAGCATACTGAAATCAGAGTATTTAAACAAAACAATGCAGTACTTGAGACCGGTATTCCATCACTTTAAAAAGGTGAGCAAAAACCATGCACATACAAAATTCGGCATTTTTTTGTGATTACATTGGTATACAAAATAAATAAAGGATCGCTAAGGTCTAGAGTAGATCTAATGATTGTTGGCCACAGTCTAAGAGAGTGGCTCTGCTAATTGGTACAGTAGACCTCTTGCTATTTTCTTCTGAAGCTGAACACTGGAAGTTTCTAGTGTAACAATACAGGACTTAAAATATAATTAACTATGTTTGAAATATACAAAATAAAATTATCAACTCATAAAAACTAAGGGATATAAAGAGTATCGTTTATACAAAAATAAATGTAGCATTTAATAATGGGCCAGGGACTGAAGGTTGAGCAGAACTAATGGAATAATATGGCTAAAGAGATCCCATTGGAAAGATTTTCACCATATCTTTGTTTACATATGATCAATAAAATAAAACAAACACTTATGAATTGTTGAATGGGGTTTGTAAAGTTTCCAGGGGACTGTTCTACTGTAGATGATTTGTTCAGACCTGGGACAGGTACTACAACACACTGATTTTGCACAGAATTCAGTGTTTTGTAGAGAGACTGAAAGAATGGTAACAACCTAGTTCAGCAGAACTCTCTGACCTGGCTCTGTGACATGCTGCTCAGTGTTAAACTGCAAAAAGCAAAATGCAAAAACTGCTGGACCTGGAACCCCCAAACCTACATGGGAGCAAAATGAATATGACTGATTGATAGAGCAGTGACAGCACAGACAAACATCAGTGAGAGGGAGAAAGAAATCAGAAAACAGCCATATACTTACCTGGCTGTTGCTACTCTCACAGGAATAAATGAGCAGAGTTTTCTACTCTAAAGCTTATATCCTTAGGAAACAAGAAGGTAAGGGCACAGAGTGCTGAATGAAGCTAGCTAGAGATTACCTAATCCTGTTAAAATTTGGAAATGAATGTTTAGATGCTTTTTAAACAGGTATCTTAGTTTCAAAGGCATTCTTTGGGAGATTACTTCCGAGATCTGTTGAACATTTTTTATCAAATGCTATCAAGCTGGTTGTCATAAGCTAGAACACATCTGAGGTTCTCATGTATTAGCAGTAGCACATGAGCAGTTCCTGTCTACCAAATGGGGCATCACTACCTTCCTCAGGAATACTCTGGAAACAGTCACACTTCCCCCCCCAGGATTCTGAACATCTGCCCAGGTAAAATGCAAAAGTAAACAGAAACCAATTTTGGTTATGGAGTGACAGGGATGCATTGGGCACTTTGAGCATTTTTGTATTGACATACAAAATTGATATGGAAAAAAAATCAAACACTAATAAAAAAAATTTAACCCCCTCAAGATACTAATGCTTAAAATCCAGAAGTGATATAAAAAGCCATGGGTAAAAATGTGTTAATTAACACACAGTATCATGGAACATACTGAACACATCACGTGCAACTCCAGCAACTTACTTGTTGCACTTGCCTTATAAGTGGGGAAGGGCAGGGTTAAGCATCATTATATTTCTGAAACACTTTCAGGGAAGATGTGTGCCCAAGTCCTTATCTGCTGAAGACAACAGAAATTTGTCTTATTTGGACTAGACCTCATATGCCTGGCCTTTTATATATTGTTAATTTCATATACGAAGGTGGCATCCTATATACAGTAAAACAATTTATACTCCTGGCTTTTATTGTGCTGATTTTTTTTTTAAAAGTTAAACTTCTGTTTCTTGATTGTAACAATGCATTCTACAGTTATGAGACTGTCTAGGGTCCAATCCCTTTTTATTTACAACTTTTGAGTTTTACTCTCAGGTTTAAAAAGTTTATGAAAAGCTCAATCTCAAGTCAACTCAGTATAAAAAGATGTCACGTGAAACAGCTGCCTAAATGCCGTTCCGAGAGTCCTTGCCCATCCAGGAGGTACCTAGCTATTTGCATATAGGTAATTATTAAGTAGCACAATATCTGTTCATCTTACGTACACTGAAGGCTATTTAAATGGGCAGAGTCATCACACTATTCTCAAGCTAAGGTGTCAGAATAATTGTTACTATAGATTCCAATTCTGTAAGTAACATGCTCTGTATAACCTAGTGAAACGTACAAAAAGGTTATTGATCTCTTCTGGATGACAAAATCATGTATTAATCTAGAGTGAATCCACATGTTTTAATGGAACAGCAATTAAAAGACATAGTATGCTTATGTTTCAACTTTGCCGTAAGTTCCTTCTGGAGGCCTGTAATACTTTGGGAATGCCTTCAGTTGCAGGGAATTAAATGCATACTTGCGACATCCAACATTCTTCATTGTATTTTCTCGCCGACAACCCTCACTGGGGAAAAAAAACAAGCACAAAAAATGACAGCAGTAAAAAGAAAAAAAAAGACTTAAACTAAGATGAAATGAACTGGTTATTTTATAGCATTAACAAAAAAGTTGATTATATTTAATGAGCGTTTAATCCATTTGCCATTGCAAATATTAAAAATGATGACTCATCATACAATGCTAGTAAGAAGCACACAGAATGGACACATGCTATGTCTGATTGCTAGTTTTGCATTTCTAAAAAGCAGCAGCAGATCTACTGAAAAAGCTCTTTCACGACGGTTTCATGTATTTCAGGGTACACTGTTGTGGAGTTCATATGCCGCTTCATTGCACAAGGGATCCCAAGAGATTGCTTACAAGCAGTTCTGCTAATTTATTAGTATATTAAGCTGAAAAAGAAAAACTGCTGTTCTTTCAGTAAAAGCTTTAAATTAATTTTATTGTTCCCTGTATGTCAGTATTACCAGTACTTACTTAAAGATTAGAGCTGATACAAAAATAATGATTTTCCAGTTATCTCTGCATGCATAAATTGACTTGAAAACCAACATAGTCTGAAAAAAAAATCTTAACCACGAAACAGCAGCTTTGTGTGGGTGCAAAACAAATCAGCTGCTTTGGCAGTCACCACCCCAATGAAACAAAGCTGTGCAGAATATAATTTTTAATCAATATTTTGGTGCAACTGCCTCACATTACCAAGAGGTTCTGTGCTACAATAAAAAACTACTCCAGTTATAAGGCTTCTTTACATTTCTGAATCTACTTCAGAGTTCCTTTGATAATATCCAAAAACAGACTTACAAAGAGGAAGCACTATCTTATATATATATATATATATGTTATAAATCAATTTAGGCTTGCAGGAGAATGTCTTTCCCTGATAGAGAACTGAAACCTAAACAAGGATTTGACACTGGAACTTCATGGCAAAGTGTACAGTACACCATCTTTGGTGGAAACATCACGTTATGCTGTCTTGGAGGTTGCTGCAGCATCTACCAGGTAAACTGTGGTCATCAGATTCAAAAGGAGGGTTTGGGTTCTGGTTCAATCTGAAAGCTCTGCTCTTACTGACCTCACTGTTCTTCTGATTTTGGTTAATTAAACTGACTGTAGCTGTGTTCTGTGTGCACCCCATAGTTTAATTTCATAAAACATTGTAACTTTTTGCTCTAAGAAACAGTTTAAGGTTTAAATTTGTCTCTGGGGAGCACATTTTGTGACTGTCTTTTATGGAATGGATCGTAGGTGATGACATTATTTTTATGTCATTGTTTTGTGTTTTACAGAACTGCAGTCAGATTCACCAGAAATTGGCACAAATTATAGTTCAGAGTACTAATTAAAGCAAAACGTTTAAATAACATATAGGGGATGCTGGATGAGCATTTTCACTCCAAAGTGAATCATTATGTTTGCAATTCATTCCAATGCACCTGGTTATTGCACATGTCCCTCCATAGCACAGGTGGGCCACAGAGATGGTGAGAAAGATGTATTTCACACACCATTTTGTGTGCTGGGTTTCTTCTGCTGGAGGCACTACAGCATTTCAAATCTGAATACCCAAGCGAAAGCACCAAACTAAAGAACAAAAAAAGATGGAAACTTGTCCCCAGGTTTTTCCACCAAAGTTTAAGGAAAAAAGAAAAACCTACAATGTTTCCAAAAAGCCTAGGCTTTCATTCCTGATTAATTTAAGGTTGGTCTTACTGCACCCCTAATGATAGTCACGAGCAAAGCCTTCGTACTTTATTTAACCAGATTAATAATCTCGGGAGACACCTCTACCAACAGTTGCTTTCACATCTTGTTAGACTGAACCCCGGACACTCCTCACATTGTAAGAATAAAGCCAAAGTCCAAACTGACAACTATTCACTTCGTAAAATGGTAGATTTTGGTACCCATAGCAAATGACCCAGCATTAATCAGAAAAAAGATACGATTTGTATGAAGACACAGTAGTACTAGATATCAGCACAGGACATGGATATGTCTAATACCATCATACCATAATTTTAAATCTCAGCAGCAGTAAGGATTTACCTAAATTCATTGCAACTAAAAATAAATAGGATACATGCCTAAATATATATATATATAAATATAAATATATTTGTCTTTCTTAGTGTGTTTTTTTCTTTTAAAAACAAAGTCGTAAGAATAGTGAGGAAAAATACCAGGAGATAGTGTACTGTACAGTCTGATTTCATGAAGACACAAATATAACCATATATTTTTATTTTTAGTTAGAATATTCACCAAATTTAGGATTTTCTGGTAATCTTTATTCTAACTGTGCTTTTTTCTTTCTTTAAGCTTACCTCTCTCTCAGAAGCTTTCAAACTCCATTAAAATTGTTAATAAAAGCTATAGCTACCTACGTTTTTTGAGCGAGTTAATAATAGTAGAAAATAGAAATCACAGTACTAGAAGAGTTCTCCTCAGAAGCCCAATTTTCTGTCATCTCAGGCACCAAGCGAAGTAAATCCCTTCATGAATTTAACAAACTACATTAAATGAGGTTAGTTATTTTTATCAGCTATTGCTATTGACAAGCTCTGTCAGAACACTGCATCAACAAAATCTTTCAGTTTGAACAGGCCTCCCAGTTTGATGTTATATATAAACGGTGGTCAAATTTCACCTAAATTATTCTGCGTGACTAAACTAGGCAAGCCGCTTTAGTGTCACCACTTAAAGAAATGTAAACTTACCATCATTCGCTTATCTCTAAGTCACTATCAACATCATAATTTATTAAAGCTGTCCAACACTTAAAAATGGAAATAATAGTAATATTTAGTCTCACGTAATTAAAACAAAGCCCAATGGAAAACCTAAAACAAACCTACCAATGAAACTAACTGATACCTCCCCTCTTCTTGCCTTAAATATTAAAGAACAGTATCTTTAATTTCTAGGATGATAACGACCCTGTTTCAGAATAAGTTCTACAACAGAGCACCTGAAACAGATATTGGATCATTAGCAGGCTGATGCCAACTACATCCTCTTCCTAACCACAAGTCATTCTATGTCTTTAATACATTACAAAATGCAGATCTACAAATAAAATTAAATAACTCTGCATGCAGTGCACCACAAGTTGTTTTTTTGAGTGGGTACACTAGTCTATTAGAACATACTAAACCATGAGAAAGGAACAAGACTATGGTTCTATGAACTGTTCAGTAATGTAATTTGGATATTATGCTTTGAAATGAAAGTAGAAATTTGTTTATTTCTTTAAATAAATTTCTTACAATTTCTTATAAACCCCATCTGTTGTTTTTATTTTTCTCTTCATATCTCGTAAAAATGAAAGGCAAGATTAGCATACACCTTAAATATACAAAAAGATACAAATTCTTTTCAGATAGAGTTCCTTTCTCTGGAATACATGAAACAAGTAACACAAAACTGTATTTGGTAAGAGATCTTCAGGCCGGCTAAAGTAACGAGGTAACAGGCCAATGTCAGACTATGTTACAAGCACTGAAAGCAGAACAATAATTTAAAGTTTCAATACAATTCTTTTTGATAAAATAATTTGATGTATATTTACAGATTAGTACAGTAGAAACGTAAAATTGTAAGGCATAATAATAATTCTTGGCAGACAATGCTATGACGCATTCCTTTGTCCAGCAGGTACCAAGTGGCAATACACATTCAAGCACTTTTTTGGATTTTTTTTTAATCTTATCTTCATTTGCAACGTAATCTGGCCACCAGGTATGCTATGCTCAGAAACAGCCACACAATCAGTAAATTGGGGCTGAGAGCTAGTAAAGGAATAGAGTAGAGGAGGCTGGGATCTAGTCTGAAATCTCGGATGGGCACCAAGCCACTCAAGTTCTTCTGGGTGACTACCTCCCGTGTTCCAATGCTGTGAAAAGGAAGAAGGTTGGGAGGAGGGCAAATAAAACAGAAAGGAAGATGGACATGCAAATGAATGTTTAAAAAGAGATGGTAACACAAGGTAGTCAAGAAAATGAAAAAACATGGAAGAAAGCACAACAAAACCAGAAGATGAAGTACAGAAAGAGTGGAAAAACATCTCAAAAATATGTATCAGCACAATTACAGAAATAAGGAGAGGGAAAGAGAATAAAAGAGAAAAATAAGAAAGAAGTACTGTAGTCTACTGAAAATAAACACATGTAGGTTGAACATAAATGGTTTTCCATGTTCATTCTTTCAGACTACCAAGCAATAATATCCCATGCTGCTCTGCCATGCTGCAAAGTGGAGCTCTGAAAAGCAAGCTGAACATGAATAACCATTGTAGTATTTGACCCTTTCAAACATCTTTCCATGTAGGCTGCAGTGAAACAATTTAACCTCGTAACTACTTACTCAATATGTAAACAAAACCCCCAAACCACCCACTTATTTTTCTGCTTCAATATGAGTTCAAGTGTGTATCAATAAGCTTTCCAAAATGCATGTTTCTGAAGTGCCTCAATATACGCACGTGAAGGCAAGACACGCTGCGCAGCCCATCGCATTACGCCCCTGCTTCCTACATTGCTTTGAGCACCAAAAGCATATAGTGATGAACACCTCTTCAGGGAACCCGAGGTTTTGTAGTGTGGGTTTTCATTCTGGATCACTCTCACACCCTGTGCAGTCCGACTCTACTTTTAGTTCACAAAGCAACAAGTAAATGCAACCTGCGAGCCTGATCCTGTTAGAACAAGTGTGCTCACTCCCATCCATAAAAGGTGACACATACATAACCTTGCTGGTTGTGTAGCAAGGTTAGGTAACCAACAGACAATGTCTTGGAGGACATCAGAGATACCCAGGAGGTGGTGAAAGAGAAAAACAGCCTTCAGATGCTGGTGACACTCCAAGTCAAATGCAGTTAGACGGGCAGGGAACTAAACCAATGGTATTTCTGATCTGGATTAGCACATCCAAATTGGTGATCACAGTATGTTTTCACTCCTGGTGCCTACACTGGGAAAGTGCAGACTGAGCCTGCGATGCCTACAAATCCCAGTTATCTTTGTAGTGGGGGGTGGGGGGGGCAGTGATCAGGAGAATCAATAAGTGGACAGCTAATGTTGACTGGCAAGTGGTGGGTAAAGGCTCAACAGAATAGTCTGGAGGAAGAAGTGTGTTTTAGGATATAGATAAGGAAGTAAAACAGTGAGGGAGGGAAGGAAGGAAGAAAGGCTCAAAATTACAACATGGTGTTATGAACATCACATGCCACATCTCTAGCATTAAAAATTAGTATCAAGCTACTCAATTTTACACAAGAACATATGCACAGACACATACGGTGTGAATGGAGGCAAGAGCTGGAAAATGTCACTGTTGGCCCATGTAGATGCTTCCACCCGAGGGGTGAAAGTCACCTGTTGGAATTACCAGCTATACCAAATTGTAGTGTCTTAAATCAAAATATTCATCACCAGATTACCTCTAGGAGAGAATCAGGGAAAAGAGACAAAGCAAATTCCCTTCTTACAGCTTGCATATGGGAATTCTCTCTGTGAGGAGGGGCTGGGGCTGCCCTGTGCTGGACACAGCCAGTTTCAGTTGGCTTCAACTGACCCACCACAGGGCACGGCTGAGCCCCACAGCCAGGCTGGTTGCACCTCAGGGAAAATGTATTTAAGAAAGGGTAAAATGTATTTAAGAAAGGGTAAAATGCTGCATGGCAGTGAAGAGTGACAGAAAAAGATGTGAGAAACAGCCCTGTGAGCACCGAAGTCAGAAGGAGGGGAGGAGATGCCCCAGGCACTGGAGCAGGGATTCCCCTGCAGCTGTGGAGAAGACCACAGTGGAGCAATATCCACACTGCAGCCCATGGAGGACCCCACGGTGGAGCAGGTGAGTATTTCCTGAAGAACTGCAACCTGTGGGAAGGACCCACACTAGAGTAGGGGAAGAGTACAAGGAGGAAGGAGTAGCAGAGAAGAGCTGTTACAGACTGACCACAAACCCCTGTTCCCAACTGCTTGTGCACTGCTCATGGTGGGCAGGAGGTAGAGGAGTTGAGAATGAAGGAATGAAGTACTTGGGCCTGGGACAAAAGGGGCTGTGGAGGTAAGGCATTCTAATTTTTGTCTGTTTTTTACCATTCAAATGTCTTAGAAAAAACCACTACTTTCTCTAAGTCTGTTTTGCCTGTAACAGTAACTGATAAGGGATCTCCCTATCTTTATCTCAACCCATGGAGTTTTTTATCATATTTTCTCCCCTTGTCCTGTTGAGAAGGAGGAGTGAGAGAGCAGTTGGGTGGGCGTCTGGCAGGTGGCCAAGGTCAACCCACCATAATTTTATTCTTAAAGCAGGTCAACCAGTAAAGAAATTCAACCAATCCTTTTATCATGGCTGTTTTACTGCAGTGAGTGGTCATAGATAAACACGACTCTCAGGGCTTCATTATGTAGTATTTTTAGTTGGCACCATGGCAGCTAGAAGGGATTATTTCCCTCTCCCGATTTCCATCTGCTTTTCGAGAATCCTTAGAGCGAGCTCTTCTCTGTTGGCTGAACTGCTTGTGTCACAACTTCCTAATTGGGTTAATGAAAATAAGGTGTAAACGTGTAAAGGATTTTGCAACCCAGGCTGATTTTGGGTGAAACTGTATTAGAGCACAATCATACAAACAGCTCCACTGGTGTATCTGACAGGACAGTAATCTGGTGGGAGGAGAGAGTCACGAGTCTAGTGGGAACTGCTGGCACCACTGCAGATGGAAGAGGCTACATGATCCCACTGGACTTCGACCCCTAAGCTGCTTTTACTGGCCAGGCAGTCATTTCCTCTGTAGCTTGGACTTCCAGACATCTCATCATTATTGTACTATTTGTAGGCTGTGAGTTAACTGTATATTTCATTTGTGACTGGAAGAGCTGCAAGTTATTTAAAGAAGAGTTAGTTTATTCTAATATGATTTGTTTCTAAGATGAAAGCCACAAACTTGTATCTGTGAATTTCTGTAAGAATCTACAATGGGCACTCAATGTTCTCTCCCTGATGTGCATGCTCACTGAACATAATTATCATGGATACATAACTATCACAAGACTAGGAAGTCCCTGAGGAAGAGTAAATGGGTACTAACACCTCTGAAGACCAACATCACATGGTGGAAGAAGAGGGACCTTTCTTAAGTTTTCAAGAACAGAGTAAGCAAGGATGCTTTTCTTCCCCACAAAGTTACCAGTAGAGAAGAGATTAAATACTTTGAGTCCCACAACTTTATAGGAATTTTTCCCTGTCCTTCCAACTGCCCCAGAAGCTTCAAAAATCTTCAAGACTGAACCAAGCCTTCCTTTTCTAGTATGATTACACAAATAAAAGATTCAAGTTAAAATAAAAAGCAAGTTTGTTGAATGCCCTGGAAGTAATTTGCAACTCTCTCCCACTTCCTATGTCTGTCATCTATGTCAGGTCATCCTGTTCAGGCTGAAATGGGTTTGGGTGGAGTAGGACTCCTACATATTTGTTCTGTAAGCCTATCTCTCTCATTATGCTTTGTTAATTCTGTGTCATTGTTCGTGAGCGGAATCGGCCAATAATTTCAAAAACACAATCACCTACCCAGAAGAGCAATGTGATGTGAGGAAGAGTCTTTTGACTTCTTGAAGATTGAAGATTGGTCTTTTAAAAAAATTCCTTCAGGACTAGTCAGTATTTGTCCTGCACAATCTCTCTTAGTCAAAGATTTAACAGAAGAAGAGAAAGTCACACCTTTCACCTGTTAGAGCAAGTCCCTGATGTTGTTAGAACACATGAGCCAAAGCTGTTGATTATATTGGCCCTCTTTCAATATCCCTGTGTAGGTCAACTTTAAGCAATAAATTTCTTGGCTCAATATTTTATCTGATCTTCTGTTATATTAAATTGAGAGTCCGAAGGTGCAAAACAATGTTATTATTAACCTCTGTCTCTACTGTGTCCACATTTAAAAAAAACATTAACTCAGTAACTAATTCAAAGAAAGTAATAAGATTCCAAGTATTCTACTCATTCAGCTTTTATTCTTACTAAATAAACAACTGTGCAATAAAGCTTTATTTTTTTGGATGTCTAAGTTGACAAGCTGCATAATTTAAAGAGAGATATTTGTGAGCCACCTAGCTTCATTTTAAGTTAATAAGATCTCCCTCAAAAAGCTGTGCCAAAGTTTAACTATTCTCTGGATGCAGTTTTCATGTGCTGTACT
This sequence comes from Aegotheles bennettii, assembly GCA_013398125.1. Taxonomy (NCBI): domain Eukaryota; kingdom Metazoa; phylum Chordata; class Aves; order Caprimulgiformes; family Aegothelidae; genus Aegotheles; species Aegotheles bennettii. The sequence continues at coordinate 752,576 of VZRW01005380.1, forward strand.
AACTGTAACAATGCAGCAAAAAGTGCAGCAAAAAAAGTGAAAATAAAAAAGTCCAGTGACATCAAATTGGATGCAGATATAAAAACCAAATTATTAGTGTAAGAGGCTGCAAGTGTTATCATATGAGACATTTTCCTTCTAGGTAACTGAAGAGTAAGAAAGGGTCAAACAGCAAAAACATACAGAAAGGATAAGAGAATTGAACACTCTAGAGAATTTGGTGAGAAGACACACAGTACAGTACATTCAGTAGGAGTGAATGTTGAAAAACAGGACTGAACAGCATTGTTGAACTACATCGATAAAGACTAAAGCTAGATTTCTTATCCTTTCTTTTGGTATGTGAATTACGAAGTTTTCCAGCAGTGCTTGAAACAAGGCATTGAACAACAGTAAACAGATTTTCTTTTTTTTTTTTTTTAGTACAGTATTTAATTCTGCAAACATCTCTGCTGCTTCAGAATACAGAACATCATTATATTGATACAACAACAGCACACTGACAGGTTGTGATGAAATTTGGTTGCTGTATTATGAAACACTCATACTGACATTTTGCCCAGTAAGCAAAGTGTTTCACTGCTAAAGAATACATGTGGCAAACCGGTGCAAACTGCAGGTGTCTGTGTTTCCAAGAACAAAAGATAGGTCACCCCTGAGAAATCTGTCTAATCTAGAACTAAGAAACCCAGTGCTATGACAGTTAAGGTACTCTCATCATTAAATAACGTCCAAAGAAGCACCAGTTTCCTGTTCTGTAAGGTCAGCATTAATTGAAAACAGGTTTTTACATGCTTCTCTGAAAACTCCTGATTCACTACTGAAAACTAAAGCCCATCTGATGCAAATCTGATAACAACCAGCTTTAGCATATGCAGCTCATTAATACAGTAAGAGATGGATAAATTCTAGCAGCCAGTTTTGCAGTTTTCTGGCTTTGTTTTACTTTCTTTTTTTCCTTTTGACAGAAACAGAGACCACTGCTCCTCTGCAGTTTGCATGGTTTCTCACTTAGCAATAAGTGACACGGTCAAACTCTTACCTCCTCATACACTCCAGAGCCTGGGTGAAGACCTGTGGAGCCATTCCATGTTCGTGCTGTAGGATCAAACACTGTTCTAGGGTGACCGACATGGCAGTCCTATCCTTGGCACTTTTACAGCTTGTAAATCGAACACCATTTAGTCTGTGGCATATCTAGAAACAGGACATACAAATTCATCATTCCTTCCTCATTCATAACCTTTCATCAGAAAACACACCTGTACTTCTCCTCCTTAGAGAGATACAAATGTTGTGTAGGACTTTGATGTCAAAAGTTGTCATCTTTGGGACAGCAGAACTTTGCTGCATGAATTGTAGGGAAAATACTGATGTGAAAAATACACTTTATCTCACAGAATGGCAGGGGTTGGAAGGGACCCCTGGAGATCATCTAGTCCAACCTCCCTGCTAAAGCAGGTTCACCTCGAGCAAGTGGCACAGGTTCGTATCTAGGTGGGTTTTGAATGCCTCCAGAGAAGGAGACTCCACAACCTCTCTGGCCAGCCTGTTCCAGTGCTCTGTCACCCTCAAGGTAAAGAAGTTTTTCCTCATCTTTAGATGGAACTTCCTGTGTTCCAGTTCATGTCCATTGTCCCCTGTCCTGTCACTGGGCACCACTGAGAAGAGTCTGGCCCCATCCTCTTGACACTCATCCTTCAAATACTTATAAGCATTGATAAGATCCCCTCTCAGTCTTCTCTTCTCCAGGCTAAACAGCCCCAGGTCTCTCAGCCTTTCCACAGAAGAGAGATGCTCCAGTCCCCTCATCATCTTTGTAGCCCTTTGCTGGACTCTCTCCAGTAGTTCCTTGTCTTTCTTGAACTGGGAGGCCCAGAACCGGACACAGTACTCCAGATGTGACCTCATCAGGGCAAAGTAGAGAGGAAGGAGAATCTCCCTTGACCTGATGGCCACATTCTTCTTAATTCACCCTAGGATACCATTGGTCTTCTTGGCCACAAGGGCACATTGCCGGCTCATGGTCAACTTGTTGTCCACCAGGACTCCCAGGTCCTTTTCCCCAGAGCTGCTTTCCAGCAGGTAAACCCCTAACATGTATTGGTGCCTGGGGTTATTCTTCCCCAGATGCAGGACTCTACAATTGTCGTTGTTGAACTTCATGCGGTTCCTGTATGTTCAACGCTCCAGCCTATTCAGGTCCCGCTAAATGGCAGCAGGTCCCACTGCTGTGTCAGCCACCCCTCCCAGTTTGGTATGATCAGCAAACTTGCGCTCTGTCCCTTCATCCAGGTCACTGATGAATACGTTGAACAGGACAGGACCCAGTAGTGACCCCTAGGGGACACCACTAGCTACAGGCCTCCAACTGGACTCCATGCCACTGATCACAATCTTCTGAGCTCTGCCATCCAGCCAGTTCTCAATCCACCTCACTGTCTACTCGTCTAACCCTCACTTCCTAAGCCTCCTATGAGGATGCTATGGGAGACCATGTAAAAAGCCTTGCTGAAGTCAAGGTAGACAACACGGCTTCCCGTGTCTCATTTTAGAGGAGATTTAACCTGGCAGCAATTACCAAGCTGCATGCAAGCAAACGAAGAAATTAAAAAACATCCTTAATAAAAAAGGGGAAAATACACATGTATACAGAAAAACAACTGAACTATGCAGAGATGCTTAGATTAATAAATACCTCAGCAGCTTGCCAAAGGATATCAACATTCTTATTTTTCCTTGCATGTACATTTTGTCCCAGAAATCTTAACAGTTCAGGCAGGCACGTCTGACTACGAGATCGAGGTAGACCTATAAAACAAACAAAACCAACTCAATTTATTTATCTGTATTCAAACACTTTTACAAAGATAAGTTACATGGAAGGTGTTCCTAAATGCCTGTTGTAAACACAATCATATTTTCTTGAAAATACCAAAGCTTACAACAACTAATCCAATTCTTAATTACTTAGTGCCACCAAGAAAACAAATTAAAGTTTAACTAAACTCAACTGGAAAAATACAATCAGGTTATTTAAAACTTCAGGGGCTCAGGATCTGATAGCAATATAATAACAGTGAACAAAGGGAGCAAGACTGGTATAGTATCTTGGTTTGTGTGTCACAGATGTACTGGCTTTCATACACTGTTCAGAAGTGTATATAAACATGTAGCTGTTTTATCATCCCTTTGATAATACAGATTTTTCCCCTTTGTGGTATCAATTTCATGTGGCAGGGATCAACGTAACCAGAGTAAAGGAGAAAAGGCAGGAGGACTCAAGATTATTTTGTTTTCTTTCACTATTAAGGCACATGTTAATGCTACCTGCCCAACATTGCATGCCAACCTTAGTCACAACTTCAAGTTACTTGAAGGAAAACCTCTGGTATAAGGCATTAAATGTTACTGATAAATGAGAAACTCAAGGTCATGGCACCAGTGCTCTTTAAAAATAGAAGAGAGAAAGTATAAAGTTAAAAAAAAGAGTTCAAAACACATAAAAAGAGAAGAAACAAATAACAGGACAGAAAACAGATTGCAGGATAAAAAAAGACTTTCAGGAAAAAAGGCAAAAGCTAAAAGATGATTGGATCAACATAAGAAGCTTGGAGATAATAGAAGAGACTGAAGTAAAAAAAAGAACTAGCAAAATCAAAGAGGAGAGGAAGGAGCTGAATGAGAATTATTATTATTAAAGATTATGGACAGAGACATGTAGTAATGGACAAAAAAACCCCAATAATCACTTTGATTAACTTTTGAACTTTACAAGAAAGTCTTATGCAGGCTACTGTATAAAAAAATTGTTTCAGCTGAAAGTTCAGAGAATTAATTATACAGGATTATGAATGCTTGGAAGGCAGGAACAGTTTCTGCTCTCAGCTGCATCAAAAAAATCCAGAGTAACTGAAAATACAATAATGTACTTTAACAGACAGAATTCTTACTATCCTGTTGCATGTTGCTGCATTTGTATTTGTGCAATAAAACTGCAATTGTGGCACCCAAGAAATCAGCTTACAAGAGGTTTGGTACTAATAACAAATCAATTAGTTTTCACCATTTTTGTGGTCACATGTAAATAATATGTATGCCACTGCCTCCCAAAAAAACAGTAACAAGCAAGAAATTTGCCTACATAACCAGTAAAATTCAAGCTTGTAGCTATTGTCTCTCTTCCAGAAACTGGACTTCTCTGTTGCTGGCTGCAGATGCAAAAATTACAGGAAAGTGCCAAAGGATAAGCAGAGGGAAGTGATCAAGTTCCTAAAAATCAGTAATTCCTCTCTGTGCAGGTTATCATAAGTCCAGAGAACATGACCAGAACTGTACATAAAAGTGCTGCTGCTGTGCCCTGTCACTTTTATGCCTTTCCCTCATGGCAATCTAACAGCCTAGCTGCATGTTTACACAGTACATAACGCCACTTAGAAAGAGTGGCAAAGTAAATTAAAAAAGAAAAGCTAAATCAGACTGACCTTTAAACCTCTTGAATCTGCTCTACTTAGTATTAATGTATTAAAACGGAGCGGTGCCATTTATTGGACATTACGAATGCTGGCATATCATCAACATTTAAACAACTAACATGAAGCAAATTAAAAAATCAGCCTGAATTGTGCTGTTCAACCAAATTTGCCATTAATTACCAAATACTTACAATCATCAGGCAAAACTTCCTTGAACTGCTCAAAATATGAATTCAACCGCACTAAACTTTCCATGTTAATTATTTCTTGCAGTGAGGTGTCTCCAAACCTTTACAGGTGAAGAAAGGAACAGTTAAGCCCAAGATCAAGGATTTCCCCTCTTCTTCAAAACAACTGCACTAGGCAACATGACTACCAGAAAACAGTTTAAAGATTCATCCCATGAAATTCCTAACCATTCAAATGCAGAGTAAACTGTAACAGAGAAGTGTTGTAGTGATTCATTACAGCAAAAGAAAACATATGAGTGTGAGGGGGAAAGTGGGAAGGAAAGTGAAAGAAAAATCTCGTGGAAATTATTACTTGAAATTATTTGGCTTTTGTGTCTCTCTTTCAATATTAAATACCCATCTGGTAAATCATTTTGCCAAAATTTGAACTTTTAATAATGGATTTACTAGTTTAGTTCATAAACCAGTAATCATAACATCAGTAGATAGGATTGAGAACTTTGACTTCAGATATGTGAATGAGAAATATGGATCTAGGAGTGATAAAACATGAATGTAATAAATATGGTCAACAATGCCATGATTCATCTAATCTAACTATATCTATGTACATAGTGACATCTGTCGCTATGCTTGTCACCTTGGGCTCCTTTTATAGGCAACAGAGGACAACAGTAACTGCTGGAATGCCTTTCTTAAGACTTTTTCTAGTTGTCCACCAACATACTGCCCACTCCACCCCTGGTACCAAGGCTGCTGTCACAACATGCGGTGCTTGACTTCACTGGAGTTCTCTCCATTAGAGCAGTGCTCTGTCAATGTATTCTTTACAGGATATGGCCATAACAGAGGAAACAGAGGTGGCTCTTCCAAAACGGAACAGTTTCCCTAGCAAATTTAATTACATAATTATATTTTTCAGCTTTACAAGAACAGTGTTGCATTACAGAAGTTACATTCAAACAAAGGTCCATCCAGCCCATTACCCTGGCCTTTGACAGTGGTCAGAAGAGGGAGTACAGGAGAGTTGCAAAACCAAGAGGGCAAATACACAGCCACACTCAGAATGATCTCTCAGCCTCTAGTGATCTGTCACTCACAGAAGTCTCGAGTCACAAGCAGGACCTCTGTGTTAAATAGCCCATGATAGATTTCCTCATCTGTAAATTCACTTCTGAACTACATAAAAACCTGCACTGTACTCAAACCCATGAGGAAATGAGCTCCACAGCTATGTGCTGTATAAAGATGGACCTTCTTTTGTTTGGTTTGCATCTGACAGCTTCATTTTGTACTTCCTTGTTTGCGTACTGTAGAAACTGAATCACTGTTAGTAACACTGCAACTCCATAGAGACATGCTTCCATCAGCACAGGAGATTGCTGAACTGCCATTAAGGTTCAGCTTGCATGACTGAATACATACTTCTCTGCTAGGGTTTGCTGCTCATTGATTCCCACATTGAAAAGAACCGGCTGAACCCTCAGTAACATGCCACTTTGAATCTCTCGCGGCAACAAATCAAACAAGGCGCTTGGCAAAGGGATCCTCACGTTAAATCCATCACTGCAAATAAATAAACAGCTATTAAACATAAAGATCAAAAAGCTACCTTCTGAGAATGTGATATTTATGTAAAGAGGGATAACATCTGAACATAATGCGACTATTAAAGAATAAATATCAGTCAAAACCGAGGATTTTAAGAAACTGTCACAGCTTGCTCCTGATCAGAAAAGCTATTCTAGTTAGAAAAGAAACCTGCAGCAACCTGTAGTGTTGATTTTACATCCACATGGGCATTTCTACCAGATCTGCCAATTCCCTGACAAAAGCTGCTCTGCTCACTGATACTGCAGCTCTTGTATAACTTGAGCAAAGAAAGCCAAATTTTGGCATGCCCCCATCTCATCAAGAGTAAAGTATATTTGGTTTTAAAGTGACAAAGGCTAGTGATGATGCACATGCATAGAATAATACATTTTTGGATACAGTAAGTAGTACTGACATTTCTGAGCAGAAGGATAGAGGCAACGATAGTAGCGACCTAGGAATAAATTGAAGGGAGAGCTAACAAAAGCACTGATAGAGAACTTAATGACTCAAGCCTAGAAGCTGTTCCTGCAGCACAACAGGTTACCTTGGGTCAGCTGAGCTACAGCAAAACGCACTGTGTATGCTTTATCTCATGGCAAATGTGAGGTAATGCAACTTATCTTAGCCCATAACATCAGTGCAGACTAAAGTATGTCATACTATCCTGCACTGGAACTGTCAAGACACAAGTTAGTGTGTGTGCTATGTGTAAACCTATCAGCAGCAGTACCTTGGTGTTACATCCAAGTCTTTACAGTGCAGAACTCTCAAGTACAGCATATGCTCTCTAGTATAGCAAAAGAGCTCTGAGAAGTATATAAGGTAATCAAAATTGGTCTGTCCCACATTGGATAGGCACACAAATCCTACACTATGTCTGAAAGCAAAAAAACTATTTTCACCTCTAAATGTAAAGCTTCCAGTCGTTTGAACCAAAATAAATACACAATTTCTTTCTTCTCAAGTAAAATCTAGACAGCAAAATAATAAGTAACACTATCAGACCTGAAACTAATGAAGACTGGTTTCCTGCTGATTAATGTCCTATAGCCGATGACAAGTTTCAACTAAAGATTTTCTCTGAAAGCAATTTTCTGTCAGATGTCTGCCATTTCCACAGGTCTCAGCAATTTTTGTAACATACATGATTGTACTGCAGACCTCCTTCAGCCAGGGCATTTTTCATTGCATGTGAACCTTAACTTAAAAAAGTTCATCTAAATGTTTTTATCTTTGAGAATTCCAGCTCTTTTTCAGATGTGGAGGAAGCTGGGAAAAGCTCCAGCAGAGCTTGGTACAGCACACTGTAATCGAATAAGCCTTGTTTCCTCCAGAAATCAGATTCAAAACTAAACCTAAAAGGTTCTAAAGATTCTGAAATAAAGAAGCATTGAAACATTGACTTTTGTGAGGCCTCTGTCCTTCCACAGCTTCATCCTCATCTGTGAACTGGCTCCCTCTGGGCAAGAACTCTGTTGTAGAAGCCCATCAGCCCCATGTCAGAAACCAGTGACAGGCAGGTTGAAGCATTAAAAGTGAAGTGTGACTCTGTCTGTTGTAAACACTTCCCATCATAATAAAAGATCACTGCTGCTCCACTTTACATGAGGATGTGAATGTTTGTTACTTCAGACTTTTAAAACAAAAATTGCTTTAAAGCTCAAACTTGAAAATATCTCTTTTTAGAAAAGTAGTCAAAAAGAGTAGCAGTCTGGTGTTTCATAAGCATCTGTGAGTTGAAGCCCTGATAGTTTGGAAACTGATGCTAAATGGGCCTCACCTCAGCAGCAGCCCATCAACTGCCTGATACACGTTCCATGTCCCGTTTCTCAGTGGCATGCAGTAAAGCACTGACCAACTGATCAAGAGCAGTGAATTTCAGGCACTGAGACCAGACTCAAAAGTCAGTCTGAAATTCAAAAGCAGCACAAGTGCTTAAGAAAACGTTGAATACTTCCTGCTTATGAATGTGGAAGGCTAGGTCAAGATTTTATTTACACAGAAAACAATACTGCCATGGTTTGAGCCTTGCCATATATCCCTTTTCAGCTTAGCTCCCTGTAAAATGAAACCTCTGTAAAAATTACTAAGTCCACTTCAAAACATTTCTTTGAGTTCTGAACAGAAAAACAGCACAGTATAAAAGCAGAGAATTAATTTCAAGTGCAGTACCACTGCTTCTCCTGTCTGCAGTCCCACCTCACTCCCTGCTCCCCTCCCCCCTTTTTTTTTTTTTACCGATTTCCAGTGATGACTGGCAGCATGTCAGTAGATGTATTTGATGTGGCCTGAGTTACTTTAAAGGTTACATTCCTCAAGTCCATTATTCCCAAACTCATGTCCTCCAGCATTGCCAGCTCCTCACCTAAATCAAGGAGGACAAAAATAATCATAATCATTACTTGTTACATATACTGTAGGTCATCACTCTCACAAAGAAGCCCTGTGGACAAAGAGGGTCTGGAGACCAGGCCTTCATCTTGACCTGCAGATAACATCATGATTGACTTTGAGTTCAGCAAGTTTAGAAAACACTGATTACCTAGCACAGTCCAGACTGCTGTTCTTCAAGCAGATTACATGCTGACTTTCCAATTTAGATGATGCTAGTAAGTACTTCTCAGCATTGTGACAGCCACCATATCATTTGTGTTGGAAAACTGTGTTGGAAAAGTTACAATGTATTCTGGACTTGCTCACTTTGTACTGCAGGATTACAGGAGGTAAAAAGAATTTAAAAAGCATATCTTGGGCACAGTTTCTGCTGGATTAGCACATTTTAATCCATTTATTTTCTGAAAAAATGATCAATATGATACTTTTTAAAGTTTTTAACCTTTTATAAGGCAAGTAAACTTTATCTTTCAGAAGTAATTTAATGCAAAGAAATTCTGAGTCGCTAGCTAATTAAGTACTCCAGATATAATCTGGGTTTGCATTTCAGTTTTCAAAACAATTTTGCAGCTGAGTTGCAGACTGTCCCAAACACTTACGTTCTGGGGTAGCCAATGTAATACAGAATTTGCTGACTCAACCACTAATAATACCCACTTGCCCATTGCCTTTACCGTAAGTGCTCAGCAGGCTCTCAAACTGCGCCAGCAAGCCAATGGTGTAGAGTTGTCTTAGAAATCCATCATCATGCAGGCAGTTCCTCAGCTTGATAATGAAACCACAAATGAGAGCTGTCAGCTGTGGGAGAGAAAAAAGACAAGAGTGAAATGATTCAAGACACAGAAGGCTCTTCAGCCCCAAATTGAAACTATATCATATATAAGAGGTGCCATAAAATCTGTCAGACTGATGCTCTTTTCCCTGAAATGTCACCCTTCCTTGCAGCTGAAGAGAGACAACCAACCAACAAAAATCCAAAACATTCATAAAATCAGACTCAGGGCACCCTGCCTTCATCTCGCAAGCTCTCCTAAAATGGGACTGCTGTTGATCTTGCATCTATTTATTTTCTGGACATAATCACTTGTATAAGGGTCTACAATCTATGAATTACAAAAGAGCCTCCTTGGAGAATTGTTTTAGTTACAGATGGAAAAGCAACACAGCTGGTTGCAGGCCATGAATTCTGATAGTATTGAACAAATTATCTTTTTTTAAATGACATTTTAAGAAAGCTTAAAAATGCAATACCCATTTACATTATTCAAAGATTCCTACTCTAGTGCTACAAGATATTCAGGACAAGGTGCCAAAGACCTAGTACTAAGATCAGTACTAAAATCTAAGACTAGTACTAGTCTTAATTTACTTGGTCAACAAAGGAATTTCCCAGGTGATTGCCATATGCTATGTACACAGATATATGACTTTGTTACAGAATTAAACAAAAGGGAATAAAGTTCTGGTTATGATGGGTAAATATATTCAAAGCACTGAGCTTAAAAATTACCTGCAATACAAAGTGGGTTTTGTACAGAAAATTTCCCTTGATTTACCGTTATAAAATATTACATTTTGGGACAATGACCCTCGAAACAATGTCCAAGAGATAAGCTGTTCGAAATAGATGACTGAGATACTGATTTCACAGGGAAGTAGACACACTACAGAAGTGCAGCGGGAGGAAGAAATGTGGAATGTTTTTTAGTGCAGACATCTGCTAGTCAGTGGCTGACACAAGAGACCCCAGGCAGGCCCAGAAACAGAACTTCTAGTGGAAAAAGACAGCACTCATTTCTCTCCCTATAGCTGGACTTCTCTCCTCAGCTATTGCAGGTCCTGTTGGTTTTCTCGATGCAGAGAACGACAAAAGGTAACTGAGGAAATACTCTTTCTGCTCATGGGCTTTTTCCCCCCTTCTTTCACATCTTCTGGTTTTAGATTCATGGCACTGGAAGGCAAAGGTAGTTTCTGTAGACAGTGTTATATTTTCACTAGTTCTGGAATTTGTTTTTCTTTTCTAAATAGCGAATGTATATCCAAGGGGACACGTAAGTTATTTATTGTCAAATGCATGTAAGTGACCAGCAAGGACTGGACAGCACAGCCTGTGAGAGGAGATCACAGCGTTAAATCCAAGAGTAGAATAGACCTGAAAAAATCTGAAAACAGTCATATTTCATATAAACCCCATCACATGTCAAAGTGCAATCAAATCATGCATATTTGCTTGCTTACAGTTTGGCAGAAGACAACATCTCTGCGATACTGAAGGCTCAGGCAGAGCCCTATTGTCGGGGCACTGTCCTGCATTAATAAAAAGACCATGGCTTTCTTTGCCTTGTCACTCATCATGGCTACACAGTCTGTGAGTGTTGTCAGCAGGGGATAAAGAGCTTCGCTCCATTCGCCTGGTTAAAAGAAAAAAAAATTAGCAGCACTGCAAGTAGTTTATTTGAAACAAGCAAACATGCATTTAAAAGAAGCTTCTTCTTGAAAGTCAAAGTTGATAATTCACATTTAGGGCTTGTTTTATTTCAGCTGGCTGGTTACTCCTTGCTTGTTATTAATTAAGTAATCTTACAGAGTGTTTATTGCATGAGGAAAATATGGAGAATTTTACCCTGTAAGGCTGTTATGACTTTCCTGACCATGTAATAGCTCCCAGATTTGTGGCCACAAAACAGGCTGGACAACAACTGATTTGGAAAGCATAACAGAGAGATGAGTATCTATATACACAAGTGTATATAACTGCATGTGCATGTTCAAACACACCCTTTCACAGTGCATACATGGACAGAAAGTATGGAGTCCATCGTAAAACAGAACAGAGAACATCCGCTTAGCCATTTCTGTCAATGAGAATTCTCCCAAATATCTTGCCTCTGAATCTTTTGTGGACTCATAGGCATATCATTCAACTGCCTCACTATTTTCTGGATCCTTGTTGCACCTCAATGAGGTAAGATGATGCTTATCTCACATTTGCAGCACAGGAATAATGAAGCAGAGAGGTGACAAACTCATGTAGGTACTCTTTTAAGTGTCCTCTGACTGCCAAGTGGCTTTGAAGACTTAGAGCTAGCTAGTAAGAAAAACTAAGCATAGTGATTTAGATTGGAGATAGCCAGATCCTTGGAAGTAGTTCAGAGCTTAACTTCCACTGATATACATGAGATAATGTCCCAGAGGGACTCTGTTTAAGGTCCTACACAAGAAGCACAGAAATGAAACTGGTTTGCCATTCCTTCTCTCTAAGAGACTGCTCTGCTTTAAAATGCCCTACAAGCTCAGTTTCTTTCCTTTCCTTCTTTCATGTTTTGTCTTAATCAACCACCAATTTTAAGAACCCATTTCCATGACTGTATGAAAAATTATTCAGATGTTATACCAAAATCCATTCTCTGCAATACAAGAAGAAAATAGTGCTTTGGTTTTGCCCTCCGTAATGTAAGGTTGAAACAGATGAATACTTCTCTTTTTAAAGAGAAGGACAACGTTTTTTATTTTTAAAAAGCATGGGAGCTCACAAACAGAATACATACAAACCCCAGCCCAGCTGCCTCTAGGAACAAGGCAACGTACAGATCAGAACCTACATGAATGCAGCACTTTGAGCCCCTGAAAGGAAGCTGTTTGGGATTTTGAGTCAAAGACAGGACTAAGAGCTAGTAATAACAAACATTTCTTTGATAACCGGCCAAAGAGGGGAATTTTGGAAGTCTGCTAACAGAAACATAACTGACAAGATTAACAGAACTATGCCTTTTGCTTTTGTTCTATGCAGTAGATAGATTACCTAATAAACTACACAAAGGGGAAGTTGTTCGGCTCTGTTCCAATACCATAAAAAAAAAAGCAGGAAACATCAAAAGAACAGGCAAGGAACTACAGCTTGTCTTTTATATTCTACTAAGTATTTTTCTCTCAAAATAAATCAGATGCCATAACATGGCCCCATGAACACTTAAAAAGCAAAACACAGACGATACTAACAGTGTTTCTCTTACTGCATTTAAGAGCTTTTCTATAAACAAATGAGAATGACAAAAAGAACTGAAAAGATCTTCCAACACATAATCATCATCACCTGGAGACATATATGTAGTTATTAACTCAGTGGAGATTTACAATTGTGTTGTGTCTGGCAGCACTTCATTTGAAAGATATATTTATCTGTGGTAATCACAAAGTACGCTGGTGGTATACTAACCTGCCTGAAGATAAAGCCATTGTGAGATTCTTTTTTCTCCCAACACTAACACACAATGCAGTGGCTCATCTAGGGTAATGAGCAAAAATCCTCTGTGCTGTGTATTCCCCTGATTTAAAATTGTGGCCATGAAAAAATAAACCCTTGTCAATCTGCAAAATTCTACATGCTTTCTGCTACCTACTTCACAGAGGTGTCACCTCTGTTCTTTTAATTGGTTAGTCAATTGTAGTTGCTATTAAGAGTAAACAGGAATAAAGGGATTCATACCTCCAGGCTGAAATCAGGTTGGAACATTTCACTGGCAGTGTCTAAATAAATGTGAAAGGACTCTAAGCGTTCAGCTTTCGCCTGGATTTTCCTGTCCTTCTGTCTTCCCCTCATTAATTTTCCTAACAAAACTTTATTACTGAAAGTATATTTTCTATCAAATCAATCAATGGCACCTTCAAGTACCATAAGGCACTAATTCTAATGTGAAACCAACTCTGAGTGCTGCTCTTACATTCTACGAGCTGACCAGAACTTTTAAAAACTATTATAGACGCCACTGGGCAGACTCGTAAGTAGGATGATTTGGTGTAGGGCCTGAAACAATGGAGATGCAACAAGTTGTTACAGATTTACAACAGCTGGAGACCTAGTCCAAGCTAGGTGTTGGTTTGTCTGGGACACAAATCCTGCTTTTTGGGGAGGGTGGGGGGCAGGGACAGGGGGATGAACTTGACAATTGGGGTAACCTGACTGCTTTTAATTACTCCCATCTTTCAAATAGCATTCATTTATGCATCACATTCAAATTCTGCAAAAAACTAAAGGGATGTTCCAAGAATTCAAAACTTGTAGAGTTTTTTATTGATTAAAAACACTTTCTTAGTGATAGAAGGAAGCAGGGTAGAAAGCTGAGAAGAACATCAATATGCTTTCTGAAGATGAAAATCATACTTGCACTGGGGCTTTATTTCCCATTGGTTTTACTAAACCCAGGAGCCTGTAGGGTAACAGTTCAAAGACTGAACCTTCACTGAACTCAGATTAAAATACTCTCAAAAGGAAGAAATTACAGCCATCTAGCTGGGAGAGAGTGGTATTACAAAGGCATATTTTTCAGCCCTTGTAAATGCAACACCACTGTGCAGAAGTACAGGAGAGAGGAAAGAAGGCTAACAGCGGGATGAAAGTCTCCTGAATTTTGTAATCTGAAACATTAGATTTGCAGTGCCCAACACTGCTTGGTGTGTACCCACAACAGAGATTCTCCACCAGCCTTGTTGCCCTGTGTTCTGCTCAAGTTCTCATTCAGAAAGGCCAGCTCTGCAGCACATATGAAAGGGCACGTCTGAAATGTCTGAAATGCCAGACTCCTACCGACTTCAGTGACATTTGGAACAGGCCTCAAATCCTTCCCACCCACAACAGTTTGCTAAAACAGGTCAACTGGAGAAACCAAAGAGACCTTCCCATACCTGGACATGAGAAGTTACCAGACACCCCCTTGCACTATTATTTAGGAAAACAGTAACTTCTCATCTATGCTTAGGTAGGTTATGCGATATTGCAGAGCGTTACCATTTGAAAATGGTCAACCTTAACAGCAAGGCACTTGTTCAGTCGCTAATTATGGATCAAATCCTGCAATTTTCAGAAGAAGCAGAAGCCATGAATGCACATACCTGGGCCAGATTCTTCCGGAGCAGGGCTGCAATCTGCACAGAAATGGAGGGGCAACATGCATGATTAAGGAGCAGCAACACAGTCTAAACATAAGCAACTCAAATGCTCAGTGCCAGGGTTCTCAAACACTTTGACCGAGGGAAGAGGAGCTCAGTAGATACTCCTTTGCCTGCGGGCACTGAGGGCACGGGCTGTCTCCACCACTCCACTGTTTCTGATCAGAGGAACACCTGGATGGGGACTTGGAGGAAAGCCAGTACCCGCTAGTTCTGGGGCTCACTGTGGATTACCAGCACGTGCACTGTCAATCCCCAGCGATCCACAGGGCACAATTTGAGAACCACTGGTTTAGTGCAATTATAGTATAAGCTGGCAGTAAGGCTGCTAAACAGAACAGCAAAACTAGCAGTAAGTTCAATGCACTTGACAGAAAGTGACGTTAAGGCACCCACAATGCAAGAGTAATAAAGAAAAAGTATTTCGCTATCTTAGACAAATTTCTGTTATACAATTTATGAGATAGTTAACACAAGCATTAGATTGTATATTATGGTCTGAAATTTCACCAGTGAAGCCTGTGAGTGTTCCACACTTACTTCAGTGGAAGGAACAAGCTGCAAGATGAAAATACACTACAGTGCAGGGCAACTGGTAAAAAAATAATATACACTCTGTCTTGCATTAATGAAAAGTAGTTTATTAAGCTAACAGGATTTAAACTTCCATTGTTTATATCTAGATTCACTCGTCAATGAATTAAGAATTTGAAAATAACAACAGAAAATATCAAATTCAATTGCATGTAGGAGGACAATCAGCTGAGCTAGACAACTCGAGTTAAAAAACCCTCAGTAAATTAAAACTCATGTTCATTAAAGAAACTAGATGTCCCCCTACAATTTTAGTAATGAATACCTACGCCTGTAACAAAAATAAATTTTAAAAGAATTTATTAAGCCTCCCTTCTATTTCAGGCAGTATTTTCTTTCACAAACCTTTATTTCTAGAGAAATCCTCTAAAGCCCTTCAATTTGATTCTACTCTCTCTCTCTCTCTTAACAGTTCTGGAACTATCTTGCTTTACTGATTTTTACATTGCTTCCAAAAAAACTTCTAGCTGCTCTCTGCTTAGTGTCATTTATTCAAAACTCAGAATTACTAACAGAAAAAGTGTTAGTTCTTTGAATAAATGACATGGAAAAACTTTAAAATCTTGTGATTCTGAGCTCAGAGAAAGGATTTTCTTTGTCCTTCAATTATTCCCATGATTAGTTGTGGAAAGTGACAGTGAAAGGGAATTCATAGAATCATAGAATAATTTGGGTTGGAAGGGATTTTTAAAGGTCATCTAGTCCAATTCCCCTGCCACAGGCAGGGACATCTTCCAGTAGATCAGGTTGCTCAGAGCCCTGTTCAACCTGGCCTTGAACACTGACAGGGATGAGGGATCTACCACCTCTCTGGACAACCTGTGCCAATGTCTCACCACCCTCATTGTAAGAAATTACTTCCTTATATCTAGTCTACATCTACCCTACTTTAGCTTAAAACCATGTAAACCTAGTTTGGTGTGGATTCAAGGAAAATAACTCAATAGGAAAATTTCCATTTATTTCAGTAAGACGAGTTTTTTCATGGTATTGAACCTGTTCCCCTCTCAAAAATACTGACCATTAATTAGGAACTACATCTGATGAGAATGTGATCAAGGGCTTGGCTTGCTCTAGCTTACAATAAACATCCCAAGTACAATTCAAATTACTCACTAAGAGTTATAAAAAGTGTTTGCACCAGATACAGGACTCCCTCTCCAGGATTTTTTAAGTTAAATTCACCCAACACTGGTTGACAGTCAGACTTCAGATCTAGTCTTTATGCTTAGGTAGCACTGGGAAATAGCAGCAAGCCACTTAGCTTTAAAACTGGGTACATTTCTTGACTTAATGTTTCTGTCCCAGGTTCTGTGAATTAAATGGAAAGATTTTTTTCCTATTTTGGAGGCACAGTAGGAAAAGGTTACAGAAACTCTTGGCACAAACAAAACTCTTGGTAGGTAAGTGCAGCTAATTCCACTTTTGTATGACCTAAGTGGCAAGATCCAGAGTAGATGTAAAAGATCAACTGAAAATGAAAGAAAATTACTGTTTTAAGATGTTTTCAGCATTGAATTGTCTTGGGAAAAGCTTCTGATATTGCGCACCAGAGATTTTTTCCTATTCTTTACAGTATTAAAAATCCACAACTTTAAAACATTGATATGAAGGTGCATTGAAGTTTACTGATAAAACTTTCATGTAAATACATATAAAACTTCATGTAAACTAGCTAGCAAATAAAAACATTTAAAGGTATCAAACCAGTAGACAAAATCTAGTAAAAGATTAACAGAGGACACATTCTGAAACAAGAAACCAACTCTCCTATTCCTTTACAATACACAAAAATGTCTGTATAATCTAGAAAAAAATGGTCATTTCAGATACTACACAAATCATATGTAACATGTACAAAGCTACACAAAAATATATTAATATTTATTTTAAATTCCTTCTTGCTTTCTTTTTCTTAAGGTACTACCTTCCACTGCAACATTAACAATGGGATGGACATGAAGTCACAGACACACGTAAGGGACAAAGGGCCATCAAATGATCACACAGAACAGGAGAAAGGCAATGAAAACACACATCAGTTTTTCTAGAGCTCAGCTTGGCATACTTGCCCTAGTAAGTGGCCAAATCATAGTGACCACATGGAAAGAATGTGAGAATAAGTCAATAATTCTGAAAATTCATGCATGGCTGCAAAACTGTCAAAATAAACTGTCAAAATCAACTGATACGGATATCTTTCATTCACACTCTCATGGCATTATGCTGGATTCAATCTGGCACCCACTTTACCTCAAGTTTTGATAGGATTATTCCACTGAGATCTTGCACTGCCAATTTCTACCTTCCATCTACAAGAAGTCTAACTCAGCACCACAGCTTTTGACAATTTGGGTTAAAATTTGCTTGATGAACCAGTAGGTTCATCCAAGTTCAGCTCAGCCCAGCTGGGACTATTAGTGTTGCAGTAGGACCTGCACTTCTGTCACTTTTTATTCATCTTTTACAGATGTTCACTGTAATAAGCTTTGATTGCTGCAAAAAAGCTGAAGCCAACAGGAAAGCTACCAGAGGTGGTCTTTCACATATGCTAACCCAAACACCCGCTTAAAACTCCAAGCGTAAAAACCTAATGCCACTGTCATCAAGGCAATGATTTCAGTGGGATCAGGGTTTCAAAATAAGTGATGGGCTTAGCAGCTCTCAGTACACCACCAGCCCTTTCTGCCTAACATCAGTGCTTAACACCGCCACTAAATGAAAAACACATGGAAGGATGTAACGGAGGCTTAGGAATAATGCCAGTGCACAGCAAGAGAGCAGCAGTGAGAAGCAGTGTCCGGCATACGCACTTGTCTTTCTGAGAGAATGGCATGCACAGGATGGTGTGGATGAAGGTGGTTGTGAGGATGATGAAAGTGGTGAGGATGATGAGGTCTCATTTAAATCTTCTGGATTTATCCAGTAGGCACGAGTATCCCGATTACCTTTCTTACTAGTACAGCTGATGTCACACTGAAAAACATCTTCACAGCTGTCACTTTGCAAACGTTCCTTCTGGAGAAGTTTGTCCACTCGCTGTATAATACACTCCAGGCTTTTGTCAACATTCAACCAAACTTTCTCCTTAAAAGAAAACATTTCTTTCTCAATTTAAAAAGAAAAAAGGCATTGGGTAACAAATCCCTTGGCAGTATATTTCCTCTTGTGATTCTGGTCACAATTCCTCTGCAGTTTTCCCTGGGCTATGATGTTTACATTTGCGCCCACACAAACTCTGGGTATATAAATAATCTATACCAGCATGTTAACAATATGTAGCTACTTGACTTGTGTGGTAAATTACAAAGCTATTTCCAAAGTACATTTGCTGAACAATTTTAAGTGCCTCTCCCTGCACTATTATTCCAATTTCCAGTTTGCACTATTGTTTCTTCTTGAAACTCCTATTTGACATGATAATTCTATGCAATCACACATCTTTTTTCCCCTGTAACTTTGTGAATAACAGATAAAATGACTGTATTCTATTACTATCTAAATAACTTTATTCATACCTCATTACTGTGAGTTTGACTGTAAGTTGAAGTATGCCAAAACAATTTAAACAAGCAAGCATCCATTTCCAAAATGAATTTAATCTAATTTCTAAATTGATATTTCACAATATTATTAATGGTTTTAATTAATCTTAACTATTTTTGAGATTTACTTCACTTCTGTTTATATTACACAATGACAGAATTTACACAGACAAATTCTCATTTCAGTGTGGTAAGGAAAACCATTTAAATTCTTTGTGCAAACAGTTTTAAAATGCTGTTCGTAATCAAAACAGAGATGGACTGCAAGTTCTAAATATTTAGAATAGAATAAAAACCAGGAAGGCTGAATTGCGCAGCTAACACACGCAAAATATGCTTTATCTTGGAGAAGTGCAGGAGTCCTTTGTAGTATGGTCAGATTTTTTTTACTTTAAAAGCTATTTACTTTCCCCTGGAACCAACTTCAGAAAAGCCATGCACCTACTGTAACGATCTCTGCTGTTTAGGAGATCCAGAAATATTTATTAAGGCCTGTTTGTATTCCCATGCCAAGGAGTAACTGAACATAGGATGGAGGGAACGCCTTTAGTAGATGACCAAACCTCCAAAATAGTCATCTTGAGCGTATCTGGTGAGCAGTTACAGAGCTTACAAACAAAACACCACAGCAAGCAAAAACTAAAAAGAGGAAAATATTCATCACTCCGCTTAGCAAACGTACCCATTCCTCTTCATGCCAATCCACCTGCAGAGAAGATCGGCTATTTCTTCCTGTCCATCTGGCCACAAGTGTATCTTGATCATTCCTCAGCATAACCTGCTCCCCTTCCGCAGAGGTTGGAGATGCTTTTGAAGCTATATAGTCTGGCCTTGCAGCATTCAGTCCATGTATTGAATTTGCCAACAGTTTGCAGTCACAGACTGTGACAAGTTGCCGAGTCTAAAAAGTAATAACACACACCCCACCCCGCTCATTTTAACACCTTTTCATTATTCTGTACACAATTTATACTATATTCTTCTGCAGAAAGAAAAAAGAAGACCTAGTATTCTGTAAAATTGTTTAGAGGTCTCTAAGGTACCTTTAAAATGATTTTACAGAATTGCTTCAAAAAACAATATAGAATACCAAAACACAAATGGTACATTTCCAAAGTCTTTACTACCATACTAGCCTTGCAACTGTTGAAAACTTCATTAATAAATGTGCAATTCACCATTATTTGCACTTCATTTTCAATTTGATGAAATCTTAGAACAACATGCAGACGTTTTCATACTCCACACAATAGTTGCCACACCAGAGAGACCATGCTTAACCATCCTGTCTGAAATCATAACAAGACTTAAAAGGTGGGCTGAAGATATAATCCACTAATCAATGCAACTTGTTCTTTGTCTTATTAGTTGACCACACTATTTGGAATACAAGCCAGGATGCTGTCGGCCTTCTCGGCCACCTGGGCACACTGTTGGCTCATGTTCACCTCGCTGTCAAACACCCCCGTGTCCTTTTCCACCAGGCTGCTTTCCAGGCACTCTTCCCCAAGCCTGTAGTGTTGCATGGGGTTGTTGCGACCCAAGTGCAGGACTGGCCTTACTGAACCTCATATACTTGGTCTCGGCCCATTGCTCCAGCCTGTCCAGATCCCTTTGTAGAGCCTTCTTACCCTCAGGCAGACCAACACTCCTGCCCAACTTGGTGTCATCTGCAAACTTACTGAGGGTGCACTCCATCCTCTCATCCAGGTCATTGATAATTTACATGGGGTCATGTTATTTTTTGCCCTCTGAAAAGTTGTATGCATATCCCCTGCACTGGGACAATCTATGGCAAGCTGATTGGCCATTACTGCCATTTACAACCTTCAGATCTGCTTCAGGGACAGAAAAAGTCAATAAAACTATACTTTTTTTTTTGTCCCCGTAAATAAGAGTGTGGTCAGCTGTGGGCCCAGCGTGGTTTCTGTTAGCACTCATCAAGAAATAACTGATTCACATCACTATAATTCAAGCAAAGGTTGTGTCACCATTATTCCTTATTTCACCAGTGAAAAAATACAGAATTGATTCATTTACTTAGGTTTTCCCCAGTTGCTGCCACCTGACAGATGATTCAGAGGAACATTAAAAAAAACAGGTGGATAGGTAGAAAAGGGTATAAAAGAAAGTGAAGAATGCAGATTTCTGGAATATGATGAATGAAGAGAGGGAACCAGAGGACATTGCTCTCTACTGCACCCTCAAGAAGAGGTGAAGGCAAGAGTGTGAGAAGTAGGAGACAACCTAAATAAGAACCAGCAATTTTAAAGGCTTGTCTGATTCTGCTTTTTCTTTAGGACTCTACATGTATAATACACTACAGAACAAGGTAAAACAGATGTTTCTAGAAAACCTACTAAAGATAGAGACAGAAAAAAAATACACTGTGCTTTAGTATGGAAAAGCATTGTTCTCATACCTTGTCTGCTAGGATGGCAAGTGTTCTTTCAAGGCCATTAGCTGATCTATCCTTGGCAGCTCTTGAGAGCCTTTCTGCATAGTAACTGACTTGCGTTTTCAGGGTGTTGATTTGTGCAATAATTTCCTTTGCTCTAACAATGTCCTGTGGGATGTATATTATAGACTGGGAACTTGTTGAGGTGCTGAAAAAGAAAGACTGGTTTCAGGGGAAAAATTGATCTAGAGGTCCACAAATTACAGAGGCATGCTGGGGAATTAACGGCAGACAACAAAAATTTACCTAAGCTAGCAATCAACAGTGAAAGGCCAGTGGGCAATTGCACAGCAGGAACATGATCCTAGAGCCTTCTCTGCCTTTACTGAAAGTGTTCAGACACAGATTTACTAATCCTTTATGCCAACAGGTTGAGGAAAGAGCTTGTACACCAGAGGGACAGTTTTGCCGAGGAGAATGTGGGATGATAGATTGTGCCATCAGATACAGAACCACTGTTAGTAAAGGCTGCTTGCCCCACTCTTCCTCTCCTTACCACACAGACACTTCCCTGAGGCCTGGTTTACAAATCTGTACTACCACATAAGTACTAGCACTATGAAAAGAAAATCAGCAGTCCTTCCAACACAGAAATGCCACCCAGATCTGTAATGAAAATACTGTGGAATTATCAAAAATTCATTCTGCTTGTATATCCTTTCCTCTGTTGCAGGACTGATTCAAGTTACACCAGCAAAATTAATCTTATGATATATAAAAACCAAAGCATACCTCCAGGTTAATCCAAGGACTTGGTGTAGCTTCTGCTAGCACACACTTACTATGCTAAAACAGGGACATGGTACAACTCTCCTATTATAAACTTAGCTGTAAAAAATACAAAACAATACCAAATTTTGGCCTTTTCTAAATAGTAAGGGAAACAAACTAAACCAATAAAACACTGGGATACTGTAGCTCCACTAAGACTTCATAGTTTGTGGTGGAGAAGAATAGTTCATGTCCTCTAAGTTTAAATGTCTTCAGAAATTGATTATCCAGTCTAAGACAGATGCTTGGACTCCCTCTATAACTGCTGGAGAGAGAATAGCCCTTCTAAAGGGTGATTTAATCCTACCTGAGAAGAACCATTCAAAAAAGCTGCCTTTTAGCTCAGAAAATTGCTTTAAACTGAAGTTGTGCTCTTAGTTAACTATTTGGAACCAATCCACCACTACTCCCTTTGCCAGGCAATATGCTGGCTTTACCCTCCCAGTAGGAAAGCTACACAAAGATCAGGCCCTGACATCAGCTCCGGCTGTGACAGGCATGATGCTTGTTCACAATGTGGCATCAAGCATGAGGTGACACCAATTGTATATTATTTTCATTGTATTCATTTTTTTCCAGTCATGATTGGCTTCAGTGGAGTAACAGCACAGAAGAACCTACTGTTTGCTCCAATCTCAGCACTCTTCAATGGACACAGATACACCAAGAGACTACAGAGAGAGGAGTTTCTTTTCCAGGCACTTTCACCTCAGTTCACCACCTCTGAGGAGTGAGAATTCCTTCGCTACCCCTAGAGCAATGCTGTTAATTGCTGCAGCATGTCTGTGAGGTAAGACAGGAGGGTTGCATGGGGCATGCTTTAAAATCATTGCCACAAATACCAGTTCTTGTCCCTTAACTGATATTAAGGCAAGGGGGGATCTTAATCCCAGTATCTGTCTGAGCTCCATTACAAGAAGAGAATGAGGGATTTGTCTTCAAAGGATATAATGCAGAAGTGATTCTTGAAAGAGTTTCCTTATTTGTGTCCCTCTGGTCACTCACCTGAGTGGAGCAGAGAACAATCACTCCCCAGTACTGCTATGCCATACAGCAAATTAATCTCAGCTTTTAGGACTTTGCCTGTACAGGATTTGAGCTCTCTATTGACCGGTGATCTTAGTGACAATTCCTCTGAGCAATTTCTTTCCACAACAGTGTGGTTAACATGCATAAAGACATATTTGGCAGGAAAGCCCATGCAGCATACTGAGATCTGATTTAGAATAATTACATTTTTAATCACAAACATTTGCTGGGATGATCAGGGGAAAAAATTATGGTGTAAAGTTCACGTATATTTACTTTCCAACCTGCAATTGCTTTTTCAAATGAACAGCCCTCCTTGTGCTTTATCAGCAAATTGTAACAGAGCCTTAAACTCTAAGTGAATTAGAGTTCAACCTTTAGTAAGAATAATTTAGAGCAGAACTTCTGCACTGTTGAACCATCAAGTATTGTTTCCTTTTCATAGCACTGAACACCACAACATGAAGAAAAATAAACAAAAATTAAGGGAATATGTTTAAACGACGACATGGGTTACAAAAATATAAGCCATGCCCAGTTTATCACCACAGAGCTTTAAAAATACATGGAGTTATCTTAATCATCTTCCACCTCTGGCAGAATGTTTCTTTCTCCAGGCAGTTTTCACTGGAAATAACAGAGGAAAAGATATAAAACTCTTGTGTTCTGATCTTCAGCTTTCTAATTTCTTATGATCAGAGAGAGCCAGGAAGCTAGCTGTTCATTACAAACAAACATTGCAGATGAAATGAATTTCATTCACACATCGTGTTCTACAAAGCAGCTACAATTACTTGGAGCACAATTAGGGATGCCATGATGCATGACATTGAAAAGCCCTGCACACTTTAAAACACACCAGATATTTGCCAAAGAAAAGAAAGAAAAGTAGAACAACCCAAAGAACAGAAACCCTCTCTACAGAACTCTCAGAAACAGAAAACTCACCAACACTCCTCATAACTGCTAAAAAAAACAAAAAACCAAAATAAAATTAGCAGATTGTTAGCAAATACCAAAAGCAGAAAACAAAACAAAGGATGTTTGGGGAAATAACTTGAGTCATCTTATCAACAAGGCAGGTACATAACGATTAAACTTGTAAGCAAGAAAACACAGATTGCCAGATGCCCATGTGTTGTTCTGGGGAAATGTGGATGCACCAAGCACAGTTTTGCCAATGGAAGGAGAAAGAAATGAACAATATCTATGTAACAGAGAAACTGAGGAGATGGATCTCAGTTCTACTATACTGGCTTTTATGATAACATAGAAGTACTTGAAAGGAAAGTTATTCTTCAAATGTTGAACCTGTAGTTTTCACAGATCCAGAAAGAACAGTTCCATAAAGTTTAGAGGAAAAGTACTAGATAGAAATTAAAATCTCTGATCAGCTTAACTATTGGGGAAAAAAAACCCCAAGAAGCCAAACCCAAAAGACACAGGAATTTAAATACTGCAAGAGTCGGGCCCATTTCAGTAGCTAAACTGACAGAAAAAGGTTATTTCAGAAGGCAATAGTGGTATCAAAAGAACAGGAAGGGTAACCCTAAGCATACCAGAGTTTCCAGCTTTACAGTTTCCTCTAGTGCCATCCTAGCACACTCCGTAGTCAGGAATAATTACACCAGGCATACTTTTGACCAATCTTTTTATCAGTACATATCTGACTAAAGTTCACACGATGCTGCTATTTACTTCTTCACTGACAAAACTAATTCTGCAGTTAGCAGAGCCTGGTTCCCACATCAGTCTCTCCTCCCATCAGCTTCAAATCCTACAAATCCCTCTTTCAGAAGGGCATTATCAAGGTCTCCTTTTTCCTTCGATTCCTACAACGATTCTTTGTCTTGCTGCTCTCCTTGTTGCTTAAATTCTCGATACTGCAGTGAAAGTAATGCAGACCTCAACAACATCATCTCTTCCTTGAGAGCTGGAACAGGTGCCATGTAGGTCTCTCCCTTTGGCACGTGATCTTCCCAATTTCTGTCCCTTCCTCTAGTACATATGGTTGCATTTCCAGAGAGGTCATTAGACAGTCCCTGAAGGAGGGACCGTGGAGGCCACCACCCTGCCTGTAGAGCAGAGTAATGCCAGACTCAGAAGCCTAATCTGTGCATTTATGCAGTTAAGGCAGTACAGAATAGCATCCAGCAATAGTCCCAGAACAAAACCCAAGCTGTCAACAAGGAATTTGCCTATCAGTTACAGCTGTTCTGTACTAAAGAGAGTTCAACAACAGGATGTTGAAGCTATGAAAGGGGTAAAAGTCTCCCGAAAATAATGGGTTGAAAGCATGATGTAGTGCAGCTGAGGAAGTTCTATGAAGAAACTTCCTAGTCTACAGTTAGGTAGAACCCAAACCCAACACCTAAAATAGCTAAACTAATTGAAGCAACAAGTATTCAGGAAAATAAAAGATTTCACTAAAAAGAGTATTAGAAAAGGGCCCTCAGTAAACAAACAAATATGGTCATGTAAAGGGGAAACTGTTTTTCTTCTTCTTTGGAAGAAACCAACCATGGAATAATCTTCATACTGTATAGTAGAACTACTGAATGAAGTGCAACAAAAACAGAGAATGGAATGATTTTTTAAATCACTGAGCATGGACCAGGAGGAAAAGGCACAGTAACAGCTGACACAAGAACATTTCTACTTACTGTTTCTTTGCCTCTTCGAATTTATGCACCTTTTTCCGCAATCCACCTGATTTAAAGCCTTGACAATGAGCTGCTGGTGCTCCTATGGTGACTATGTCGTAGTTCTGATCTGGGATTGACAAAAATTACTTACAAATGAAAGCGTGTTCATCTCTACTCTGGACAAACAATTGTGGAAATTCAAAAACTACTCTGAAACAAACTTTTGTAAAACTTTGTGTCAGTGTTTTGAAGTATATGGAAATCTTAATCGTTATAGAGGCCTGGAAATCCATCAAGTACTTCTGAGGTGAAAGAATCATACTTGAATGTAGGTCCTCTGTTTCTTAATCTAGAAGTCTGACAGTAAAAAAGAAGCCTTAAACATTGGTTTTTTCACAAAAGCTGCCATTACTGGGATCCCTCACATGGACATCTGAGACAAATGTGTGTCCATGGTTACTGGGAATTAACAATTAAAAGAAGGGAAAACCTAGGTTATTTATGAAGAAACAAGCTTGATGTGAACAAACTGGTGTGATTTTGCACAACTGTACATGATGGTACCAGAGAAAAAGCACACAAGCTTAACAACAAAAAACAGACAGAACCTTTGCTACCCTGCTACAATTCAAAATGACTAGAAGGGACACAACAGCCTAGCACGAAGGCTGACTTGTGCCACCTAGGGTATAGTTAACTCCAGAACCTAGTTTTGCCACCTGTAGTATAGTGGTAATTATACTTACACTTCTTCTTTTGCAAAGAGTTTTGAAATGTGAGGACAGAAAGTTGTGCAAAAGTGCCAAGTAGCCCTAATACTACGGAGCAGTGATTTGTAGAAACTTAGTTGTATGGTTGTGGGTGGAAATAAAAAAAATGAGACAAAAATAACAGAATAAGGTGAAGAAAGAGAAAAAGAAACAAATACCTGATCCTCCATCATCTTGGACTCTCATTCTCTGTATATGTAAATTCGTAGGAACAAATTCCAATTTTTTATCAGCTTTCAAGCTACTGGCTTTAAATGAAGGACCTGAGAAATGCAGAAAAAAAGTAAGCATAAAAACTCTCCGCTTCTTCTTCTGCTAAAATATTCAAGGAGTTTCATTCATCATTTGCTACATGCTGAAAGTAAAGCAGAGAAAAAAAAGAGATGTATCCTTCTGTTACTGTTCATAATTGTTCTCTGCTTTCAGGGGAAAATAAGAGAATGAATAAAGCAAATATTCCCAGATCATTAGCAAACTCACAAAAAATGTTACAGAAATCTAAAAAGGGTACTTTTTCCTCATTAAACTAAAACATTCTGGGTTTCCAATTTCAGAGAAGCACTAACAATCATAGCTGAGAAGTATCACGTTGTTATGAAAAAGAAATCACCTTTATACTGGTGCAAGTCAGTTAGATTTTCCTGATAAGTTAAAATAATTGTTTGGTACTGAGTAACTATTTGTCGACGAAGGCTTTCCCAACAAGGAGACAGTTCTCCCAATTCTTCTAGTTCACAAACCCTAGAGAAAAAGGAAAAAGAAGAAAAAAAAAAAAAAAGAGAGGTGTTTAGCTCCACCAAGAATGAGTTTCACATTCTACCAATGTAGCACCATCCTCATCTGACACATTCTCAATTCACTTTGGTAACCTAGTCACCAGACTGGGAATGCTTCCAAACATACCTCCCAAGCACAGCTGTTGAGCTCTACCCCAAGGTACATAGGTTTCACACAGACAGAATACAGTGTGTTCCCCCCAGGAGCCTCAGATGTTGGTCAAAACCAAAGCTTCCCACCTTCCTGCAGGAGCTCCCAAACTATATGATGATTTGCAAATGATAGATACTGTCATCATGTCAGGTGACTTGGGACAATGAGGACCTCTTTAGGCTATTCTACTGAACTTTGATGGGTCTCAAATTAAATTGGAAATGTGACAGAGCTTAGGTGGGACATTAGGTACAAGGAGTATCTGTGCTGGCCAGGTATCTACATAACAGTTTTCAAGGCCAGGCAGAGAAGGGCTAAGAAGTATAAGCATTGATAAAGGTTTGGAGAGACAAAATATGAGCCAACAAAACCTTATTCTGAGATTCCAGATTTTAGGCACTCAAGGTTCACTGTAGGTGGAATAAAGGATGACTGGATACCCCTATGAACATGAAAACCCCTGGCTTTCCCATTGCACCCTGACTCCTAGGTTCCAGTCACAGGTGGCAATTCTGTGTTACATACTGTTTCCCAACAGTGCTGCTGAGAAATATTCAGTGTATTTCATGTCATGCTTGTATTAAGATACTATTTAGATTAAAGGAAGAAGGGAAAAAGTAAACAAGGCAACAGCAGACACAATTCAACAGCACATTACCCCAGAAAAGGCAGAACAATTATCTGTCAAAACAATCCAGCATTTCTTTTTTGCATTCTCTCAATACCCGTAACCCACTGTTCTAATCAATTGTCTATATATAATTTAAGACAGCATTTCATAGAACAATTTCCACTCACAGTATTTAGGATATTATAACAGGAATCAAATTTCCAAGAAAAACACCAGACTGATTTGTGAATAAGCAGTGTATACTATATTTATCAGTGACTTGGAAAAAGACACTTCCATGTTGTAAACTGCTTCTGCATAAGATGCTATAATGACCACCTTGTCAAGCTCCCTGCTCAAAACAAGCCAAGCATTTGAGACCAGGTCTTCCTGAAATAAATTTCACAACTTAACACTTCAAGTGTACTTGTTTGTCCCACATGGCTAAGACAGCAGGGGTTGTGCATGACACAAATAACTAGGTAGTCAAAACATCCCCCTGGTTAGATGTTTCCTTTCAAAGAGCTCTTGCCCAGAAGGGCCTTATGTGAGAGACAGCAGTTGTGATCATCCAAGGACATTTTAAAAGTCACCAGGATGATAAGAGAGAAGCAGCTGTGCTTGTGCAGCATCCAGCATTCCTCTGGGCTGCATCACAGAGAATGGAGAAAAGAGCGTTTGGCCAAATCTGAGAGATCCTATGAATGCAAAGTGTGATTGTGTATGTCATTGAGAATCACCTCGCATGAACTGAGAGAAGGGAGTCTTTTTTGTTAATTACAGAAAAGTTGTATTTACCTTTGAGCCATGCAGTTCAGAGCATACAGTCATATTAGCAATCACATGGCCTGTTATTAACCCATAATTGTACATAATATACATGCATCGATCTCTATATGATATTAGCAAGAGCCTCTGAACAGTCACATTTCACAGGTAACACCCTAAGAAGCTTCACTATCCACAGTCTTACAGGAAGCCACATCTTTTCCCCCTGTTCACTCTAAATTCTCGTCTTCTTATCTTTAAGTCCTTGAAGTACATCCAACACAGATGGGACCTTATGGGTAAGCTTGCCAGCTCTTTACATTATTATGGCTGTACCTCATAATAAATAGGTGCTTTTAAATGCGTTGTGAGGAAAGCTGTAGAGAACCAAAAATGCAGAATAAACAATGAATAGCTCATGTTTAAGTGTGCAATGGTATATCCCAAGCCCCCTAAATTCAACCTGTAGCAGGACAGCTAGGTGAGATACAGCATTCATTCTCTAGAAGCTAAGATCTGACGACTTTTACTAAGTGCATACCACTAAAAATCAAAACTCAACAGTAGCAATAAATAAATAAATAAATAAATTCAACCTGAACTTGCGAACTTCACTCACTCAGTCATGTCATGCATTAGTTTTTCCATACATTACAAGAAGTCACTGCCATCTTCCTGTGAGAAATTACCATTTTTGCAGAATATGAAAATACCTGAAAGCACCGTACACTACTTCTGCCTGCTCGTATGGATTAACACATGATTTTCTTTCACAATACCCCAAAGAAATGTAAATATATTAATATAGGATAACGAGAGCACTAGATGGTTAGGCTTAGTTAGGTCTCTGGGAGTGGATTCAAACACAGCCAAAATAAAATCCCAATACTCATAAATACAGTTAAAATTCTTTTACCATCCCTATCTTGGCTTTTATAAAGAATACACAAACCATTATGTTTGCAAACAGGAGCCTACAAATGTAGGGAAGTAAAACTCATGAGTGTGTTGCCTGTAAGAGAGTTAATTGCTTCAAAAAAGAAGTAAATCCAAAATAAATCTACAAAACACTTCACAGATTTCCTTCTCCCTCCCACCTTCTAATTTGAGAAAAAGTCACTATTGTTCTACAGTGTCTCAGTTTACTTGCTTTTATTCTGTTTATTTTCAATTTGAAAC
This sequence comes from Aegotheles bennettii, assembly GCA_013398125.1. NCBI lineage: Eukaryota > Metazoa > Chordata > Aves > Caprimulgiformes > Aegothelidae > Aegotheles > Aegotheles bennettii. The sequence continues at coordinate 782,477 of VZRW01005380.1, forward strand.
TACTCCTCTGACTCTCAAAGTCATCTTTTAACTCTACTGAGTTGAGTCAGTGCTCCTATCATCTATCTTTGCTTTGCTTTTCATAGAACACCAGTCAACTGACGTTTTCAAAGTTCACCTTCAAAGGGATTCTGATTTTTCTTCTCTCTCTGCTACTCTAATTACTCATTCCACTCAGCTGGCTTCTAGGTTGTGTCTGTTCCTTTCTCAGCAGCTGGAGTTATTATTCTTTCATTTATGCTGTCTCATCTACCCAGACTTCCCCCCACCTATGAAACATTGAGATGTTTTATTTTTAATTCAACTTCATTTTTCTCTGTATATTAAAAATAAACTATGTTTAAAAACCAAAGTGTACTTAAATATATAAATGATTATATATATAAAAAGATCATGTATCCTAATGTGCTGATCCTAAAACAGTCACACAACTATGGAATAATAAATTCAGTGGCCTTATCAATACTTTTGTGAGAGGAACTGGTAATCCCTAAGTGCAGATAACTGCAACATGATCCTAAGTGTTCATGACACCGACAGTTCTCTCCCATCATCTCCTCTGTATGTTCACGTTACCATATATACTCAAGCTCAAACTCTATACTCTGTCATGAAATCTTACTCACTGTAACTGTACAGTCAGCAACCTGACACTTCTACGCTATTTTCTTCAGTGCCCCTGCACATTAACACAGATCTATCCCTTTGTAAGTCCATAACAGCCATATCACTGCTGTATTACTGCACATGTAAAGCAGCCCAAACTCACCTTGCTGCATCTTCTTCTAGAAGCAGCTTCACAAATTGCCTAGGGATGTGCAGTGACAGGACACTCTCAGCCATTTGCTCCAAGATTCTCAAGTGGTTTCCATCGGTGGTTGGGAAGCGATACATACGGCAAATGGCACCACCAAACACTAAGGAATTACAATATTGTTATTTCAGCGTAGGGTTTAACTTAAAAGTGTATAAAGTCTCTTCTTTCTTAAAGAAAATGGCTTTGATTCACTAATGTGCTGTATCACACTGCTGTAAGATCTGGTTTAACCAGGCATCAGTCTAGCTTTTCCAAGCATGGTCATTCTGCAATGACCATTCTTCCAGTGTTTGCAGGAAAAGACTCCAAATGATTTAAAACACTGGTAAGGAAATTAAATACATATTCAACTTCTGAAATATATATTTTTTTTAATGTGTATTTTCTTCTCATGTAATCATTTGCTGTAAAATTAATCTTTCTTCAAGAAATTTTTTTTAAAAGCCACTTCATTCCTCTCCCTCCCCATAACCATCAACAATTGATTTGAAATAGACTAGAAAATTGCAAGGAAAATTTTATACTACAACTTAATGACAAGCAAGTTTCCTTCTGCTGTTTTTACTATATAGATGATAAAACATGCTGATGATAAAATAATTTATTATTGTATGACCCTCAAAGGGCTGTTCAGCAGCAGCCTGTTCCTATTCAAATGAAACATCTGCTTAAACGCCCTAAGGCCACAGGCAGAGAGCAGGAGATTAGCTTTTACTGATGCCTAAAGCTTACTTGTTACAGTCCTCAGCAGCTTACCAGATTTCAGTAGTGCATCTTTCCGTAATGAAGCATATTTGGATCTGATTCCTAAAGATTCTGTTAAACTTTCATCAACCGGCAACACAGTCTAAACAAAAAGAAAAAACTCAAATAGTAAAGAATAAAAACGTCAGTGCTAGGGCAATATGCAATGATGACCCTATTACTCAGACATGAAAGTAATATTCAACACAACACATGGTTAAAATAAATATTTCAAATATGTTTATTGTGGGCAAAAAATACTGTAGACTCAAATAATAAATCCATTTATACCCTCCAACCAGAGTGTTCTTATTTACCTCTACTGCACAGTTCAAAATGCAGTAAAAATTTTCCAGTCCTTCAATTACTTTATGGTAAAAGTGGCAAAGCTCCAGAGTCCTTAAAGTTACTGCTCTAATATGTGGCAGCTACAGGTCTGGCTGGATACAAAGTGATACTAATCCACATTTTGACTGTGATACACAGATACGAGTGCAATTATCACCAGGGTATTCAGAACACAAGGTTTACAGAATTAAACATATGTCTAGGCTGAGAAAGCACTATAAACATCTGCTCTCAGACAAATATTTGGGGATCAGAAAAAAAAATAATCCAGTACTCAAGTAACCTGTTCAGTTTTATTAAGATCTTCTGTCACCTGTGAAAATTCTGAAAATTCCCTGAGCATCCCTATTACAGCTTTGCTTAATGCTATCTTCCAATTCTTAATGCGAATTGGAATATCGCATCTTTCTGAAACCGGTTATCAATGCACCACGTGCAGAAACATACAGTACTGTAAGCGTATTCTGACAAAGAGCATGAGCACTTGAAGCTAAAGCTTAATCACTCTAAACTAAAATTTTCCCCAAGACTTTTAACCCCAAACATGAGCACCCATAGCTCTGCAAAACAGAAAAGTGCTTCACCACCATTAGGCTGCTCTTTACAGTATTTTGAAGTTGTAAAGCACTACTAAATATCAAGATAAATAGGAAAGTTGAGAGCACGTGTCAACCTAGCTTATTTCAATACTGGCAATAAATCTGCATTTTTCTGAATTTGATACAATGCTTATACTCACCCTTCCATTAATTGTATCAGGTGACCTTGTCACTGGAGGCCTTTGATCAGTTTTTTCCTCCATTTGCCATCCAATAACTGTAATGTTACCTACACGGTCACTTTCAGCCGACCTGCAACAAACACTGCGTTGAGATTTTTTTTTTTGGAGGTAGACCTGTTTATCAACAAGGGAACACTTATAAAAGGCTATTAATCTTAAAGCTTAATGACCATTTTAAATAGGAGGCTTTTCAACTTCATTTTACAGATTTTTATAACGTGTTTTTCCAACAGGAAAACACTTCCCTCATTCTGCAGGGATACTGTACAGACCTCCTAACTGAAGGCAACTTAAAACTATGCACGTGCTTCAATACTTCTGTAAAACCAGAAGGGTTCAAATTTTACAATTAGCCTGTTGTAAGCAAAGCAGCTTAAATTGCGAACATTAACAGGGAGCAGGTAACTGGATGTACATGAACACACACGTGCATGCCTCTGTGTGTGAATGTCTGAAACCAAACTTTTTAACTCCCCATCAGAAGCCTGCTACTTGCTAGCTGCAACTGGTACAGTTACACCTGGTAAATTTTGATAACACGTGCACTAAACAGGAGCAGCTCATCCCAAATGCTCCACTTCATAGAGAAGTCAGTCAAGGCCATCAGTTAGGGGCCTGATGACATCTTGTGCTTTTGCAGATAGGCTATTTAGATAGGGAAAGTTTGGGGCCTGACATTTTCAGAAAGAAAAGCTGATGCTAAAAAGAAGGATCCTGAAAAGAGTGGTCTAGGAAAGAAGAAGCTAAGGTTCTCAATGGAGGAAATATCCCTGAGTGGATGAAGATCCTGGAGATCAGGGAATTGTGTGGAAACAAATGCTGAGGAGCCCCAGGGACCTGGTCACTATCAGCTGAGACAGGTCACTAACAGCTGGGCAGCTGCACGGCACAAACTGATACCACTTTCTGTCCCAGCTCCCCAGACCAGCAGCCATCTCCTCTGCTAGGGAGGGAAGCTGAGATCCCATGAACACACGACTGAAGGGGAAGTGAGTAAGCGAGTCAGAGAATCAAGTAGGGCAAAAGCTCTAATCTTGCTGATTTTAAAATACGTACCAGTACCCAGATCTAGCATGGCTGTAATTTATTCTCTCTCATCCATGACACACAGGAATCTTGGCAGAGACTTCATGTTATTATTTTAAGATAGATTCTAAATGGTATTTTAAGACTGTTGTTTACATGTAAAAATATGCTGGGACTACTAAAACGAACAAAAAAAGTCTATGCAACAGACAATACTGGGAAGGCAAAAGAAATATGCACACTAGATGACTACAAGAAAAGGTTTAAGTATTCAAATCATGCAACGTGTTTATAGACGTTGCTCAGCATCCAGCTTATACATCCAAGTGGTAACATGATATTGAGAAGACATGTATGTATTTGCACACTTGCTATTAAAACAAGATAATAAAGTCCATTTTCAACTTAGTCATGAAAGAATAAACCTAACAGAATAACCATGTCTCACACACAACCATTAAACTCCTGCCATCACATCCCTCCTCTTTTTCACCTCCCTCAAAACACCTTCATTTTCACACCTATGATGAATTAGATCATTTTACCCACCACTGATGCCATATTTTTGGTGACTTTTCTGACTCATTTCCCTCAACTTCTCCCCCCTGTTAAATCATGTCAGTTTTTCTTTACAACACATTGTGGAAAAGCTGAAAACCTTACCCATCTCTTCTCTTAGCATGAAAAGCTTTGCCCATGTTTTGTTAGTTGGGTCCGGGCTAAGAAATTTCTGCATGTTTATCACAGTCACTGTCTCTAGTGCTGATTATGCCAATACTACCTACACCACCTTCCTCAGTCTCTCTGATTATGCTTCCCCGCTTCAACTGACTTCCCCTTGCCTTCTCTGACAGGGATGCCTGTCCTACTTGCAACACATACTACTACAATGTGCATTTACACATCAGAGTTCTCCTTCTGTAATCTCACTGTGCTTTCCTCATTCTTCCCCAACCCTCTACTTAACTTTATCCCACACTGGCTTGAAAGAGTGGGGTTGAACACTATGATTAGAATTACTATCTTAAGGATTGGTATTAGACTGACACCCTCTTTTTCATTCCCTCCTGAGTCATGTTCCTTCCATGAAAGTTTCCAATATGAATTAAACTGAAAATGACATCAAACAACGTTGCTGTAATGTGAATGTGACCCTTCCTACTCCTAGTGCATGATATTGAACAACACACTATTTAGCAACAAACACACAATTCAGCAAAAGGCACATACTGAAATAGCAAATAGAGCCTAAATTGATAACTCTGTTTCAATGGGTTTCATTCTGCCTATCACAGACTCTTTATACATCAGCACAGTTAAAAGTGCTCTATTTTGCCACTCTCCACAGACACATACACTGGCATGATAGTCTGAAATACACAAAAATGAAATTGGTCTTGACAATACTTTCTCAACTTGTAGGACTAGAATCAATTGTCTAACATTATTCAACAAGTTGGAAAGGGCTTTTTCTACATGTTTCAATTATCATGCAATATAAAATAGTTTTGCCTGGAACTAAAAAAAAATCAAACAAAGAAAAGGTTTTCATCATATCTCACAGACAGTTTTCACTACATCTTAAGCATGCTTTCAATAATTAAGAATTATTTCCTAAATGGAGGGGAATATTACAAACCTTAGTGTTAAGTGCAACCTGTGATTCTTCTCCTGAAGAAGTTCTTTTACAGTGAACATCCCAGAACCCAACAAATACATCTGAAAGAAGATGAGTACCAAAAATTGTAATTATCTACCTTTACAATGAACAAAGGCTTTGTACACAGTAATAAATAACAAAATACAATATTATGCACAAAAGACTGAGAACAAAAATATAATTACATATGCCCATATATAACCAATTAAAACCCTTTAAAATTTAACAAATTTTGTAATTTATCAAAAAACCTTTCTCTTCTGGACGACAATAAGCATTTTTATTTCTTTAGGATATGAGTGGAGGCACTTCATTATGTACAAGTTTAGGCCCAGCAATACAAGAACACTGAAAGCAACGACTGAATGAGGCTCAGACTGACTAGGTTGACACTTCATAGTCTCTCCCTGATACAAACTTGGGTCCTCCAGAAGAAGTTACCTCCTCCAGAGGTATTCCTCTTTCCCCAGAGCCTCCCCATGAAGCACTGTACAGAGAGGGACAGCCCTGCTGTCTCTGAGGAAGCCATGGAAAAGCCAACTTGCGGGGCCTGAAACCATATTTTGGGCAACAGTCTGAGAATAAATGGCCTGAGTTGCCCACAGATCCAAGTACTTACATGGGAGGGCTGGCACTTAAAACTTTTTTCAGTAAGGGAACAGATTTTATCCTTGATCAAAATCACTAAGGGCTTAGGGCAGGGAGATTTCTGGAATTCCGCAGCTTTGTTCAAAAGGACTTTTTCATTATGGGCCCAACAAGCCCAACATTTTGGCACAGGTTAGAGGCCTCAGTTAGGGGTACTGGATCCCATTCATTATCTAGCTCAGTGAACAAGTCCACAATGTAAGAGAACAAGTGACAGCACCTCTTAATTTAAACCACTGGTTCCCAAACTTGCTGTAGACAAGCCTTATTTGAGAAAAATGGCAGTGCTCCCCACTCTGCCAAGTCCATCTCACGGCATTTGTCCCTGCCTCCCCTAACCACCTTGCTTTCTCTGGGATCAATTCTGCTACCCCTTTGCTTTCTTCCACAGAAGTTACTAATTTTATCTCCTTGCCTCTCATTTCCTTGTTCCACACTGACTGAGGAGGCAACAGAATAAATAAAACTTACTGTTCCCTGAGATCTATCTTTGACGTCGTACACAGAGAGTTTGATTTGTGTCATTTGATTGATAAGAGAGTCTTGGAAAAAGGCAATGCTGCTTAGAAAGATAGGATTACTTGTTCCCTGTAACAAAAAAGGTGAAAATTAATGTAAGGTGATATCTGTTAGGAAGAAATTCTTCTTACGTTAGCTTCAATTTTAAATCTAATCCAGGAGTGCCTCACCACTTACCTCAATAATTTCTGTCTGTGCATGCTTTGTCCAAAACGCCTGAGGAGGTGTAGTTACACTCACTGCTACAAAACTATTTGGTTTTCGATCTAGCGATGGAGTTAGCAGCTCACTGCAAGCTTCAGGTATGCAACAGATACATAAATTTAAATTCAGAATCTTTTTCATATTGCTGTAAGACTTTACATTTTTATAAAAGCATATTATATACCCTGAGCAATAATGCCATGAAGGGCCTAATATTAATTCTAGTGCCACAGTATAAAGACAGACTTCACTCGACTTTGTGCATGCAAACAGTAAGCATGCAATCAAATCAGCCTGGCTCCAAGCTGTAGAGCTGTAATTTAAACTTGTTCTCTTCTAACACCTGCCATACCCCCCTGGCACAGCTCATTAGAACAGCATACATGCAAAGGTTTTCCCCTGGGAATCTCATGAGCATGGCTGCATTTGGTTTGAAGTCACGCTCCATTAAGCCTATTACCAAACAGCATTTTGCTACGGAGAACCACCAGAAGTGCTTGAACATTGATCAAGCAGCACTACTATGACGAGAACTAGCTGGTAATTGTAAAAGGACAGTAATTTATTTCCTCTAAAATGTTATTGTGACTTTAACTGCTGGGAAGGGACTATGGTGAGTAGCAAACAACTACTAAAAATTTCAACGAGCAAGTCTATGCAATTACATTAAACTTCAGAGCCAAATTCTATCTAGGTAGGTACAGGCAACTACATACAGTGTGGTCTGACTCTGCTTCAGCTAGATGCAGAAAGTTAATTCAGAAATTTACCTGGGCAAGCAAAATGTCTCCATGTACACTAAACAGCTTTGAAGCTCTAGATATTTTTTATTTATTTGAAAATATTTAAAGTACCTTATTCAGCTCTTATGAGTTCTTGTTAGGATTATTATTCATAACACAATTACCTACATCTGAGAAAATTTTCTAATTTTTCATTTCAAACGTACTGTCAAGAGCATATCCTTCCAAATATTAGTCCACTATTAAGCCATGAAAACCATGATGCAGTTAAAAATGTGAATTGAATTTTCATAAAGAAAATACTTTTCACTTATTCTTCAAGTGAGGGGAGCCAATGCACAAGCTTCTTGTCCAAATTTAACCATCCCAGAAATTAGATCACTTCTGCATCTCACATTATCACTTGACAGCAAAGAAGGTATGTGTAATAGTTGGTAACTATTAGAAAACATTCTGTCCTAAAATGGTGTTTATATCAAATCTTCAGTTTGCTTGAAGACCTGAACCACTGATATACTGAGACTGAAGACAGTTTCATTGTATCTTAACATAAACAAAATAACATTTAAAAGTAACACTCACACAGTAAGCACTTAAAATTTTATAGGACAGATGTTTTAATTACAAACTTTGAAAAACATCACCATATCAAACTGCTGGCTGCTTATTGAAAGATACTGTATAGGCAGCAAGAAAACTGTATCACATCTCCATAAAAATCAAATGAAAGTTCCAATCCTTACTATATAAAAGGCACTTAAAAAAAAAAAATTAAAAAACTGCACACATACTCAATAGCAAGTATCATCAAAATTATCATAAAAATCACTAAGCCTACCTAAACTGAACTCTAACATTGGCTCATCTGGATCCTGAATGTTTCCTGGAAATCAGAAAAATTAACACAAGTTTAGCCAAACATTGCTGTCACGTGAATCCCTTCCTGAAGTTGCAGTCATAGAGAGAAAGAAATTAAATTTTATAGAAAAAATATTTTTAATTCAATAAGCCATGACTGGTATTTAAAATATTTATTAGCTAATCTTTGGTATCTAAAAATTATCTGAAAAACCTGAGATATTTTCGGTTTATAAAACATGATTAACTATGTAAAACTATGCAAGATATATAAAGAAATACAGAATATGAGGGTATAAGAAGCCTAATCTCAGTAGAAAACAACAGGATTAAAGCCACTTCATGTCTGAGCCACTATTAACTCCAAATTATTAAATCAGATACATCTCCTCTGTGATCAGTAAATACGGAGAAGTTTGAAAGTCCCTGTCTCTCTCACTAATCAAAGAAAGTCTCTGGGGGTTACAGTTCTAATTTACTCACCATAAAGGATGTGGGAGATAATTCTCAGCTCCCTGGACTCTCTTGAAAATTTTATACAATGTCAAATAAGGAGGTTGCAGAGACTCTTCCTAGACCTTGACATTCTTTACTTGTTTTCTTCGCTTGTTACTTATTTCTGACTGATAAACATAACTGCACAAAATCTAGTTTATCTTTGTGCTTCCCTCTCCAATTTTAATATTTTGTCTATTTTTAAAATCATAAGTTTAAGATTTTTTAATTTTTTAGTGTAATTCATTCCCTCCAGATAACGAGACACTTCTAGCAATTACAAGAAAAAAATAATGTTAGTACAAGGTAGACTCTGAAAGGAGCACCAGAGCAATAGCTGACATGAAGGTACATACCTGCCAGAGAAAGGCCCAGCATGTCAGAGGTGACATCAATGGTGGAGGCCCGTTGCACAGTGCGGGATTTTGCACCATGGCGGGGACTGTGTTCTCTTGCTGTCATTTTGTCATGAAGAACCCTTTTTTTCTTGCTACTTGGCTTTATTGATGTTTGTCTTACAGAGTAGCAGAGTGCAGCAGGTTGCCTCCAATTGCTATTCCTCTAACATTACCATGCTGAGCAATAAAGAGAACAAAATTATACACCAAAATTTTAGGCCACTATCAGCTACTGTTCTCTGTAACAGCAGCAAATCTACTGCCATAAAATTGCCTCGGGTCACTAAAATAAAATGCTCAAGGCAGATCCAATGCACAGTAACTCAATTTGCATGGACCATACATCTGTAGGGTTTTATTGCAAAATGTGGAAGATTGTACCACATGCAAGAAAGGCTCTTCTGTCAGAGAATGGGGGTTAGAGATTTGTTAACAGACCAGCTGCTCTTCTCCTTTGTCCAAGTTATTAAACCATCCTTAATGAAGTTTCCTGGTTTTCATAATCCCTGGAGAGCACAAGTATGTAAGTCAGATGGGGCCTCTGTCTGCAGACGTAGGACATGGGACAGGGACAATGGGTCAGCAGAACACAGAACAAAGGGGCAGGAAACGTTGCTAGTGTCAGCACACTGTGTTGTTCCAGGCTCTGCTGCCATGCAAAAGGGACATTGAAAGCTACAAATAACACCTACTGGGCCAGGGTAAGGCTGAAATTCTGGGGTGGTGATGGAAAGAAAAAGCAAAAAGGGGTGCCTGCCTTCGCTTCACCTTACACTTTATTGGTCTACAGACATCCACAACAGTTGTTCCTCCCCTCACGATGCCTATAAAGTGAAATGTTATGGTAGGAAAGAAGCACACAGCCTATGGAAAATTGTGATGCTTTTGGTTTGGCTGATAAATCTGAATGTTCCTTCTGTCAGCCACATTAGCACTGCCAGTTATGGAACTTTTGTATTCATTTCACGCTATTATGACAAACACCATTCTTTTAGGAAGTGATATTACAAACAAAATCTCATAAATCTGGAAGGTAGTAATTTAGTCACTAATTCCTCCTAGGTTGAGGGACATAAGAGGGCAAGATGCATTCTAATTAAATAAAACAACTAGCTTTAACTTGTGTTTTAAATAGGCATTTTAAAACTGTCTGAAGTCCTCCAAAAGAACATTCTATCTGCCTAACTTAAGTTTCTAAATTTAACTAGTCAGCATCTCCCTTTGGAGGATTTCAAAACAATCTTTCTCTCTCCACAGGGAACTCAAGCATCTTCTTAACTAGCACTGGTTCACTGGACACCTAAAATTCAGATGCAAGTTAAGCATCTAAGACAACTGAACTGAACACAACCCTGGTCATCTACTTGAGCTTAGCAATGGGATTTTAAATGGTGAGGAAATTTGGGCTGTGCCCACCAGATGGGCCAGTCTATTGCTATTTAGAAGTAATAACTTGCCTCAGGGATTCAACTCAGGTTTATACAATATGTTATAAGCCAACTACAAATACGAAAAAAGTAAACTCTTGACTGGAAGAAGCAGATATTGAGAGCTCTGAATGTCCCATCCCCAAAAGCTTGGAAACTTGGCGACAGCATACAAAACAACACTCTGCTTACAGATATAATTTATGACAGCCGAAAATCAAAGCAGCCAGTTTTCCAATTCATACAGAATCACATAATAGTTAAGGCTAGAAGGGATCACTGGAGTTCATCTAATCCAATCCCCCTACTCAAAAGCAGGGTCACCTACAGTAAGTTGCTCAGGACTGTGTCCAGTTGGCTTTGTACAAGTGGTTAAGTGGCCAGTGAACCACCAGTCTCTGAAACAGTACTGAATGTCCTAAGATTTAGTCAAACAAAACTTCCACCAAAATTTTTTGCCAATTTCCAAGTCTTTCCATTCTACTATTTTTTTTCCTTCTTTCAGCAATAGGTTTGCCTTCGTTTGTTCTTTACGTAATGTGACATATAATGGTTTGTAAATCCATTAAACCTAACTGCCTAATGACACAGAACATCTACAGAATGTGCTTGCAGAGATTTAGGCAGGAAGCCATAGTGTCTTCCTCCAAATCCTACAAATACTTTATTAGAGAATAACCAACATTTCACATAGGTACAGTTAAGTTAAAGAGTCCTGTTGTTTTTCAGCTAAAATCTCTGTAGTTGCTGACATCATTAAAAAGGGTCAATCCTTGAGAAGTTAAAATAGGGTCAGGTATTTTCTTTGTTTTGAAACTATTTCTATTTAAATATTACTGAGCTTAATGATTTTCCAAGGCTCTCCAGGTTCTCAACTATTCATATAAATTGCAATATTAATTTCTCACCTAATGATACATTTTTAATTTACTTACACCGATCATACTTACAGAGGGCTCTTTTCCTTCTGTGTGGAGGGACTTTGCATATTGTAACATCAGTTAAGTCCACATCTAAAAAAACAACAAAATAATCAGCATGAATAATCCATCTTTTTTACACAGCATGAATCATGAACAACAGGCATGTACCACCCTCAGATTAACTGTTAATTTAACTTCTGATTACTAGCCCTCACATTAAATTTTACTGAAATAGAAAAAGAGTATGATCCTCTGCAGGACCTCACTCAGCACTACTCATAGTCAGAGCAGGAGCACAAAGAAAGCTTACGCTGAAAAGGACTGACTTCAGGTCAGCATTTGGTGAGTGGGTGGAATAGCTGTAAAAAAAAATATGCTAACATGTTTACTGAAAGGCTTGGTGCTATTAAGAGTAAGGGATGTATATGATGAGTATGAGACAGCATTTGTTACTATGCTTGCTTTTCTATCGAACTTTCAAAATTTTGCTGTTTGGAAGAGTTACAATCAATACTGTCAAGAGAAAAAATCCTATGTCAAATCACAGAAGTTCAAAAGATCAGGATGTAGGGCTCTTTCTCCACTGGGTGAAATTACTATGCAAGGCAGGCTTCTACGAACATCTAGCAATAAGCATACAGAAAAAAATGAATTCTTTTAAAATCTGCTACAGGTTAACTGCAGGTTTGCATTTGCTCATTCGAAGACATTTGTATGAATGGGAGATGCCTTTTAAGACCTTCCATGTATGCCATACTACAATAAAAGAGATGAGGAAGTCCAGTCTGAGCTTTTTGATTTAATTGCCAGACCTACCAATTAACCAAGACTGCTTAAGAACACAGGTATGAGCTCTTACCACTTATGGAAAGGGTTTTATGTCACTTCAACTGCATAGGAAGCAGGTATCTGATCTCACAGCTCTGCTCAGGTTCTCTACATAGTCAACAGTGAGACACAGGCACTTCCAGAAAATGAGTCACCAATTTTCCAAGGTAGGTGGGATGAATCACCCCATGAAGATACCTCTCTCTCTCTAATTATAGAAAGAATTCAGATGACTAGGTTAGGCCTGATGCTGCAGCTGGGCAAACTTTTTCCCACCCACAGTCATGCTAGTTCAGGCAGGGATGACTTCACTGCACAGCCTGACAGACCCAAATGACAAGTGTTCTGATCACTCTCTTGAATTAGAACCATTTCAACTGTTACAACTTTAGGATCATATTTTTGATAGAAGTCAATGGAGATATGATTCCTACCAAAATAAAGGTAGTATTAACACATCAGACAGTTTCCTTAGATGGTACAAAAGGCTTCAGGTACCACTCCTGGAGTCAGAAATCCCAAAGGCTGATATAATTCATGTCCAGGCAAACCCCATCCTGAAGATGGCACATGCACCTACACACAGCCTTTGGCTTCACCCTTACTAATACTGCAGTTGTGGGGTTCTTACTGAACTGCAATTAGTTTTACCACTCTCCACACTTTAAGGTCTTTACAAATTAGGGTTCCTGTTCCTGAACAATCCATTCTGAAACATCAAAAGGGCTTCTCCAGACACTGGACGCTTAAATAACATCTTTGCAAGAAGTTTCTTGTACTCACTTAAAAATGTTTGAGCAATACACTGAGTGATCCAAAAAGTAGAAACAGATACTGCCTGAATCAGTATTTTGGACCTGTAATGTGGTCAAGTTTCCAACTAACATCTCTTTAACTGTAACATTATGGACAAAATAATAGAGAAGATGAAATACCAGACTCTGCTAAGTTATAACCATGTTGCCTTCCATGTAAGAGTACCATCTCTAGTGCATCTACCAGATAGATTTTTTTAATTTTTTTTTTCCACCTCCGATCATAGAAAATCTTGGTAGTGAAACAAGATTTGCCATGCTGGCCCAAGACCAATCTTCCAGCAATTCCAGCATCCCATCTCCAACAGCTGTTTCAAAGAAGATGCAAGAAATTTTACTGACCCTGATTCAGGGTCTGAGGTGAAGGTCTGGACCAACCCTATCACTGATGGCTGCACAGGCAGACCAAGAGCAGAATACCAGCTCAAGAACAGCAGCTACCAGCAAAAGTCTGCTAAGACCAACATCTGATTAGGAACTAATTTTTTACAGCCTCACGAGCACTTCACTCTTCTGTCTAATTTAACAAATGTGCCAAATCTCACACAGATCCCAAGAACAGGAAAACACAGAGCCATGAGCTTGACATCTTGAATCAGATTCTTCTTTCTGGCCAAACCTGTGGAGGTGGTAACACAGGCTATGTCTACTGCAGATCCACTGGCTGACAATAGAGTTTCACTCCCCTTTAGTTACCCTGTGATCTAGGATACCCTACTTACCATGCCCCTTGGGAAGGCAAAAGAAAGTAAGTGGTGTCAGCGACCATTATGGACCTTTGCCTCCAAGTGAAAAACTAGTTCCTCACCAAGAATGCGCTTGGCAGGCGCATGTCCCTCAGCTCCACAAAGAAGCTGTATTTCCCTCTCTCAGTCTGCCCCCTGAAGTCTAGGTTCCCCTCTCAAGCTGGTTCAATGTTCCCCTCCCCCACTGACCAGAATCTTGATTACCAAGAAAATAGAAATACATTTGCCCTGAAGAGTCTTGATTATACTTCTGCAGTGTGGAAATCCCCAAACGCAACCTTTCAGTGATACATAGATAAAAGGCCACTTCAGCAGCAGAAAGTAACTTTCTTTCTCTTTGCTTTCCTGTCCACCCTCTACCACTTACTTACAGACAAATCTGTAGGTCACAAACTTTCTTTTTGATCCTCCCCCACTATGAACTTCAGCAAACTCAATTAATCTAAAAACCCAATTTTATCTCTTTAATATATTTGAGTCCTTTTAATAGAAAACTGCAATTTAGGCCACTTAGTTCTTTGTGCAAATTAAGACTATTTGTCTATATTCACAACTGAAATACAATTAGCATTCTTCTTAAATTAATGAAATATTGTTTTAATTTCACCTGTCATCACAATGCTTCTATTTCTTCAGTACTCCTCCTATGAGCACAAAAACATGCACACCCACAGGTTGGAAGCGAGCATTTGTAACACACGCATTTGCTAGCTAAAAAGGAAAAAGCACAGCTCTGTTTCGCTTTGCAGAACAGCTTTTATCAAGTTGAGCACAGTGTAATGCCATGAAAAATGATGAGTCTTCCTACAGAGCAGTCTGAACTCCTCTCAGCCTCCTCTGTTGTTTTACCAACAGAAACTGAAACAGCTTACAAATGTTCTTTACCCTAAATTAATCTTTACCATCTTCACAAGAAGCATGCTGGGTACATTGCAGTGAAGTTTCCTGTGCATGGGATGACTTTTCTCCTCATGACCTGGGATTCTCACACTACCCATACAGACATGGAAAAGCCCATGAGAACAGGGGATGTGTTTTCTGTTGAGGAGTTTGGACTGGAAAGACGTTTCTGAACTAGATGGTCGTTTGGACACCCTCCTAAAGCCTGCCTATTCTAAAGTCTTCTTTCTTCATAACCATGCTGCCCACCATGCAGAAACAGCATTGCACTAACTTGAAAAAACAAAGAGCTTAACCCCCTTTCCGAGCACCTCCTGCTGCAGGAAAGGGTAGCATAGGGGAACAAAGGTAGAAAAACAAAAAAAACTCCAACAGTTTATGACCTGAAATGAAGATGAACTAGATATACCTTAACATTTGCTAAAACCTTCACATTGCTGTTGATTACAGATGGGTGGCAGTAAAATATCCTCCAACATACAGGCAATGAGAGAGGGGAACCACAGAAGACAAAGAGAGATAAAAGCACTGAAACTATATCGGCAATCAGAAGTTTTGGTCAAGCTCGGATTACAATAAAAAGTCTAGGGAACTATCTGATCTATCTGCCTGTAATACTCATTCACTTCACAGACTAATATAGCACTAGTTGAAGCCATTGATTCTGATCAAAACCAGCAGTTAGCACTGTCCTCCATGTGTTTGAGGGATCTCTCATTCTGCTGTGAAATCACTGGGTTACAATGAGCTTCACCTGTGCAATGGGACCGCATTTCAGGGTCACAGACTAATCACTCATTTACTCTCCTTACACTACGTTTTCCCACAGGGAAGGAAAGTTCCATTGGATCATAGGCACACTGAAAAAAATCTCCCAAGCAATCTTCATTTTTACACAGTATTGCTCTGCCTTGCTCTGATTCCTTGACTTACTATGTTTATATAAATTAAAAAAACATAGCGGCATCAGAGGACAAACCAGAAATGCATGAATTCTTTCTCTAACATATATCTTTTCAACAAAATGTAACTAACTGACTTAGGAAATGAAACAGTGTCAAGTATTTAGAAAATTTAAAATAAATGTTAATGTGGGAGTAGCATTCCACAAAGGTTATTACCAGGATTTAGGCAGCATAGCAAAACTGGAGTCTTACGCTACTTATGCATATTTCTCCACCAACATTTGTTTTGTGCTCCCGAGTTGTGTTTTGTGCTTGTATTTCTGATCCATACATCTTTTTTTTTCTTACACAATGCATGCCAAGACTATGTCTAATGGCCACAATACTAGATCTCTTTTCAAATGAAATAATTATTTTTTGGTTCCAGATATCTGATTCTTTTGTGCTGTTGGCATTTCTTCTTCCTGGAAAATGAAATTATTTGTTTGTTTATCCTGATCTTTCTAAATCAATGGAAGAGAGGGTCGTTCTGGGCCAAGATGCTGACTGCAAGGCTCTTTCCTGGATTCCTTTCTGGATCATGTAAACAAGTGGTGGGATGCTGGCAGTTCGGAAGCATAAGCATCCAACTCCACACAGGCCAACAACAGTCTATGCTTCCCATCACTGCTCCCATTTCAACATCTCTGTGGGACAGCTGTCCCAGTGAAAGGAATCCTTTTTCATGCCAGTCCTAGCCTGTGGATTAACAATAAGATCATCCTGTAAGATACAATGGGATGTGTGTGAGCTGCTTCAGTGTCTTGACAATTTCTGAAAACGTTGTCCTTGAAAATCTAGGCAGCATGCAGACCCCACTTTTCTGGCTCTGTCAGAGACTTCAAACTCACCCAGAAAACCCTGCCCAGATTCCTAGGATCTGGGCAAAGGAGTCCCAGCATTTGATTTGCTTTCTTGCCCAAGCTGTGAGGAGAAACTATGGAGTTTCACACATGGTTCTCCATCAGACAGATAAAGACGTGAGCTGAGATGATAGCCAAAAGGGCTGGTAGGCTTGAGGAAGGAGCTGCTTCTCAAGAAGTGGTAGGGCTCAGGACTAAATGGAGCAAAAGATACTGCTCATCACCTGTCAACCATTAGCTGTGTCTCAAGACAGACACTGAAAGAAGGAATAAACCTATTTCTGAGTGGGTGCTGAGCAGGATGCAGCCTTTATATACTGAAAAGATGTTTATACATTCAAAAATTATTGAGGAGAACAAGCACTGGCAAGGAGCAAGAAGAGACTCGGGCATGACTGAAGGGACCATGCTATCCTGTATTTGCATTGCCTAATGAAGTAGGTGCACTCTGGGTCGGTGGATGCAGATGGCTGTCCCAGTTCCTCCTTGTGTCCCGTACCTTCCCTCCCATACACACACACATCCTCCCTGCCCTTCCCAATGTGGTTACAGCAGCTGTATTCTGATCAATGCCAATGAGAAGAAAAAGAGGGAAATGAAGCAGAAGGGTCTAAGATACACTAATTAGGTTCAAGTTTTTCTGCTATAGGCAGGGAACTGCTGCAGACACCTCTCTTTCGGAAAAGGAAGCCACAATTTCATTTTCCAACAAAGCCAGAAAACATTAAAAAGTAATTTTTCAAAGGTCTCAGAATGTCACCGTCTGCCCATTACAGGTCACAAGGAAGGACACTATTGATGTTCTTCAGAAAAACCAGGTTAAGATGGTAACTTCAGAGAAACCAACGTTCCTACACTTCAGCATCAACAACAACAGTTTCATTTTAGTGACTGTGCTGACAAGAACTAACAGCAGCCGCCAGTAAGTCTAGAATTGAGGTTAAAAAAAAAAAGAAATAGGAAAATGTAAGCAAGACCCAGTGAAACAGTTCATAGAAAGCTGTAATTTTACCAGGAACATAATTACATTTTCTGACCAACATATTTGCCTCTGTACTTTTAACATGGAATAAACTGTACCTGGATTTTAAGAGAAGGTACATTTCAACACATTTATAAAAAGCAAAGTCCATGTCAAGTATAAACAGAACTGTTGCTAATAGGACATCCAATATTATTTACTAAATGGATTCTTAACTTGCGTGTGGGTAAGATTACATGTGTTGACAGACGTGGGTCATTTTAAAACATACTGGAAAAATATCTGGCATATATTGAAGCTTCCCATATTTGGTTGCTGAATTTAAAAGGACTAAATCAGTAACATAAAACTGGAATAAATAAAGTATGTGACCTACAAAAAAAATAGACCATAAGTGGCTTTCATGTCTTTGAGGTGACCTCGTAAGAGGAAATCAGACCAAATACCACT
Source organism: Aegotheles bennettii (assembly GCA_013398125.1). NCBI lineage: Eukaryota > Metazoa > Chordata > Aves > Caprimulgiformes > Aegothelidae > Aegotheles > Aegotheles bennettii. The sequence continues at coordinate 800,596 of VZRW01005380.1, forward strand.
GAAGTATTTCTACAAATCATTCTCCTAGGTAAGATCAGCAGCTTCTTATTAGAATATCATAGTTCAACAATTGTCTCCTACTTGTGAAAATTTCCATGAGGTTTTCAAGCTTTGACTGTCACCCTTACTGAAATAGTATATACTTAGTTGAGGTATGATTGAACAAAGGAGATATTATAGAAAATAAACGTCTTTTAGTGGATATTATGCTGCTAGCTCTAAGATAGAAAAGACAAAGATAAAACCAAATTTGGAAAGAGTAACTAATGGTACTTCTGCTACTCTGATTGGTTTAAAGTGTAAAATGAGCAAACATACGAACACTTGCGGACAAATAAAAATATTGTGGGTACTTACTTCAAAGGTCCGTCTCCTCACTTCAACATATTACAGATTAAAGTGGTTTGTTCAGGCAGAAAAGGTAGCAAGTACTTGAGCAGCTGCAGTATGTGTCACGCAACACTTTATTCTGCCACGACTACATTACTTTTACTCTCATCCACTAATAGACCAAACGTAAGAACTTTTCACTTCAAAATTCAGAGAAAAATCAAGACTCCTATAGGCTTCGGCCACAGATTTCATATTTCTAGAGTCCAGGGCTTTTAAAAACAATTCTCAAATAATTGTAACCAAAATCTGCTGATTTGTTTCCAGCAACTAGTACTGATCAATCTTTAGAACTGTTGTAATCTAGTGGGCTTCAAAAGTTTATTTTTAAAAAAATAACAACCACAACAGGGATGGTAGTAATGACCACGAAAAGATACAAATGCTATGCAAGGACAAAAGGCAAATATTAGTGCTGAGTTCCTTGCAGCACTCAGTGCACAAAAATATGAGCGTAAATGTCAGAGTTTTGTCAATTCTCCAAGCATTAACATGCCTTACAAAATTGGTGTGTTACTACAGGCCAAGTTTATCTGAATTTTACTTTTTTTAAAAGCAAATTTTGCATGGATACAGAAAAGCCTGAAAATGTGAAGGATGCATCCCAAATTACTTTCCTTTCTTAAAGTTCATGACTAACTCACTCTCATGACTGATATATTTGACTCTCAATTTTTTGCATGCTGAAGGCAAGCAACAGTGGCAAGCTGGAAGCTGGAATCAGCTTCTCCTGCTAAGTCCTGGTGCCTCCCACCATACCTTCTCAGAAATTCATAAGCATGCTGCCTACCTCAGCAGTTAAATCTCCAAGGCAAGGCAGCAGAGATGGTGTTTCTGCCTACAGATACCTGTCTTGTTCTTCTGGCCCAGATGAGAACAGCTACCTGCGTTTCAGTCCCAGAAGTTTATAGTCCAGCATCCCATCAAAGCCACTTTCTGCAGCGGGTTAAACTAAGATACTGAACCACATCTCAGTGTGGGCACACATTCCTACACCTGCTGTCTGTGCTACAGAGGGAGTACCTTTTGGCAAAAGAGCAGGATGAAAAGCTGAATATAAAGACTGGGTCGGAGCAAAAGGTTAATCAAGTCTGGAGCCCTCTCTAGAGACTGAGAAAAACACTATAATGAGCAGTACTGGTATTTTGTGAAGCATCTCCATGTTTGCACTCCCCAGATTCAGCTGGCAAGCACCCTAGGAACTTTCTGATCTGAGAATCACATCCAGACCACCATATTTAATGGCTGGTGGTTACATGACAGCTAATGTGTTACCAGAATTCATGGTTGGCCCTTGCAGCACTGTTACCCTGTAGCTCTGTAATTGTCATCACTAGTGACTACCCATAAGCCTTGTAGGGGGCCTTGCAAACCCTGAGGACTTCGGCTTTTCAGGCTTGTTTTGTCTGAACTTTTTTTGACCTGCCTGTAACTTTTTTTTCAGTCTGCAATTAAACTTGGTTTAGTTGTCACAACAATCTTTGCAACTAGATGCCTGTGACAAATCTGTTTTTCCTTTTGTTTTTATCTTTGCATGGTACCCTCATCATTTTACAACTCAACACAACGATCTAGTGTAGAAAAATACAGGCCTGGTATGACAGCAAAGGCCTTGGGAAGCAGAGACACAGGGTACAAAGAGGTAAGGTACAGGGTTGACACTTGGAGACACTGTGGCTATAGACAGCTCACCCATGGTGACTTAGAGAACTGCAGACTTGAGGCTGAACAAAACTGGTTTTCAGGGTAAACAACAGAACAAAGAAATAGTATCTACCATGGATGTAAGGTATCACATACAGTAAGTTTGGATGTAACATGAAGCTGCAGACCAACGAAGAAACTGCCAAGTTTAAAAGCTTGTTAGCAAACATAAAAATGACCCCAAGTGGATTGTAGAGTGAAGAAAAAGAAACTATCAACACGAACATCATGTTCCTCCTGTCAGCATCTGAAGTCCTTTAGATGCTGACAACGGCGGAAACACCTCGACATCGCCACTACCAGAATGAAACCACTCTAGGACCCAGAGGAGCAGGGTAAGGGTGAGCATTACAGCAGGATAAAGAGGTAGAAACTTTGTGTGTTCAATGATTTCAACTCTATTGCTGTTTTTTGAGACTTTCCCCTGTATAGAAGCATTCTTTCTTTTCCTGTAATTATTAGATCTGAACAAGTAATGATTCCTGAATTAGACAATAAAGACTTTATTTATAACAACTTCTTGCCTTTAGATATAAGGTGTGTTTTATCTTTGTCTATAAAAAAGATTTTGAATGCAATGGCACAGATGTGGAATTCAGTGCCATTCCTCACTGTTTACTTGTACCAGCAGATGCTGTTGTCATCTTGTGTTTTAGAAGGGAAATTTTTGAACAGTTGGGAGCACTAATTTTACTGTTTCGAGCTTTTTAAGGTCATGCAGACCTCATCTCTACAGCTTAATTTGGAGAGTTTTTGTAGACTAAAGATGCAAGAATGAGAGCTAGACATAACATTGTCAGGACAGTTTGTGATCTGGGATAACATCTAGGCTCAAAGCACAATCTATTTGCTTCCACTGAAAACATAAAATGATCATCTGCCCGCAATGATATCACTGTGAGTCACAGACATCAGTGCAATGCATCTTTGTCAAGTAATTATTTTAAAACACTAAATGTCATAGAACTAAACTTTTTAACTGTTTGAAGTGAAACAAGCTAGAACTATGACAAAATTAAATGGGACATTATTAAACTCTTGTATCAATAACTTTCAGTCTTTTCTGGTTTGAAAACTCCCTGACAGTTTTCCAAAGAGCCCTTCGGTACAAGCTAATTTAAAGCTACCGATTGTAGGCAGTCAACTCCCACCAATTCATTTGCATAGTTCATAGACAATTTAAAACCACTGACAAACATTATGAGAACCAAACAACTATGATTGTCAAGACTATTTTTTTTTCATTTTACATTGTTTCCACCTGTTCAGAACTACACAAATTACTCACCTAACATTCTAACTTTTTCCATGTTTGGTCTCAATTGAAAAGTAAATTTGTATTCAGAAAGTGTGAGCAACAGCCTTTCTGGGTATCTTCCAGTTCTGGAAAGGGAAAGTCTATTAATAACTTCTTTATCCAATTCAGGGAAAAAAAACACCTTATCTTTTTCAACAAAGAAAATAAAAACAAACCGTAACTGAAACCCCACAGGGCAAATAGCTCTTTATGAGGTATAGACTTACAGGAAAAAAAAACCAAACAACAAACAAGCAATTTGTTAACCCAAATAAAAGTGAGTTAAAAGAAAAATCAGTCTGGCATTACCTATGGGGAATGAAGCCAGGGACCACTGGTTGAAATGCAGGAGACAAGCACTCGACCCGAGCCTTGCAGGTCTTTTAATACTGAAGCAACAACAGTGTCAAATCCCTATGGAAATACAGGCTACTAAAGGCTGATGCAGAAACAGTGGTAAAGTGTGCATCCAACAAGCGCTTTGTTAACTCTTCCATTCCAAACAGCTCCGTGCCCAAATATCTGAAGGATGGCTCCGTGGTAATACAAATCCATGCGCAACGAGCTACTGAATCACATCCTTATCTTGGCTATGAAATTACCTGAGTGCTAGATGACCTCAGGTATGCAGCCTTAGTTCACAATGAAGACTGTGAAAGCCACAAAAATACTGTTCTCTACAATTCTGCTGTACTGCAGGTTTTTATATGACCTAAGCCCCACAAGTAGTTTAGCTAATTTAAATGATTGGTATTGTAAACTCCAATCTTACAAATGGCCGAGTGTTTTCAGAGAGGATGAAAAGGTGTAAAAGTTTGACTGTACAGTCAGGTAGAAGATGCAAAAGTTACCATATTTATGAACATTTCCTTTTTTAAAATACGATCATTACACAAATGGCAGTTTTGCTTGCATTTAAACTGGCATAAAAGCAAATGTCATGAAATTGCAGCTGTATCTGCCTTTTATAACTGTAGACAAAATTACATTGTCCAGGAGTGGACAATGGTGGCATCCAAATAACAAGTGTTAAAACATATTCTCCTTTCCTCCCCAGTGACACCCCCCGGAGCACTCCTGTATAAGTGAGAATAGAGTTTGCAAACCCTTATCCAAATGAATTTTCATAATGTGTTCTGTTATATTCTAAAAGGGCCTTCTAATCTGCCAAGATTACTGTAAGACCTCAGGAGTCAATAGTCTAAAATATACTATGAATTTCTGCTCAGTTCTGGGAGAACTGTGAGTGTACAGTAATGCTGTGTCTGTTTTTCAGGGCCCTTTACAACCACAACTTTTTCAGCAGTAATGTTCAGATTTTCCTTTTTGAGCACTGATACGGAAACTAACCTCAGGACAGAAGGTATCTTACTCCTTTTGCACTACATGGTTTCAAAGCCAAAATATTGAGTTACAATATGCCAGTGCTGTCTCTCTAGTGATGGATGCAGCTGGTTGTAGAAGAGACCTTTCCTATTCTGTGAGGCTCCCATTTAGTGTACTGATTTTGTCTAGTCTAATGAAAGATGTTTTGTAATGGATGCCAAGTACTTATTGGTACTTATTGGTGCTCCTGGGGAATGGGAAAACCGAGAACTATCAAACAAGACCCAGAAAAGCAGCTCCAGATGACTGGAGCTGTGCTGGGAAAGTTACAAGCTGCCTTAAGACTTGAAGAAAAATCATGAGAAATTTTTTGTCTGTGCTTGCCTCTTTTCTTCACTGCATGGCAAGATATCCAAACTCTCAATTACAGACAATCTGGAGTACCACAAAGTGCATTTCTCTGTAAAGCTGAATAAATATCAACAAACGTATATGGTAAAATCCAGTCACTTGAAAGCACTTATTCCCAATGCTCTGGGCATCTATAACCACTATTGCTCCCAGCTGCGCCTTCCTGAAAAATCAGTCCTCAAGTACTTTTTCTTCCCATTTTTCTTGCTTTCTCATCAAATACTATCTGAAAGCATTACTCTCTCAACTTTCCTTCTCAAACAAATACAAGATTATGTGGCAGGGTTATTTGACTTTATAACTATTATTCAACCCATCAAAGCAAATGGGTTAACACATATAAACCATTGTTTGTCTAAGGATAAAATGCACCAACAGGCACCATGCAAAACAAAGCTGATTTGTCATTCTTATGAATCCAAAACAGAAAAGGCTTTTCTTCCTATCATTGTATATCGATTTAAAAGCTGATTCATAGAGAAATATAAGGGAAATAAACCAGAAAATATTAAAGTTTGCAGTTCAGAAATAAAATGCTACCTTTGAAGCTATTACTAAATGCTTTATATGTCTGAAATGTTTAAAGAAGTCATTTTTCCAGAATTTCTCTTCAACAGTCATTTAAGTATGCTGTTAAAGAACTGACCATTGAACTAGCAAAGAACTCATCTGTTTGAGAGTGCATCAGTTAACCTACAACATTTGTATTATCTCATACCTTATTGTTCAAGAGATTAAAAATCTCCCAAAACTCTAATTTCTCTTTTTACTTAGTTTCTATTTATATAGCCTATGAACTATAAAATAATAACAAACAAAGGTGTTTAGCTTCTAAAGTCAGGCCTTGTTCATCTAATGCTAACAGTCTTCATTGAAGACTAAGGTACCTGTCTGTATTAACAGATATGTTTATTAAATGGAGCCTGGCTCCCTTATGGGATGGAATTAATAAAGATGAGAGTGCCAGTTGGTTAACCAAAAAAAAACAAAACAAAACACAACATCTCTCCAAGTTTATGGAATGAAGCTCCCAGCCAATGTGGTGGGAACCCCACTATCCAAGATGTTTTCAGGACACTATATCAAACCTGTGGGTTTACACAGCTGGACTTTCCTCCATACAACCATTTTTCTCTACACTTCCACTTTGAATGTTTAAGAATATTTGGCAGCTGCCTGGGACAGCTCTAAAAATCACCTTATCACAAATCACAGCAGCCTAAAGGAAAGTTGCCAAAGTGAAGATGCACAACCACAGTGAAAATGCCTCCTTTCAGAAATGCCAGATCAATGTTCAAGTGTGCCACTGAAAATAGCTCGGTGTTAACAGCTGGGCAGCACTTTTTTATTCTTTTTCTTTGTTTGCTCATGTTAACACGGGCAAAAAGTCAACAATAAAGCGCAGTTTTAGACAGTCTAGTTTTTAAACGCTCTCAAGGAGAGTAAGCTCTCACAAGGGCCTGAGCCGTAATACATCTTCTAGACTAACTCATCCTCGTGTTCTAGGCATTTCTGGGGTTAAAGTCTAGCAGAAGCTGCACTAAGATTTTTTTTTTAATGGAAATTACAGAACAATCTTGAACAGAAATATTCCCAAATGGATATATTTTTGTTTCAAAGTAAAATTAGCGTAAACACATTTGAAGAAGAAATTAATATTCTCTCTGTCATGCTTGCCTACAAATCCCCAAAATACCTTGGCACATTTCATTTTTAGTTTTTATACCATATAATCTATCCAAACAGAAAATGTACTATTAAAAGTATCATGACAGAAAGATCCAAGTAAGTTGGAACAACCTTCTCTCTTGTACTGCACACAGTTCTGCAGAGATACAGTTCACACAGACCCTATATAATTGTAAAAAATATTTCATGTTTTATTATTGTTTAAGAATCTGTGGGAACAAACCGTAAGGACAGCATTTACCTTGACTAAACACCACACTATGAGAAGGTTAAGCAAGGTAAATGCTCATTCAAGAGGATTCACTTCACTGAACTGTACTGAAGTTAAGCAAAATAGGCAACTAGCTAGAACGGAGTAGAGTGGGATAGGAACCTTCAAAAGGTAATTCTTTCTGACTTCTAAACAGCTATCTCAAGAGGCTATGAAACAGGATTAAATTTGCATTCTACCATCTCATGTTTAATCAATCTACAACAGTTCTTGGGCAGACTACGGAAGTACTCCAGACCTGACAATACTCTCATGTGTCTCTTCATTTGCACTTACTTAATCCATCTTTCCCCCCAAAAAAGAATTGTGATGGGAAGTAAAAATTTCTAGAAATCCCTCTGTTTCTTTTGCTTCCTCAATAGGAGCGTGAGATGCCTTTTTCCTGAAATTCAGAGGCATAAATCCCTCAGATCTGACGATCTTCTCTCCTCCAGAAACCTCTTCAAATGATGTTCTTCCAGATTTTCTGGAAGTCATTTTATAAGTGACAGCCATGAAAACCTGAGATGCTCCAACTGGCGTCTCTCAGGAAGAGGCTTAGATGGATTTTCAAATTAAAAGCCCAGTTTACTAGCCAGAAAAACAAGACTTGATACCAAATAAAACCCAGAATATAGAAAATAGGCCAAATTTAAACCAGGATAGATTCTAAATCTAAGGCAGTTGACCATGACTTTAATAAACAATAAAACTGAAAACGCACTTGTACATTTTGACTCTTACCTTCTCAGTCCTCCCTCCTTGTCACCCATCCCCTCAGACTGTCATTCAAAGCACTGTGTTCCCAACAGAACACCCCCCTCCCAAACTATTGACAATTCAGTCCATAAACAGTGTTTTTTCTTTACTGTGGCAATTTTCTAAGTAAGGACTGTGAGATCACCACACAATTGTTTTTACCATAGAACAATAACAACTTGGTACCACTAAGTAATAATTAATTAGGAATCAGAAAAAAAAAAAAAAGAAAAAAAAGAGAAGCCATACTATTCTCTCCTGTTATCCTGTTAGGCACTTAAAAACCTCAGGCACACAGGCTAAGCACTTACTAATAAACAAATAACTAGAGAACCAAACAGCATTGCCAGAGTACATTAAAATAGTTTCTTGCTGTGGAGTTTTCCTCCTGTTATTTTACAGATAATTTGGCTAAAGAATGACCTGATCAATGTCTTAATAGCTGATAAAGCCACCTAGAGCAACTCAGGATTTACAACAGAGCAGAAAGCACATTACTCACCCTTGCTCAAAGAATTCGGCTCCTTTTCAAACCTGGTGTTGGGACAAACCAGCACCTAAGCAAAGGACAGTTCTTCACCAACATACAAGTCTAAGCGTTTGTCAGACTAAGGCGATATCTGGGGCAAGGGCTGTCACTGATTGTAAGTACTGTACCTATCATTTGTCACTGCAGGCACATCAAGGATCTTCAACCACAATTTTTACTTCAGAGCAAGCTTTTCTCTCACTGGTCATGAGTTTGCTCCCCAGAAGTCTGCTTCTAAATGTATCTTTGTCATAGGCTAAACTTAACACACCTTTGTCCAGCCCTACAAATTCACTTGATGCCTGATTTATCACTCAGCTTGTCCTGTGCAGTGCCAGGAAACAGCAGGGCAGTACAGCAGACAGTAAGTATTGCACTGTATAGGTGTGATCAAAAAGCACAAGCTGCCAAACAGCTTAAGTCCAAAGAATCCAAGCAATCATTGACCTTCATAAATCTTTAAGCTCTTTCTTAAATGTACATCAAGCATTCTCCTATTGACTACTGTCATCTATTACGGGACTATCACTATGCATTTTTGTGTTGGTTAAATATTTTATCCATATGCTAGGTACACACTCAAACTCCAATCACTAACAAGTGTCATATATTCAGTTCACGTCACCTTTAAATCATACGTCTGGACATATCTCTTTCTGTATCAAAACCTTCCTACAATACCACACTGTTACACACAGACTTTCATTAGTCCTCTAATGGATGAGAGATAAACTGCTTGTTAGCTATCACCTAGATGATACCAGCCACATTCCAAAGCTCCTCATGACTCCAGCAGCATAGCTGCAGCAATTAGATTCCCCATTTTGCTAGTCTTCCTGACATATCCAACACAGCTGTTTCAGACTCCTCTTGTAACATCATTCTTCTAATCATCCCTGCAGCTTTTCTCTGCATCTGTTCCATACTGAGCCAGTTCCTTGGATATTGCCAGAAGCGTTGCACACTTATTCCAGATCAGGTCTCAGTCCAGATGCACCCAGCTGAGGTGTCCTCCCTCGACTGGAAATACCTCTCCTGACACTTCCCTGGATCCCATCCACCATTTTTATGTTGGTGACAAATTGACAGACTGGAGACAAACTTGAACCCACTTACCCTCATACAGGCCTTTCTCCTTCAAAGTCTTCCATTGCTCAACTCCCTGTTCATAGGGCAAGCTGTGGCATTACTTCCTAAGCTGAGGCTGTAGCACCATCTGATTTCAAGCATTCAGCACAGATGCCAGAGTCAGGTGCCCTAGGCTCTGTTAACAGTCAAGAGAGAAAGGCAGGAGTTGGGTGCCTAATTAAAAATCTGCCTCTTTCCACTGATTACATAAGAGCTTAGACTGCTAATTTTGACATCAAGGTTAAAATCAGTAAGTGAATTCCTGCCAGCGTGTGGCCTGACTCTCTGCTGTGTTGAATTCAATCCCTTTAGTATTACCTAATTGTACAATTAATTGTATAATCATTCCATCTAAAACTGTGTACTGGAAAATAATGCCCTTCTCCCATCAGCAAGTTTTTCAACAATCTGCTTTCAATACAACATGACAATAAAATCAACTCAATCAAAAAAACCCCCAAATTTTCAAGAAAATGGAACAGGTCAACTCCCAAAGACTAATGCATCTCATATTTACCTCCTGTTGTCTCCCCTTGTGCCAGTTCTTTACGTGAGTTTACAGTTCTTACACTAACCTAACCTTCCTCCACCTTAAACAGTAATTCTGATGCAGCACCATATTAAATGGTTCAGTAGAACCCAGGGAGACCAGATCTAGCACATTTTTTCTTTATCTAGCAAACCTGCTTTCTTATTACAAAAAGAGACTAGGTCAGTCTGACATGACCTATCTTAGCAAAATAGATAGTGTTTCATCCTCCTTCCACTCAATTCCCATGTCTTTAATTATTCATTCCTTAAAAAAAAACTTCTAAGGTTATTAGGGTCAAATTAACAAGCCTGAAGTTGCCTAATCACATTTTCCATTTCCTTATTGATATATATATAACATTCACTAGTATCAAGTATTAAAAAGGCTTTAAAAAAAATCTTAGTAATGGATCTATATTTTAATTACACCTTAAAAAAGGTACCTTTAAGAATTTCCCAATTTGCAAATTCCCAATGCAGCAATGTAAAAAGTCACTCTGACAACAAGAAAGTCTGGTTGCCTTTAAAATATGAGAGACGCAAAAACTGGATGCTTCTTCTGAGATTACGAAAAGCTATGTGAAATGATGAGTAAAACACCTAAGACTTCCTCGAAGCTCCTGTGACCCCAAAATCAAAAGATACACTGCATATATATATGCTATATAGCTAGGGCCCTTGTTTAACTTAATATGAGAAATCCCACTGTGAATCTGAGATGCTTCTGCGATCTGTGTTACACAAACATCTTTAAGAGCTGTACAGTACTTTAAATTCCCACCATTCCAATACAATTTACTATACAACTGTTGAATTTGTTTCAGGTAGGCTTCCCAATTCATTGGGTCACTCAAGCATGCTACATCTGGAAAAGCTTTTGTGCTGAGGCATGGTTTTCTTGATAAAATTTAGAGGCTTTTCTAAAGCACAAAAACATGATCCACTTCAAGAAAACTGTTTGATCATATGTAAGAACCTTTTTCTTTTCTTCCTTTCCTGTTGTTTTAGCACTTTCATATCTCTATCAGCTTGCCATACATGTGCAAAGCATTTGCAAAACATACCTCAGAAGCACACAAAACATTCCCTTAGTCTGCAATTTTAAGCTCTGTTTTTGATGTAAATTGGCATTTCTATGCCTTGAGCTGAAAGCAATCATCTTGTTAAAAGTTGATATTTATGTATATTGCCCCACACGGACAAATCTGGCCTGAATTTTAAGACACCTGCTTATTGAGTGACTCTTTAAACACTAGAAATGTGAATTGTGCATCCTGGTGCTTTCAAAGTAGGTTTGTAGCTATCTGTACAAGTCCCATGATGTTCAAAACCGGCAGCCTGTTAAGATTCCTTCTGAATATCATGGATAAAAACTTCTATTTGAACTCTGCCTAAATTAGCACTTATGGGGCACCTTAATAAACTCTGGTCAAGCAAGGCAGCTCAGCTTAGGGACAGCACATGAGCACATGTGTAACTATAGACTACAGTCCTACTGAAATGAGCAGAAAAGTTAGGATTTCTTCTGATGTAACCTAAAGACTGATCTGACTTCCTGGGAGACCTCGGATTATGGACAACCACTCCTGACTTCAGAAAGGGCTGCAGATGCTCAGTGTCTACAAAGGACCTTTGTCTGAGTCCAGAGTAAAGATACGTATTTGAAAATCTGACCTCAAGCATTTAAAGCCTACCTGCTCTGTCCTCCCAAAAGCTATGAAAAATCATCCACTAAAGCTAAAAATAACTAGGAGTCTTTTCTGCTATTTATTCTGCAGAGACTAGCATGCTAGCAATGCCCTAGTCTGAAGCATAATACCACTGCAGAGTTTTGTCTTTTATTACAGTGCCTCAAGCTATTGTATTCCACCTAGACCATACGGAGAGTTGGCGAGTGCAGTCCAGACCTTTTGATGTATGGAGTTCTGGTCCCTGTACATTGTCACTTTCTATCTTACCTTCCTAGCTATATGGAAAATACCACTGGAAGCAGGAAATTACCCACATGCAAAGTTTCCGACAATGAAAATAGTATGGTAAGCAGCTGATTTTGTAAGTTGGTTTAGATGGTTTGGATTAAGTGCCAATATTCTCAGTATGTTTTAAGTGAAACAATCATTCCTGAAATCCTCATAATGATTCTACAATAGTTCATCTATTTATCTTCCAAAGAGAATGCCGAGACTATTCACAACTAGGTACTAAACATTTTGTCATTTAAACAGTGTATCAGCTTTATAATTAAAATACAAACAAAGAAGTAAAATTATTACATTACTGAACTGAGTGTAAGCTTGGACAAGATAATGTTCCAAACACTTTTAATGTCCTGATGTAAAAGTAGTATTTAATTCCAGAAAACTCTTAATTTATTTTTGTGCTTGTTCAGAACACATTGTAGGTTACATGCTTGCACAAGAGACAGAAGTCACCATAGTAAAGAAACAAAGTAATAACCCACAGATCATTGTAGTCTCCAGACACTTAAAACACCTGAAATTCTGCTGCCTGCTTCTTCCCGACTCTGTGTCCTTTACAGCCACTCTCATTAGCTATGCATCACTATGTCGTCTTATTCTTCTTTCTGCTTCTCTCCCTGCAATCAGGCTCTACTCAATCTGACTATGGCTTCATTCAAGGTATTATTCAGACTCTGTCCTTCATCTCTGTCTTCACTGCTGAATTCATGGTTAACTCTGCGGACTAGAATCAGTGGAGTCAGAAGAACACTTATCAGAATACAGAACATTATTAAAAGGCCAAGTGCCTCACGTTATGCAATAACTGCACATGTAGTTACTGCAATTGTACATACTAAGTGCATACTATCCAGCTAGCACTAAGAAGAGGATGACGAACATGATGGTCTAAGAAATAGAATGACTGCATATTTAACACAGCCACGCATTCACACAAGACCTGCTCTCTATTTTAATGACTTTGCAAACTAGCAAGAAGGGAAAAGAAAGAGGGGAAGGAACAAACTAGCGAACACTGGGTTTTGTTAAAAAACAAACTTTAAAACCAAATAATAAACTTGCAGTAAAAGCTAACAACAACAACAACAACATAAAGCCGCTTGCTGTGCTGATAACAATTAACTCTCCTTAGTCAGATACTCACGCAGTTTGTCCATTTGTCACCTATACCAGTGTGTGCTTTGGCAGGGCACTTTCTGGAGATGTGACCAGAGACCTGACTGAAGTGAAAGCAGGGGCTGCTACTTAAAAAGGGTTCCACTGGAGATAAACTCTGATGTACACACATTAAGGAGCACCAATCAATAAAATTATGTAGAGCTTCACATATGCTATACTGAGCTTGACTGTTAATGAAGAAGCCACTAAATCCAAATCAGTTGAAAGAAAATATGCACCAAAATACTGAGCAAGCAGGCAAAAAGAAGTGGGTGGCATTCTCTTTTCTTTCCTATTTTCTCTCCAGACTTCTCTGACTACTTCAAATGAGTAGTGGGACCTGTTCACATGGAGTTGATTGCACAGCCAGGGCCATATTTGAGAAACACTTAAATTAGGATGATATACTGTCCCTGTAGAGGAGCCCCAGATGTTGGTTTTTTCCTCCATTATTACAGATTTCATTGAAAGTGTGGAGACAGATCCCACAGGGGAGAAGACATAGCTGTCTTGGGGAAGAATGATGATTCTTTTTTAATTTCTTCAGCAAGAAGCAACACTGAACTGGATGGAGATGCAGGATTGCCCTGGGCATATCTTTTCCAATGCAGACAATTATTAATAGAAGAAAGATGATATGAATGACTAGTGTTACTGTAATTCCTTTTAAGTCACAATAAAGCTAGCTACAGAGTCTGGTGAAACTAATTTGCTGCTGGCAACTTCATCCCTGCCTTCTTGGGATCAAGAAAGATCTGTGAGTGCATGCGTGACTCCCAAGTCATTCTTCACCGAATGGTTCAAGATGGTGAAAGGAAAAAATTACACATAAGCCCCTGGAGCATCCCATTGTGCATTCCATTCCATTCACTCCATTCTGTTAAATAACCCAGTCCACAGTATCGACTGCTTGCTTGAATTCAAGTGTAGGGATAATAGTGGTAGCATACCCCTCTAGAGTTTTCAGTAACTGATCCACAGTCTGCATTAGGACACACATCTGATACAAGAAAAGCAGTGCTGCATGAGAAAGTGCATTTGCTGACTCTGTCTGCTTGGTCTTACAAATGACCTACTTCTCTTTTACTAGGAGTGGGGGAAAAACATCTCTGAGAAGTCACTACTGTTCACCACTGACTTCAACATTCATTCTTTGCTGAACTCTGTAGAAGGGCAGTGAGGACATTATATCAGAGATGAGGAGACTAAGTGCTCCTTCTCAATTTCTGCACACGATTACTCACGTGTCCCTCAGTTTCACATGTGGCCATGAGCATCACATTTCACCTCTCGCTGCTTCCTGTTCCCAGACCAACAAAACCTCCTGCCTCTACCAGAAGACTCATTTGATCGGCACCTGCTTCATACCGTCTTGTGGTTAAGGCCATATCCCATACATCACCAGTGTGTGTACCACAGCTTCTCTTATTCTCTGAAATTCCAAAAGGCAGGTGCAGCTGGTCAGGCCAAAATACAGCCCACCAACAGGTGCTCTGGCCCACAGGAACCAAGATGACTCCTATGACTGAACTTTGCTTGCAAATAACTGGGGAAGAGTCTTTCAACAAGAGCCTTCTGCTAACAGGAACCTCACCAAGACACAAATTCACCTCTCAGGGCTTACTAATGGGACCACCAGCCTCTGGCCCTGCCACATCACAGAACATAAAGTAGCTCTTCCATTGTGGAGAACTAAATACTTGACAAATGTTTGTGAAGTACCAAACAGGATTCGGCTCCAATCCTGAATGATACTACTCTATGTTACAGCAATAGTCAATGACAAACAAAGGTGAATCTGCCTTCCTCCATCTCTGTTGACCCAGATGTTCACAAGGGAGGAAAATAAAAGCACCACCAGTTTGTTCTTATGATGGAAACAGGTGACAAATATCAGCCTTTCAGCATAGGCTGTACTTTAAATTTCACAAATTTCCAGAAACATATCACTTGTTCAGAGATGAACAAATCACACTGTCACTAGCTAATCACCTACCTGAGCTTCTGTGGACAACACACCCAAGGATAACAGAAAACCTCTGGCCAATATAACTAATTACCCACAGTACAAGACATAGGGTAAGCATGCCACTGATACCAGAATGGATGATCCTGTCAGCACTTCATTATTTCTGAGGCTGAAGTTCCTTTTGCTTTGCCTGCCTCTAATTTATTTCATCTTTGAATCTTTGCATGCAGTGTCCACAGATCATCACACACTATAGTAGCAATCACTAATATTACATTACCTTAATCCATCTTTCACAGACAGTATTTGGCATGTGTATCCAGTTCTTTTTTAATAAAGCCTGAAAGACACAAAAAGGACAAACTGTTTCTGACTGAATGGATCCAAATAAACAGGCTGGTAGTACAGGAAATTTTTTTGGGGGGAAAGCAACAAATAGTAGAACAATTAAAAAAAACCCAAACAGATTGCTAAAAACTTCTACAAAATGCAGTATTAACATTTTATAAACACAGTTCCTTTACCATTTGAAACAGAATCTGGACTGTGAATCAGTTCTGAGGAAAGAGAACATAAGAACAAAGCCAAAAGAAATTTCAGAAGCAGGTACTGTTACTGTAACATTTTACACCCAGAGACTGTGGTATGTATCTCCCTCTACTACATTAATGAAATCACAATGCATTCAACTAAAATGACTTTTCTATTAAGTCTGTAAAAGACTCAGTGCAGTTATGGTATACGAAGCACAATAAAGTAGCTACTTCATGTCTCCA
The DNA here is from genome assembly GCA_013398125.1 of Aegotheles bennettii. Lineage (NCBI taxonomy): Eukaryota > Metazoa > Chordata > Aves > Caprimulgiformes > Aegothelidae > Aegotheles > Aegotheles bennettii. The sequence continues at coordinate 816,492 of VZRW01005380.1, forward strand.
GCAACAATCGAGCTCTCCCAGCACAGCTTCTCAGCTCAGTTACCTTGTCCCGTTTAGTCATTCCAGCTGCAGGCAGTGTTGGGGTCACAACACAGCACTGCAACTACTTCTCCAAGAGGATGCTCCGCAAAACAGAAATGCTAACAACCAAACCCAGCTCCCCAAGCAGTTTTTATTCCCTGCAGGCCCAGGCTGAATTCAGATGGCACTGGCAGAGAGATTCAGCAGTTTAATTTCTTGCTGCCAACACCCACAGCTCTTCCATTGTGACAAAGGAACATACCGCCCTTGGTCATACCAACATCACTCAGCATACCTAAGCAATAGGCATCTTAATGGGATTTTTTTGCCTTCAAGAAGTATAATCAAGACATTTCCTAGCACGTTTTATCCCATAAATCAACCAGTCCAGAATTCTTATTCATTGTCAAACAGATACACAATCCACACGTCAGGGAAGTAAGGCATCTACACAGAATCATAGAATCACCAAGGTTGGAAGAGACCTTCAAGATCATCCAGTCCAACCACCTACCTACATCACCACTAACCCACATCACCCAGCGCCACATCCAGACGCCTCTTGAACACCTCCAGGGATGGTGACTCCACCACCTCCCTGGGCAGCCTGTTCCAATACCCAATCACCCTTATAGTGAAGAAATTTTTCCTAATGTCCAATCTGAATCTCCCCTGCTGCAATTTAAAGCCATTTCCTCTCGTCCTTTCACTGTGGGCAAGGCAGGAGAGACCGACCCCTGCCTCACTACAGCCTCCTTTCAGGGAGTTGTGGAGAGTGATGAGGTTCCCCCTGAGACTCCTAAGAAGGTTGAATTTATAGATCATATATATCTATATCTTATATATGAAGGTTACATTTAACCTGAGAAAGCCACAGTCTTCCTAGGCTCCCTCTGTAGCCAGTTGAATCCAACATTTACATCACATAATCCAACAGCTATTGGGGTTAGCCCCTGAGCAAGGCTCCGAGGTGCATGGGAGGCTCCCTGTCACACTGCCCAGGACTGCTTCTGTTCTGCCTAACAGCTGTCACACAGAATCTTAACATTTCACCCATGGTCTCTTCACAGCCCCCATAGTGATCTTAAGACATGATCATTACTTTAATGAGGGTACTGTTCTGAGTTTTCTGGTTTAGAGTTTCCAAAATGATGCAAGAGCTGTGTTGCAACCCAACAGGACAGTGCTTTACAGGCACCTGGGAGCAGGTGCCTCGCATCCTGGCAGGAGGGCAGCTGGATAGCACAAAACCTGACGTGATATAGAGACCAAGGTTGAGGTACATAGACAAACCTGGCACAGTGCTGTCCTTACGGGGAGCAGCCCATAGATTAAATAATCTCCACCAACTCACTCACACCAGAAGCAAACCCAGAAGTAAAGTAACACACAGTATAAAAAAGTGGGGAATTAGATGAGGGAGCAAAATGGAGAGTGAAATGTGAATGAATCTGATGAGAAATGGCAGTCCAAAACAGCAGCATTTGACTACCCCAGCTCACCATCTCAGCCTTTTGCCTTGAGGGCAAGATACAGACTCCCGATAATGCAGTCCTACTGAAGTGACTATCTCCTGCTATAGCACACACGACTACCTCAGATATATCATTTTTTTTTCTTATGACATGAAAATCCTGTCAGATTTATGTGAACCTATGCAGGGTAGCTGCATGATTGCCCCTTTGCAGCATCACCATATCTTGCAGACTGAGATGTGACAGAAGAGCAGAAACCAAACCCAGCAAAGCAACACTAGTATGTTCAGCACACTCTGCTAAATGATTAGTCCACTGCACATCTCTTTCCAAGAGGGAACCCGTTCCTCAGCAAGAGCTAGTGGAATCTGGCTTTACAGTAAGGCTGGAAAAGACAGTCCAGCTTTCTGCTCCAAGCAGGGTCACCTCTCAGCTCAGACAAGCCCTTGCTCAGGGCTTTATCCAGTTGGATCTTAAAAATCTCCAAGGACAGAAACTGTTCAACCTCTCTCAGGAAACTGTTCCCCTTCTGAACTACCTGCTGTTACAGGTGCCACTAGAACCTGGTACAGCTATTCCATGTTTCCAAAAGGGTTACAGAAGGAAAACAATTTCTAAGCAATTGCTTACTGCACAACTGATGCACCAGACAAATTGATCTTTCAGTTTCACACCTTCACCTCTCTATTTACACTCAGAATTACAGAACAAAGACATTAACTGTGTACCTGGGAGCTAGCAAGTAACTCTATGGATCAAATTTTTTATCTTAAGGCCAAAACAAAAGCAAAACAAAGCACTCCAGGACAAGAACAAGTATGATTTTTAACCTGAAATATCTACCATTTCCCTACAACAATGCATGTTAGAAATCTTTGACCGTGGTACCAGAAAACTGTGCTAAGGCAACAGGTTCCTATGTGGAGAAGACACTTCTCTAGTAAAATATATAGATGGGGCAAATATATAAATACATAGAATTGGATTAAGAAAGCTAAAACTTTAATTCACAAAAAAATATACAGATCAGTCACAGCAAAACATTAAACTCAGGGAAGATTCATAAATAAAGCACTGTTCAGAATTGTGATGCAGTAATTAAGATGCAATTCACCAGTTTACATTGCTTTGTGTAAATACTGGGAAAATCAAAACTATCAAAGAGGAACCAGGACTGACCTAAAAGAAATAAGATGAAGTTAAAAAGCATCAAGCCAAAACAACACAGTACAGACTAACAAGAAGAACTTCTGCTACAAATTGGAAGTTTATCAGTTGAGAAAAAACAAGAAGGAAGACCCCTGTGTCAGGCAATGCAGCCACAAAAAGGGCTGATAATGCATTAGGGTGTATCAGCCAATGTGCTCTTGTCACTACAAAAAAGTGGCAATGAGACCGAGTCAGGAACCTGCCCACAAGCTGAACACTGCCCAGCTCAGTCTGTAACACACGTAGAGGAAGGCTTATGAGGACAACTGAGAATCAGACTTCCCAGAGCAGATCCAAAAATTATGAAGTTGGGCAAAGTGGAGGCTGAGATGAGTTACAATTTGCTCTCTAGAAATACATGAAAGGGCCAAACACCAGAGAGGCGAAAAAAATGTTAAGATAAATAGAATGTTACCAAAATAACTAACCTAACTGGAATAACAGCAATCAAGAAAACCAAGAAAGTCAAGGAAAAACTTGGTTTCCATACAAAAGGAACATTATGCCACTGTGAAGACTAGACTGAACAGCTCAAGAAACTCCATCCAGCCCTATACTTCTATGCAGTCATCGGCAAAGCACCTAAAATTTCTTACAGAATTATACATCTTCACAGAAGTGGCCTGTAAGGTGGCTCAAGTTTTCTTTACTTTCACTGTCCAAGGTGAAGGCAAAACAAACGTGAGGTTCACTTCTACGACTGTCAGTTCAGATGAGAAGTTCCAATGCATTTTACTTACCCTGACTTTTGAAGAGTTCCTCAATGAGGACAGACACATCTGACATTATGCAGAGCTCTTTTGGGGGTTAATAGTGATACGCAATAGTTTTTGGCAAAGCCATTTACTATTCTAAATATTTTTTATTTTTTTAAATTCAGTGCAAGCACACAAAGTTCCAATTTGGTACCCTTTGTAGCTTCATCCGTATTTATTTAGTAGTTACTTTTTCCATTCTAAAAGCAGGGCACGCACTGTGAAAGCTCCTAGACACCAAGAAAGCTACTCACAAAGCAAGTCACAGCCAGCCACAGTCACAAGATCAAGGGCTGATACAACGGGCCTGCTGCATTATAACCCTGTAATATACTGTACCACACTTCACCTTCAGGATATTTAATATAAATACTTAAAACTGGTAAGTTGTTACTCAGTTCACTTAAAAAGAAGAAATTAAAATGGCAGAGATGATAAAGGAATCTAAAAATCCTATTTACAATGCTATGACAAAAAATAACTAGTTCTGTGGACACAGGCACATCCTTTTCAACCCTGTGCCTTAGCTCACACACCCGTAAAACAGAGATAGTGCGATCTAGTAACTACAACAAGTTTCTCTGCTGGCAAGTTATATTTCTACTTTGCTCCCTACCTTCAGGAAGTCACACCCATTTTGCAGAGCAACATTGGAAATCACACATTCTAGAGTGACATGTTTCACAATCATCTGTCAGTGAGATTTTTAGAAAAATATTGCAACTTCTGCAGGCTACCTACAGATCTCCCAGCAAGTTCTGACCTCGCACAGGTGCCCTCCTACTCTGCACTTCATTCTAAAAGCAAGTTTGGTTTTTCAACTGCTTTTCTAGAGTCTGCCTGTAAGTTCTCCTCTTTGACACAATCACATTTTTTAAGTGTGCCCCAATTCTGTTGTGCTTTTGTACCTGATTAAGAACAACTGAAGTGCTAGCTTTAGCCATAACAACTACACTGAACATCAGTAGTACATGCCCCAGTAGTAAGCCCAGAGAGTCCAATGCCACTTGCATATGAAAGATTCTAACTGGGCACCAACTCAAGCCTCTCTTTTTCACCCTACGCTTTACAGTTTTTAAATTATATTGCCCTGTAACAGCAGTAGGACCACGGCAGAATGGTAATGTGCAACTGCAGACCACACCAAAGCATCAGCTTCTTGGCATGTTCTGCCTCTGGCTTTCTGCATTAAGAAATTATGATGATCAAAAAAAGGATTCTTCAAAGACTGCAGCATGGTTTCGCTTTATTAAAACCATATAGAAATTGTTTTGCTATCGACTGATGATGACAGTTCAAGCCTTAGTGCTTTCTGCCAGATTTTAAAAGCCACTCAGACCTTTCACAATAAGAAAATGATATACAGTGAGATTTTTTTCTCCCCAATTGCTTGTAGTTGCAACCAAGGTTACCACACAAACTGAGGAGAACACCAGTTCTCAATTAAATCTGCCACACTATTATTCTCAAATACTGCAGAAAGTGAAGCACGTGACACTACCGCCTATGGAGAAACCTCATAGTGTGATACAAAACAAGCATAAGAACAACAAGGAGTGTACCTGCTCCTATTGGAAATCCCTGACTTTCTCCTCCCTTTTTCCCCCCCCTTTCTCACTCACTGGACAGCAGCTAAATCACTCTGGGGAGGAATAAACAACTAACTTTTTCCCTTTGCAATTAAATATGGTGTCAGCATCTCTGACGCAACTCATGACACCAGGTGTGATTTTCTCCATTAGTTAAACACAGAAAAACAGCTACTTTGCCCAGAGACTAGTTTTGACAGCTTTTATCCAGGCACAGTCCAACAAACATGCTATTCCCGTGGGAGGTGAGTCCATCTAAGCTACTGTCTCCTATTGTTCTCGTACTCATTTTTCCCCTCCACCTATCTGTCAGTAAAACTGTACAAGATGGTGTAACCAAAACTTCCTAAAAAAAAACAAACCAAAAAAACCCACAAAAAATTAGAACACTTGGACAGAAAAAAAGAGCAGAACAGAACAGTTTGAAAAAGGTTCAATTTAAACAAGAGCATCCTGACATAACCAAGCTGGGGAAGGACTGTATTTGCTGTTTACGCTTGCAAATTTAAGGAGCAGGAACCTCTGCAGCAGACAAGCAGCTGAGGATGAACCACATGACAGCAGAGCTGCAAACAAACACACATTCAAAGTAAGTTGGCAGACCCCATGTAGCTCAGAAGACATTTCCTGTAAACATATTTTAAAGGCTCAAGTTTCAAATAATCAGCCTAGAAACCCAGGCAGCACTTTCTTTTTCTAGGTCAGGATAGTTATGACCCCCGCTACAAACCTCAAGCAGACAGAAGGTAGAATATGTTGTGCATCCTGCTGTGCTCTGTCTGATCTTCTCCTTTGCCTTGCAGCAAATAAAATGCAGCATTCTTTAAACTCTTTTACAAACTATGTACGATTTCCTGAAGTCTTCCCTCCTAGTCCCCATTTTGAAATACCAGTCTTCAGGATTTTAAAGATCATAAACTCTCTTCATTCTGAGCAAATTATTATTGTGATCAACATGGCAACTCTTTCTGCAGCACTAACTTACACAAGGCTCTGTCACCATCATAGCAGTATGTGCCTTACAAGAAAGAGGAAACTTGCCATGTCTTGATGTGACTTCCCCAGAATCATTTCAGATTTACTTGTGTTATGTATGCAACCTGTACTTTCACAACATTAAAGTTTCAGCTATTTTCCATGCCTGGTTGGGAAGAAATAAAACACATATCTGTGACTGTATCTGTATCTCTCGTTGCAGCAGTGCTTTAGCATTCCTAATGCCAGGCTGTGTTCCTGAACAAAACAAAACTTCTTGTTGGGCAGAAACACAGTCACAATTTACCTTGTTCTGTACACGATTTTCATGGAAAGAAAATCGTAGTACGCACCAAAGCTCCCGAGGTTGCACAAACATAGAGCCAAAACCCACAGCATGTCCCAACATTAGGTTGGTTCCTCAACGTTGTCACATACACACACATCTCCAAAAGTCAGTCTAGCTAAAGAGTGCTGTCCTGCAAAATGGGAAGCGAGGAAAAGATTACAAAACACATTCTTAAGGTCAAACTGGTTTGCACGAGTGCATCCTGTATTTTACATTCTATTTTAAATATTGAAGAGAAGCCCTGGTTTGCTATTAAAAGCATGATCAATGCAACCATTTACTGAGTGCTTATGCAGAAGAGATGACGTGTATGAAGAACACGCAGGACCATGGTGGATCAATTTTAACATTTCTGTAATATTGTTGACAGAAAGTGAATGGTGTCCAGTACCTAAAATTCTCACTCCTTTCTTTCCTTTACTATACTAGTGTCACAGTAAGACACGTTTTTCTTAGCTGCTGAATGCCCACATGCCTGTCTCCTTTTTATTACAGGAGGCTATGCTTCCAGGATAAATAATATACCCTTATAAAACTAAACATCCTAGTAGTAATGGATGGAAATTATCTTCATGCAGTGTAACAAAATGATAATTTTCTGAGGGTGTTCAGTTTTACACAAATCCCTGAGATGTTGACATTAAGATGGGTTTTCCTTCTAGGCTAATCCATTGCACCGACCTTGTTATGCAAATGTATTTTATGGACCCCCAAATGCAACTTGAGAGATGATGTAAAATGAAACACTGGGCATTCCAACCGTTAAATGTGCAGCACAGTGTTGGGAAATCTAGGATGCATTATTACTTTTTCATCTAAATAGTCACATGTTTACTGTGACGACATTGTTTTCTTGGGTCCCAGAAACATGAATCACAGAGGAATTGGGAAAAAAAGGACAAGTTACAGGGAAGTTGGGAAAGTTGTAGAGAAGCTGAGAAAGGTATCATACTAAAAAATAAATGCTGCAGCATATTACACTATCCATCAGCTATCACAGCCTTCCCAAATGCCTATTTGCCATCTCCCTCCTTTCTCTTAGAAGCCTTTCAGAGGTTTGCAAATGCTGTTAGCAACGAGTAAGCACTATGCTAGGAAGGAAAAACTCTTCCCATTTATCCTGCATGTCTTGCTCGTGACAGGAAAGGGTATCAAATCTTCACACAAACTGAGTCAAGCTACTAGCGAGTTCTTGTCTAATACTTACCATAAAGGTAACACCTCTTGTCTAATACTTACCATAAAGATAACACCAGCTAAGCAGATCTTCACACTGATAAGTGTGTGTTCTGCTAAATTTTACATTTTTTTTTTAAACACACTCCCAGTTTTTAAAGAGACAACTGTTACATGTGCCAGATTGTTTCTAGCCCTCAATAAAATCTTACCAGTGGCATCCTGTGACATTTTTCGATTTTTCATGAAATTAAAGGCTGTGAGGACGTTTACATATCTGAAATGTAAATCCCACTAACAAGCACAGAAAAGAACACTCAGTTCTTGAGCTATTAGGAAATACTCACATCATACGAAAAAGGCAAAGCATTTACAAGGCAGTCGAAATTCAGACACCATGGGTGCTGAAGCCAAACCTCTCCCTTCCTCAGTTCACACACACAGGTTGGCAGCCTCCCATCGCTTCCAAGCACAAAAGCAGCTGCTTCCTTCAAGCATTCCCTGTGCAAATAGAACTTCATCCTTCCACGTGCCCAGCCAGGTCCCCATTCTCACTACTTGCTGTACCCTGAAGCTGCTCAGCCCCATGCGAACCGCCACCACCTCCACCTCCCTCTCAGTTGCACAGAGCAGCTGGCAGAAGTAGGGCTTACACAGCAGAAGGGGAGAAGAAGGGGGCTGGATGGCAGAAGCTGGGAAGACTATGGCTGCCTTGGCCTGACAAAACTCCAGCTGCCATGGGTCCCTCCCACGCGCAGGCATCTCTGCCCTCCGCAAGCCAGCCAGCCCCACAGGCACCAAAGCCACCTCTCACTCAGCCCAGCCAGGCCCGCGGGAGTTGACTGCTGAGTGGCATTTGCACTTTCACTACAGAGGAGCCCTCTGATAACTCATTCAGTCTCTCTCAGACTGTAGCGTACCAGTTACAAGGACAACAATACTTGTGTGCATTCAACTGCAAAAAATGCTGGTAAAAGAGAGGCAACAATAAAGGATGGAATTTCACTATACAATGATAAATGTGACAAATTAAGGTCGTGGCATGAAAAGACAATTTTGACTGTATTTCACTCTGATCCCTCCAGCCATGGCTTCGTGGAGCTCTTGGGCACCCCTAGCAATGGTGGTCGTGGCTTTCGTCCAGAAACCACAGGTCTGGATCCTTGAAATGTGGATTAAACACTGTCAAACACAATTCCCTTCAGTTCAGCTCTGGTCTCTTACTTTACTCACACTCTTAAGTGGCTACTTCCATTCACCACGTATTTTAATGAAAGCACTATAGATAAACTGTACAAACTGCTTGTGAACTTTCAGTAAAGATGGCAAAGCCCTGTAGGTCTCTCATAGGATCCCCTATAAGACACCACATCGCTCAAAGACAAACTTAGGACTACAGCTTCATTGAACTTGCTTCTGCCCATTAAAAGCAATACCTAGTGTTGGGAATAAGCAACTTACACAACAGTATGAATGCTTACTCACACCATGTTATAAATTCTAAAAATGGCCAATCTGCAAACATGAGCACTCTCAACTTACTTTCTGAGATGAGATCACAAGCAGTTTCTGTGAAATTCATAAATTTGAGATTAAACTTGTTCCGGTTCCCTTCTACTCCCCAGCTGAACTGCAGACTTCATAGAAGGACAGCCAAGAAGAAGAATCTCCAATTCCCCGTTAGTCTTTCTTTCCAAAGTCCGTGTCTGGTATAGTTTGCAAGTCTGCCTCACTGCATATGTACTGGTAAAAACAGTAGTCACTTTTCCACGCAACTTTTCCGTGTAAAGTCACTTTCCTGTAGAAGTATCAAGTGTTTTTAGTATCATGTTCTCACCAGAGTCTACAAAGCTATGGGACAATAATTAGAAATCTTTCTTGTGTAGGAAAAACCACAAAGGCCACATTCTTCCTATTACTCACTACCTCCTGTTTACTAAAATACAATTGAAAGTCATCCACTTATCTCAGGAACAGAGAATAATTTCCCAGGCACCCACATTGGAGGGACAGTTCATAACAGAAAGACTTCATTCCAGCCAGCTCAGCTGCATGCAGTTGTATGTCATGTATTCAGAGTGACACTACTAATATTTAGTGACAATAATACTCAGGATGCAATCCTTTTCATACAAATCCTCCACACTAACGTACAGAGCTCAAAAGAGCTCTTCTTGAAAGCTTCCTGAAATAACAGAAGACATTGTCAGCATGGTCTTTTTTTTTTTACATCCTTCTAGATGCTTTTAAAAAAATCAACATTTTACCATGTCTGTCCACATGTCCTCAGGAGAAGCCCTCCGAGTTGCCCAACAGAAATAACATCAATGTCAATGAAAAAAAATCTGCTTTTAAATCAAACCACTAGTGTCTATTTCTGGAATGAGACAGAAGAAATAGCAGCTCGTATTTCAGGAATCTTGGGTTTAAAATACATTTACCTGTCACACACAGGAAACCTGATGAAGTTACTGGCTTTTTAATGCAATCAATATTGCAGTGTCTTTTTTTTTTTTTAAATCAGATTTGCTACTCAGATAGCTGCAGAAATGGACATGCTCTGTTACTCACCTCTGCCTGTAGCAGCTCTGCCATCTGGCACTAGCAAGTATTTAACCAAAAAGTAAATCTGAATTAAGGATCATGAACCTATTCCTTTTAAACTGTTTCACCTGAACACAGAATGTCAATTCAGTCATGTGAGACATCAAACCTAACAATTCACTACCGTTTGTTTAAGCTCACACAGCAAACTCAGAGGTGCTCTGCTGTGCTGCTGCTTTAAAAGATGAAGCACCAAATTGAAATGAAAACTGAGCTAATCCCAGATTTATGCATCCCTATAAAATACAAGGAGAATTCAGCACAGAAATAACGTGTCATCGTAATCCAAGCCATAATCTCATTTAACCAGACCAAAATGAACTATAATCGTCTGCCCTGTGGCCCAGGGCAGGGCAGGGGAACTATATTAATGAAAGCACTGTGAAGTGGCAATTCAGACCCTGAAGGCAAATGAAAAGACCATCATTGCTGTGTTCACAGCACAGGCTGCACCTTTCACTCTTTATTTGAACTAGCACAGACCCAAGAATACACAAAGGTTTCAACAGACAAAAATTGACACTGTGACTTTTTCTGTGATACAAAACCTCATGCAATGCAATGAGGTGGAACCCCTCTAACAATCTGTGTCTTCCAGGCAAAATGGGACCTGTTCACTGCCTCCCTCTATATCCACCTGCTGGAACTGCCCCGGGATTAAGTGAAGAGGTTTTCAGGACACAGTATAAACAAAGATTTAACAGTTCTTTACCATTCCTCTTTAAAACCAGGCAACATACCTAATCCAAACAAGAAGACTTATTCCAAAAACAGGAAAAGGGACAAAGCAGGTGCCCTCTAGGTATATACACATATATACAAATAAAAGACCCCCAAAACAAGTGATCTAAAAATTGTAATTTCTAAAAATTACACAAATAAAAAGATCCGTTCTCAAGCAAATGAAATGGTTCAGTATTCAAATTGCTATTCATACTGCTCACACATGAGGATTTTATTCCAACCTAACTCCAGTTTCCAGGGGCTAATTTCTAACATGAAAAAAAAAAAAAAAAAGAAACAAAAACTTGCAAAAAAACCCAGCAAACTTTTCAAATTTTGAGTTGAAAAAAGAAATGCTGTGATATTCTATGACAGAAGGATATACCACATAAACACAAATATACTGCTGCTTTTTCATATACTGCAGAGTCCTCTTTCAGAAAGTCTAATGTCAAATAGCAAATCAGCATAGAAAATGTGGCAATCATTTTTGGTGAAAAAAAAATCATTATTTCGTGCATGGATCATCTTCTACTCTGTGTAAAACGCAGCATCTGATATAGCAGTGCTCCAGTTTGGGCTGATCATTAGGTAAAACTGTAATAGAATCAAAAAATCATCCATATTTAAGATGATTCATATAAAGCAATTTTGATAATAAGACTGGATTTCCCCCAAGTTCTTCAGCAGCCTTTTAACCATTATGGCTAAATCACTACTGACGTAGCTTCCGTGTAAAATAAGAGAGTAGGTGCATCCTCCCACTGAAGGTCTCTGAGCTCCAAGAATTTTGGAGAAATGCTTTATTTTCTCCATGCCCCTCATTTCTTCACTTAATACCCACTGCAACAGCTGTGTTTCCTGCAGTCACTTCCCCCTGCCACCGCAGGGAGAGGTAGAACAACATGCACAAGGACAATGCCACTGCCTGTTTCAAAACTTCTGCTCAAGGACTGAGGAAGCAGAACATGTAAGAGAACAGAGAGAATCCAGCAGCATTGCTTCCCATGTGTCAGGAAGGCAGATGAAGGGCTCAGAATAACACAGTTAGGGCATGGCCACAAAGGAAGCCACAGAAAAAAGCAGCAGGTTTTACGATGGAGTAAACAAATAAAAGGACAGCTGAACACCCTACCTATCTCTTGCAACATGAGCAGCCCAGGAGCAGAAGGGAAGAACTGAATTACATGAGCTTTGCACCATTGAAGGCTTGCCTAGGTGAAAAACCTACCAAGGGGAGAGAACCATTAAACAGGTTACAGTAGAGCAGTTGAAGTGAGAAGCAAAAAAGGAGGATTAAATTCCATCAGGAAGTGTGCAAAAGCTTCAGTGAGGGCAGTGATAACACAACATGGCTCTGGGGTAATGCAGAGACAAGAAAACCAACTGTGCAAGCACCGGTGATGTCCTGTAAATTAGGAACAGGAGGGGAGAACACTGAGCTGGGATCTTCTGTTTGGATTCACTGGAGACAACAAACCCTTACTACATAAATGAAAGGCCAGGTAGATCATGAACTCTCACACTTCAAGTCCTGCCTAAAGTACAGGAGAAACAGTTCCAACAGCTTCTGCCATTTGTTGCCTTTATGGCCTGGTGCAAAGCCAACTTAAAAGCAACAAATCTAACTTTCATGGTGCCTAGAGGACAGACTTTGACAACCTCTATTATACTTACTACAAAATCCCTGCATAGAAGGATCAAACACAGCTGCTTCCTTTGCACTTAACACAAAGTTATGATCACTTCCCTGGACAAATCTCTCTTACCTCGGAAATTTACGTTCTAGTTGTGACTTGTTAATATACCCAAAAGAAGGCATGTAATTAATCAAGATAGTATCACAACAAATCACAGCTAAAACTGCTCTAGTTCTTCCCAGAAGCTTTCCAACTCACATAAAGCAAACTCTCTGTCCTGCAATGCTAGGCTTTTTGCTCTTTTTTTTCAGCTGATGCTCTTTCTCACTTAGCATCATTCCAGCAGAAGACAGAGTGGGCAGCATAGTGACGACATGAATCAGATGGAGTTCTCTCTGGTGGTCAGCACTTGCACGAAGAGTTTATGGACAAGTAAGATGGAGAGGCTGTGTTCAGGGCTGTGTTGACTCAGGGGCTGTAATCCTGGTTTTTAGATGTTAAGCACGTTCTTGAAATTTCTTTTCACAATGTTAAGTGTTAATTCTTTAACTGCATCCACAATGCATTAAGAAAAATTATGTAAACTCTACTGAAGAGAATTGAATTTTATGACAATAAATTACTTGTCTGGTTTGACATAGCACAGAATTTCTATTCTAAATGCATACATACCGAAAGGCAAACATGAAGGCAAACACGATTGTGACACACAATCTCCAAAAACAGTAATTCAGATACAAATCAGTGGAAAATTTAAGACTGCAAAGACTGTTTTATTTGCACTTGATTGGGTTTGGGAGGGGAAGGAACGATGGTCATATGCCAGAACTTTGTTAGTGAGCAGTCCTAAAACCAACCCTAGCACTGTTTAAACTAGATAGCATTCATAATGCTGTAACATGAGAAATATTTTATATCAGAAACACAAATCATTAAAATCTGTCATCAAAATTTTGGTCTGGGAGATAGGTGTCCATGAGTGACATTGTTTTAAAAGCTTCTATCACATTATAATATTCTAAATTGAAGGCAACAAGAAGTGTAAAGATGCTACAAATGTACTAGAGCAAACCTTACTTTCCATTTTATTGAGAAACCTGATCTTTTTTAAAAGAGGAAGTAGCACCAAATCTAGTTAATTCATAGCAATGAAAACACTGTGCAACAGCAAATGCTATAAATTAGCAAATAAAAGAAGAACCTAAAGTATGCTGTCATTTTTGAATGACCTTACTTCAGCACCATATTTCTTTGAAAGGAGAAGACAGTAGTCATTTTTATTGAAGTTCAACAAGAGGATGAATGGCAGTTTCAAGTAGCTGAAAAGTAAGCTAGTAAGTGACTGTTTTTTTAACATGTCCTTATTCTCTCATTCTGAAAATAATACACAGAAGCAACCAGGCTGCTTTGTTACTAAGAGCAGCTGCCAATCTCACTGTAAGATGCACTTTAAGAGGACACTGCCTTGTAAATCCAANAAAAAAGACATTAAGATAAATTCATTATTGCAGTTCAAAAACAAAGTCCCTAATGTATAAAATCTCATGGGGAGTACAGCAAAGGCTCAAGACTCAGTGGATTCCACATGAGGATATATTAATGATATCAGTCTAGAGTACATTAAACTTATAGCACCAGACTGAATAAAACAGCAGTAAAGTCACTACAAAAAACCTGTTTTGCCCACTCTGTGTATGTCAGTGCTAACTAGAATTATGTCCCACTTTTTGCATATAACCAATTGTCAGAATAGGACACACTCACACACCTATATATATATGGGCTTTTCACAAAATGAAAACCACCTCAATACCTGGAAGTATCATTTAAAGCACTTGAAGAAACTGTTTACATCCAGGCACTGCACGGATCACAGTGTGTGCACACTCCCAGCTGAATACAGAAGGCAAAACAACACTGCGATTATAAAGGTAAACAATTATTTTGCTATTTCTAAGGCCACTGTTTTTTATTCTATTAACCCAGAAATTCAGAAGTCAGTACATTTAGTTTTAAGCAAGACCTGCAGCACGCTCCAAAGAGAGGGTTGATTAAAAACTAGTTGTTTTCCTTGTCCTACAGCTGCTTGCTGTTTCTTCGAAAGAGGTCTTCTGTCCTTAACATGGCTGCCATGCCTTACATAACACCATGAATGAGAATATAGTTATTTTGCTTCCTAGGACGCGCACTGCCCATTAGCCGCATGATTCTCCATATGGCACTGCACACAGCGCAGACAGCCTCGCAGTAACGCAGCTCCGAAGATTGGCATCCTCTGAGAATAAGCAGCAGCAGAGACTCAAGCCTTCCCAAGCCCTCTCATATCTTTCTCTAGTAAAAAACAGGCATTCTTACCTTAAAAAAACAACAGTAGCGGTGCTCAGTAGAGCCTCCTCTGCTTCATCTGTGCTCTTCAAAAAGTATCTCGGCGCAACTGCCTGCTGCAGCAGATAATCAATATGACCTGCTTCTTCTGTTGCCAGAGCTGCTCCATCCGCACGCTGGCTAACGTGAGCACTGTCACTGTGAGTCATAGCAGTGACTCAGAGCAGATGCAGAGCTGCAGGAGGAGTTTGAGTTTCAGCGCTTCCCCCGGCTCACTCCTGCTCTGTCGCACAGGCCAGCACACACTCGCCGCCTGTGTCCCTCTGTGAGTCTGCAGAGTTTGGTTTCATTCTCTACATAATCTTGTTTATATTCTGGGGGGGTTTTGTTAATTTTTTTTCCAGGAAGGCAATTCTGTTTCTTTCTTCACTGTAAATACATTTATCTTGAATGCAGAAGCTGGTGCTGCAAGCCAGGTCCATCCTGTGGCATGCCAGGTGGGTGCTACTACACGGTATCTGTGGACTCCCACCTCTCATCAAGACGAGGGGAAGAACACTAATACAGAATCACGGAATCACTTGAGTTGGAAGGGACCTTCAAGGTCATCTAGACCAACTCCCCTGCCATGGGCAGGGACACCCTCCACTAGACCAGGTTGCTCAGGGTCTCATCCAACCTGGCCTTGAATGCTGCCAGGGAGAGGGAATCCACCACCTCTCTGGGCAACCTGTGCCAGTGTTTTACTACCCTCATGGTGAAAAACTTCTTATTTCTAACCTAAATCTACCCTCCTTCAGTTTAAAACCATTACCCCTCATCCTATCACAAGAGGCTCTGCTAAAAAGCCTCTCCCCATCCTTCTTATAGGCCCCTTTCAGATATTGAAAGGTGGCAATGAGGTCTCCTTGGAGCCTTCTCTTCTCCAGGCTGATCAACCCCAACTNACAGGTCCATGTCCTTCCTGTGCTGAGGGCCCCAGAGCTGGACACAGTACTCCAGGTGGGGTCTCACCAGAGCAGAGTAAAGGGGCAGAATCACCTCCCTCAATCTGCTGGTCACGCTTCTTTTGAAGCGGCCCAGGATACAGTTGGCCTTCTGGGCTGCGAGGGCACATTGCAGGCTCATGCCCAGTCTTTCGTCTACCAATACCCCCAAGTCCTTCTCAGCAGGGCTGTTTTACCCCAGGAAAGATTCTAAAACTAAAGCACTGAGTTCGGGCAATATCCATTTAATTCATCACAAGTTTATAGCAAACTGCTTCTGGTTTCATTAAGTGCTCTGGGGAGGACAAGCTTGGTCTCAAATGCAGTGAGATAAAAAGAACTTGATGGATGGACTACTTGGTGGATAAGGAACTGGCTGGATTGTCACACTCAGAGTTGTGGACAATGGCTCATGTCCAAGTAGGACCAGTGATGAGTGGTGTTCCTCAGGGATCACTATTGGGATCGGTTAGCTTTAACAGGTGTCCCTGCCCATGGCAGGGGGGTTGGAACTAGATGGTCTTTAAGGTCCCTTCCAACCCAAACCATTCTATGATTCTATGAACTGTACGAAGGTCTACAGGATGCACGTGAACAGAAATCCCATGTACCTGACACCAGTTTATCAGGGAGAATGCCTAGAGGAGAAGAGCATAGCTGCATTACAGACAGTGGCAGCACATTTGAGTTTAGGGTTAAATTCTGGCAGACTCCTCCACAGCTATCCATCTCAGTAGGCATTGTTTGCCACAGCCAAAGAAGCAATTTGATCACCTATTTATTTCTCAGGCCTGTCAGACTCCCTGCCACATACAACTGAGAACAGGCATCATGAAGCCAAAGTTAGGCACTTAATACTAGACAGTGTTGATACGCACTGCTGTACTGATTACACTATTTCTGAAAGGCACATTATACTAAGCAGTTGCAATGTTGAGCAAATACAGCTTTCAAAAGAGACAGATGAAGACCTCTACTACTGAGCCAGCAGGTCAACCACATGGAAACAAATTATGGTGGGATGAATCAAGAGAGTATTGTCATAAGAAGCTGCTGGCCCGAGGAACAATACAATTAAAATGTGTAGCCCTGCTTAACAGCTGTTCATATAAACATTCCAGATAGTTTGGGGAAAAGGCACTTGGTTTATGTCAAAGCATTTACAGCAGAGTATCTTTCCTCATACTTAGCAAATGTCCAACTGGCTATTGCCCAGATAAACAGATTTGTGCTGAGATTTCTCATGGAAAAGCTAATATCAAAGCATGACTTCCATGGTTCTGTGTGTTTTGTCTTTTTAAAGAATTCCTTCTTTGGCAAAGCCCGGCCAAATGAAAGGTAAGCCCACCCATCCAATTCAAGCATGTGCACGGCACTGTTCAGTACTGTATCTAGTTGTTATTAAAGCCACTGAACTAACTTCATACTATTGATGGCTAATGTTCACTCTCTCCATGTATCTCAAAGCAGCAGGGAACACTGGTTTGGCATGGACCAAGAGATGAGAAGGAACAAAGCTGAGTAAAACAATCCTTGAAGCATGGTCATGGAGATAACAAACAAGGGGGATAAAAAATAGTTGGTGTCTATGAAGATACGCTGAACTAAGTTCTTCCCCCTAAATCCACTAATATTTTCTCTATCACTTGGAACATCTTCTGTTGAATCCCATCCTTTTCCCAGCTTTACTTATGACAGTGAATCTTTGCTCCTGACAAGATTTCAAGACTTTATTTTCATGTCTTACATGGCTGAATAGGCAAAAGAATGCTAAAGTCCACAGCATGACTGAGAAAAAACCCCAATCTACCAACAACAACAAAAAACAAACCAAGACCCCAGAGATTTTAAACAAGAAAACAGCAAGGCCACAGTCCAAAAGGCATCTATGACACAGGCAGAAAGGAAGACAAAACTGAAGAAAAAACTGGAAGGTACTTCAAATGTCTAGGGGTTTTGGGTGGGTTTTAGTTTTTGGGGGTCAAGGGGTGGCTGTGTTTTGTATGGTTTTAAGTGTGTGGCACGTAATTGCATATCTACATTCTAATTTTGTGGTGCTGTCCATCTAAAAGCATAGATTTGGATCAAAGATGACTCAAAGAAAAGAGCTGTTAAAGCCCTCAAAGAGATAAAACACCCCAAGAGTGAGCATGCACTGTGTGAAATGCACATATTTGCCTCAGCTGCAAATTACCTCATCAACACATCAGAAGCGCTCTAGCAGTGCTCTGGCTCTAGCAGCGTTGCCTAATTTATCAGTCTCCTTAGCCGGACCTTCTGCAGTAGAAAGGGTTTGGATATTGGGTCTAAAAGTAGGAAAACCTGAAGCTTCTTACCCCAGAAGAGGTAGAACGCCCAAAACTGACACTGCTAAGGATGAAATCTTGAACAGGAATTTAGTATAGCCTGCTAAACTAAACACTTATGCAAGAGATTTTGCACTAAAAGGCAGTGTAGACTATTATATACTCTTTAAGGACTAGAGATAATAGCTTTTCCTTTTTCTCCTTCAGGAAACAAGCTAGCAAAGGCTCTTCTACAGTATCCATTCAACATGGTACCCCAGAACATGCTAGGCTAAAGGATCCTGCTCTTCCTCATCATCTCCTTGTCTCTGAGAATTTGTTTGTTTGGGTTTGTTGGGTTTTTTGTTGTGTTTTTTTTCAAGTCATCATTATGCCAACAATGCCAACAATGGTTTCCCATAGACTCTTCCAGGTTGTCAGATTCTGTATTAACCTGCTTCCTCATGAAAGCTCAGTCTATGGTCAGACTGTCCTTACTGAGAACACCAACCTCTGCTCTTGTTCTTGAGCCTTTTTTCTTCTTAGCTATACTGTCTCAGGAAAAAAAAAAAAAAAGAAAAAGCAGCATTCATTTTCTTCAAGGACA
The DNA here is from genome assembly GCA_013398125.1 of Aegotheles bennettii. Classification (NCBI taxonomy): domain Eukaryota; kingdom Metazoa; phylum Chordata; class Aves; order Caprimulgiformes; family Aegothelidae; genus Aegotheles; species Aegotheles bennettii. The sequence continues at coordinate 835,211 of VZRW01005380.1, forward strand.
CAGCTGGCTCCCAGTGCAAGAGAGTAGCAGAAGCAGATTGAGGACCACTGCCAGTATCCACAGTGATGCCTCCCCCCCTCACCCTCCTACCCTTCCAGTCAGCTTTCCATCAGCTGCATACTCTGCGGCATCCTAATGCTTTGTAGCCTTGTTTTTCTGAGCCCTGTGAAAAGGTGGGAGTTCAGAGATACTAAGTTTTGAGAAGCATTGTCACATGTTTTCAAGATGAAAAGCAGAGCACATTTTCTGTACAGGCTCACACTCCCTTTATTGCTGTTATGGGCACTACAGTACTTTCCAAAGGCCCTCACCAGTGAGCAGGCACACATGGAGGTGAGCACTATGTACACACAGCAGAAGAGACCCACTGCAGGAGCACATATTCTGAAGAGATATAGGCAGAAAATTGAGAAGGGAAATATTTTTGCATCACCTTACAAAGCACAGCTAACTGACTTGACCAAGGTTGTTCCACATGTCCACAGCAAAGCCAAATGCAGAAATTTGTATTTGGTGTCCTGCTCACTAGACCATCAGACTTCCCTTTTGGTGCATCTCAGCAGTAGGTTAATTTCTTCCAGCTAATTACCTCTTATAGGTATTTTGATATGACAAAAGCATTGTTTGCTTCTCAGGAAAATTAAAACTCCGGCTGGGAAAAGCATCAGAACCAGAACCTTTATCCTGTGCAGGCAATGAGCAGAGGAACCTACACACGAAAGCAGAGCTTTAGAAACTTGAGTGTGGGAGGTGGGAAGAGGATGCACTTACTCATCATCTCTGGGCTTCTGAAGATAAGTAACAGGACACACTCTAGCAGTTGAACTTTTTACCACGAGTACATCATCCACCAATGTCTCAGTAGCACCATAAGCTGATCTCTACAAAAGCAAGTTAGCAAAGCAACCCGCCAGAGGCTGTGGGAAACCATTTCTACCATACCACAGAAGTGCACCTTCACTGAAATCACCCCCTCAAGTTACTGCTATAGGTATGACCCACGCAAAATACATTTTTTATTTCTCTTGTAACAATCTGAAATTACATACCCTGCACTGTAAGATTACAAAGTTACAAGCTGCCTGTAATACACTGCACGCAGGTTTCAGAGGGAAGTACTGCTGCACATCCAGTGAAAACGTACAAGATGCAACTGCCCATTTCCTCTTTATGGTCTGTTTTCAGCAGATGAAAGGAGAGACTCCAAGAGACTAAGACCAGCGAAATCAATCAAAACAAGACAAGAAAAATATCTCTCATAGCAACAAAGATGTACTAACCAGACAAAAGACTCGCTTACCGTAGACACTGCTGTGGGTCCTACATATATACACATCAACACATCTGGTGCATGTGAAGGCTTCCTTGGGTAAGAAGGACTCCCCAGATTGCACTTGATGTCAGCATTGTGTCAGCTGATCTTTTGGCAGCTGGCCTGCTCCTACCTATCCACTTCTGTTCTCTTTTTCTTTTTAATGCCAACATCTGCCCATGTTTTGCACTGAGAGAAAAAGTCAACAAGACCCTAATGATAAATTAAACTCAATAATCAAGTGACGCACCATTTGCAATTTTCCTTATATTCAGAGCTGTGCTTTTTTTCCTAAAAAACTATATGGTGCAAATGTGGAAGTACCTATAATCTCAGATCTTATGTATATACCATATAGATCACTTTTGATAATGGAGAAAGCATATCAGGAAACACCTGGTCTTTCCAGGCTTCCAAGAATATTAAAATATGTTCTATCAACATAGACACAAATTTGTGATTCCAAACTACCCTTATTTTTCTCTACAATGAACAACTACCTCTCTGTTTCAAACCAGCATGCCCCCTTTTCTGCACTCATACAATAATTTCAATTGAATATTGATCTATGAAACCTGACAAAAGAGACACTCAAACCCAGGCCTAAACTCATTTTGAGGTAACCATATGTTACTACATGACTAACATCATGGGTCTTTACACTGACTAACAAAATGTGATACTCTGGTGGGAATTGTCTACATCCACTTACTTTGCTCATTCAATACATTCTATATATTTTCTGAGTTAAGTTTTTCCTGTTGTCTTCACAATGCAGGACTTACAGATCTCATGCTGGTCTGTGAAGCACACGTTCTTCAAATGCCTCAGAAAGAACAATTGTCCATGTTGGAGAAAGTCAATGCAAAGACTTATTGTTTTCTTGGTACCATCTGCTGCACTGGGTAAAGAAAATAAAACACCAGTACAACTGAATGCAAAGCTGAATGATTTTGATGACTATTTTGCAACATGTCCTATAAAATTTACTCCTCATCATCTGTATAAAGAAAGAGCAGCTGTAATACAAGACTTCTGTGTTTGCACAACAGATTTCTAATGCTTTGTCTTGTCTTCTCAATTCCTCTGCACTCCTTTACAAGTTAACCAGCTGCTATTTTTAGCAAAGAAATCATCTTCTGATGTGTTCCTCATTAGTACAGTCATGAAAAGGAACTGCCACCTAGACGCATTTATGGGCCTCATTCTCTTATTCCTATCCTTGGCATTCATTGCCTTTGCCATGTAAAAAAAGTCCTGTTGTTAGTACAGTGTGATACAGCACTTCACAAAAACCTAAGACAGTCCCCATATGTATGTTGACCAGTAAGAGATCTAATAAAAAGAGAAGCCATGGTTAAACCATTTTTCTTCTTTCTCTCAAAATTCTTTATTTCTTCTTTCAAAACAAATTATGTAACAATCCAATCAGTAAGAGTTATCTGCAAGCTCACAAATTTTAAGTCACTGTGCGAATCCAATCTTTATTTGTGGTGCACTGTAAATTATCCCCCCAAATAATGCCCCAAAATAACAATGGCACCATTCAAAGATTAAGGTACTGTACACACTGGATTGTGCATCAGAATTCAGACCACTGGGAGCTTGAGGTGGAAAAGCTTATTAAATGTGTCGATAATGGAAGTGTTTCTTTCATGATTAATCTAAATTGTGACATTCAGAACTTAATTGACTACAGACCATTTGGGATTTTTCCTAAAATTAGGCCACGGAAAAAGCTCATAAAAAGTGGCACTTCAGTGTTTTAATCTGGTTTCAAAAAATCTTAACTGTCAAAGGCTACATGTCTTATTCTAAGAGCAGTGAACTACAAACCAGCAAACCTACAAAGATAATAAGAGAAAGCAAAAAAATAATAATAAAAAACCAGTAGGTTCAGAATCTCTCTATTGAATAAATCATTTTCTTTTTCTTCAGGTACATAAAAATACAGACTGTCCCAAACAGGCCCCTGTGCACCATTTGTTGGCACTGTCAGCAATTATGACATCTCATTGCATGGGACTAAAGGAAGACCAGAGATTACAGGTGCTTGCATCATAGTGTTTTGGGAAAAGACATTAAGTCCTTGAATTTATAAGGAACTAGACTGAGCAGATAATAATACAAGACATTGCATCATTTGATTACCAGGTTTAATGGAGTATTAAAAGTCTCACTGACTTTCTCTAACAATGTTTGTGCATCTCTATTAAGGAAGCATGAATAGTATTAAGGAATTATGACTAAATGGAAAACATTGGTAACTGTGCTACTTAATGGTAATTTTTTTGACATCTATATCCTATGATTCTACAAAGCCTTCATCCGCTCAGTTTCCCATCAAATGTATGGCATACATTCATTCAGTTGTTGAACAGGTCCACCTAAGTCACTAAACAAGTCCAGCTATGCATAAGAGAGATGCACATAGCTCCACATGCAACCTCTTGTTCATAGTTCAGTTCCACCAGCCCAAACTGGCAAGATTACTGGCATCATGCTTTTATATTATAAATGTAGCAAAACATACATTTTCTATTACCCTGCCCTCCCCTATTTCCACCTTCTTCTAATTCTGTGTCTGCTGTACTTCAGCTGCCTGGAATTGATGGCTACTCTTGCACTTGTCTGATGAGGCTCATAGTGGTCACAGACCACAGGTCCTGCTGTCCTGCACCACTGGAAGCTGCAGCTGACCTCCCCAGCCCCACCTGGGACACAGACACGTTTCCTCGACATGGAGATTAGTTTGGTGAAACTGTTGGCATGCATTTTGCACCTGAGACGGAGTCAGGATAGAGACAAAGTGTGCACCTGTAGACCTGGGAAATAATAGGTCACATTATCTTCATTACCTATTTTCCAGATCACCTCACCAGAACAGAGGAAGGCAAGGTTCCCCTCCCTCCAGTTCATCAGTTTGGGAGTTTTGAGGGAGGTGTGGGACTAGGTGGTTGTGTTTTGTCATTTTAGGTTTTGGTTTTTTTCAAATGGAAGAGTAAAGCAGATAGAGTGTGAAGCTCAGAGGCACAAGTTTCTAGGTCCCACCTCACTCTGCCTGTAATCATTTCATTCATTACTTGCCTGACATTACCCAAAGAGTCTTGGGAACCAAATCTTAAGCTGATTAATGCACTAAATGTTGGACAAGCTTTCTTTTAATGTACTATTACATAATTTCAGAATAATGCTTTATTTTGGAAGGAAGATATCCATTTATCCCCCATCCAAATCTTGTGAAGTTGATTCTAATCAATGTAGAACTGATTAAAGAACTATTTAATAAAAGACACTCACATTCCTAGAAAGATGCACTCCAAAATACATTCGCTTTTGCAAGTTGAGGATTTAAAACACTCATGAAATCATTTTAGAAATAACAAAGACGTACTGAAAAGAGCTGGCTATAAATATAAGATCACCAATACAAATGTAAGTCAGCAAGACCCATAAAGACAGGTAGTGTAAAGATACTCTATCGATTGCTATAGTCCAAAATAGCATTAATTCTCCATTAATTTCTCTTGGGAAAAACAATTCTACTCACCCTTCATGAAAGGGCTTCTGAAATAGAATGCAGTATATTCATCTGAGCAAAGAAAAAGACAGAGCCTTTGTCTCTGTCAGTCCTTCAACACAATTCGAGTAAGAAATTCTCTCTCTAATACAAAGAGTAGTCATTTATAGCATCAGAACCAACCATTTTCCTTCAGAACCACTGAACCATCTCCAGCTTGGTTAACTACTGCACAATACTGGTTCAGTGAGGAAATCACCGATAAGGGCAAACACCTGCACGGAGCCGCAGTTGCCTTGAGCCAGGCACAGCAGAGTATGGAAACTACAGGATCCACACCCAGAACTATGGAAGGACTCTTAAAATACACAGACTATAATTCAATGTCACAGCTGTAGTTAAGATGGAAAAGGAAACAGACACATTAAAATTAAAAGAAGACAAGTAAAACCTATCCTCACATTAAACCAGTTTCAAAAGTATGGGTGTCTTTCTTTTTGCAGTGGGTCTAAAAAGGGTAAGATGCCAGCAGCACCTGTTAGACAGTGTTTCTAAATAGCCTGTCTTTTTTAGAAATTCATATAATAGGCTGAACCACACAAATACTAGCCACACACTATATTTCAAAAGGACCTGATGCTTTGTCAGCTTCATATAAATGAACTTCAAGTTTATTTTTATAGACTATAATTTAGATAACAACACTTTTTTGTATTAAAATGGTGTTATTTCTTCTACCCACTCTTTCCCTCCACTTCTTCCTCCCCCAAAAATAATTGATTGCAGGTTCAAAAAATATAATGGAGATCTGCTTGAGCTTTTTTACAAATAGTAACAAACTTTGAGTGAAATTTGTGGCAGTGATAGCTTATATAAGAGAGCGAGGAGGAAATAATAATTCTTTAACCTGCATAAAAAGCTTTCCACACAGGAAAGGAACACATTTTCAGTATCTTACTTGTGATCTTTTGGTTTGTTTTTAAGAGAAGGCTTTTCAGCTTCACTACTCCAATGTTCCCTATCACAATGAGCTAAACCCCTGTAATTTAGGTACTAAAAAAAGGGAAATAGGTAGTGATTATAGTTAATTTTTTCATTGAAAAATTTCCCATTAAGAAAAAAAGGAAAAGTTCAAAAATAGCATTGAAGAAACAAATCTACCGATTCCTCTCCAGATGCAGCATGCTAACCAGGAATAAAAGAATATTTAAGAACATAAATTAAAAAGTCATGGTTTAAAATTCTGTAATGTCTCTGATCTCTTTAATAGGTTGAAAATTACTACCATCCATGCATACTCCTTACATGCAATGTGGAGGCTGAAGTGACTACAATAACAAGAACATCCAGGAGAGCAAGAAAATGCACCAAATTCTCTCCTTTCTCAGAAACAAGACAGGCAATTTCTCAGAAACAAGAATGCAATTCAGAGCACCTAGGTTAAGCAGGAGCCAAGTCGCTAACTTAAGTGTCAGGAATCACCCCTCTGAAGGCACTCACTTCTCTCTGACACTGCAGAGGGGACGAAGTCCGCTGGTGCTAATATGCCCCAAGCAGGCCTACCAACAAACCAAACAATCTGCAGAAGACATACAGAAATGCTGCAGCAGCTCAAGTGCTAAAGTTAAATAGGGAAACTATCCAGTAAAAGCAGAGCTCAAAATAGAATGTAGATGGGAAGAATTTGGCTGTGAGGAATGAGATGGTTTTAGAAGATTACAGACAGAAACGGAGGAAATGACAGAGCTGGGGAATCAAGACTCTCAGCAAGGCAAAGATTGGTCAAGAGGACATGAGTTCCAGTTAATATACCAACGTGAGAGCAGTTCCTAGCCTATGGTCTTGAAAGGAGAGAAGTTAATGGCACTGTGGTGGCTTGCTAATGGGACAAACTGGTTTAGAGAACAGGAAATGGAGAAGTGATGCGAAAACTGCACAGCAAGTCACCTCAAGGGAAAGCATGGCAGGGCAAGTCAAACAACACAGTTATCTCTACAATGGGAAAAGATCCAAGGAGGTGGATTTAGGAGAGGAGTGATTTGGGAAGAGACACAAGGCACACATTTGTAAGCTGCAAGAGTGAGCTGCTGGACTGACAGAAGCAAACACAAGAAAATGAGATGCCTGGAGAAGTTGAGACAGTAAAAGGAGAGAGGAGACAAAAGAACTTGGGAAGAGATCATCAGGAAAGCTTTATAAAAGCCCAAAAACTCAATGTTTTTCAAGTCCCTGGGAAAACAAAACCAAACAAAACTTTTTTCAGCTGTGTTTCCCCTGTTTTGCATTTAGGCAAAAGTGTCCTCTTTAAGTCCACACATTGCTTTTTGTACTGTAAGGAGGAGCTACCAAGTACAGGCTTTTCTTGAGGAGATGGATGACAAGCACAGGAGGATGGGATAATTAATAGGACTGCTTCTTTACTTCTTGGTAGTTTTGGGGACTGCTCATCCTCTTTTTTCCTCAGAAATCTCTTACTCATCAGTTTTCTCACAGTACAAAGAGCAGTGGAAGAAGGTGGGGAAAATGTAGCTAGAGAACAGTATTATGATATTTCAGTCTTGGCCTAGTTTCTAAAAACTAAAGGCAGTAACAGCTGAAGCACAAGACAAATCTGGTTTAGATGCAGCACTGTGGAGAATACAGCACCAGTCAGAATGAAAAAAACCCTGTCTTTAGCTCACGTAACACTCAACATACCCCAAGTTGTGTACCAAAGCAGACCAGTCCTAGCTTTTCAAAACAGCCTAAAATTAATCCCAGCAAGACACAAGCTACTGGGTAGTATCCTTAGCATTCAATTTGGGAGAACACTGAGAGCAGCTGGTGCAGAGCAGGATGTCTCTAAGCTAATCTCTTGCAAAGAAAAGGAAGGCAGAAAACCACCTTAGGATCAAAGTACTGGGAGAAGCATTACCTTGACAAGATACACCCTCTGTCATTGTGTTGTCCCAAGGGCGGGGCAAAGTCATAAGTTTTAAAGCAGCTGTGGACCTATAGCATATCAAGCATTATAAACTGTGTGATATTTAATGTTTTCCTTAAATGCCCTATTGCTAACATTGTAAGACAAGGTCGAAGTCTCAGGTCTGACTTCTAAAACCAAGTAACCACCTCTGCAAATCTCCACTCTTTCATGATTTAGCAGAGGGAAGGTTGAAGACATGAACCACAAAAGTTCAAGTGCTGAAACTCAATTAGAAGGATCTCCACCTTAGGATTATTTAAAACCTCATCACTGTTTAAATCTAGTTTGAATACTGAGTTTTGTCCACTGGCAGCAAGGCAGCTGCGCCCAAACCAGCTTCCAGTTGCTTGGACTGGAATACTGCAGAAATATTTAGCCCAGGATCAGTAGCAGAAAGGAGAATCCAGTTTGCCACAAAACACAACCAAATACTCTGTTCCTTTTGAAAATGAAGGGAGAGGAAATGCAGAAGAGCAGACAGAGAGTAGCTGTCAGCTTCCTTCATGAACTAAGAGGAGACCCAGGAAACCTGCAGGCACAGCATTTCAGCCAAGGTACTAGAACCACCAGTTAGCCCAATAAAAGAATATGACTTCTGCTTGTCTGTTGTGAATCCCTTCAACAAGGTCATGATATCTGAAACAAGCTTGCATCTTGAGACACGAGAAAGATAAGAACTCCTAACACTGCAGCTTGCTCTTCACATGAAAATGCAGGTGATAATTGAAACACGCATATGAAGACTCCCTGCTGCAGGATGTCAGACTAGGGCCCAACCACAGAAATATGTTCTCTCTATTTCTAAATCCAGCAAACAAATAAAAGTAAGGCTTAGTTCAGTGTAGTAACATCGTAGTATAAACCTGTGTATGGAGCAGAATGAATTGCAGCTTATTCTTTCTAAGATATGTGATGCCTTTTTAAAGACTGGTAAGATTAAGGGACTGATCAAGAATAGCAAATGTCAGAGCAGATACAGCTAGTAACTTTCTATCCAATCCAAACATTATTATATAAAAACAACACTTTTAAAACAGTTGGGGTTTTGTTTGTTTGTTTTTTAAAAAGGAATATTGGTTAGAATCTAATACAATCTTACACACATGAGAAGTGCTGATGCAGAAGATAGAAATGCCATTCTTGGGCTCTGAAGACCTGCCTATTGCAATCAGATACTCTACATGTATGGCCATAAAGATAAAAGATCAGGATCGAAGTACTGAAGTTTAACAAGTTGTAACACATCAGCTGAACCATAGCAAACACAAAGTCAAGTCACTTAGCTTAACCTCATTCCCCTGTGAACTACAGAGATAAGTACCTGTTGTTCACTTCCACCAATCCACTAGCATCAGAGAGTTGTCAAGACGGCAGCTACATAAATAAGGTAGAAATTTTCCCAATTAATAATTCTGCAGGCATATCAGTAATTCTTTGGGCTTCTCAAGTGGTTACATTAAGTAAATTTCCTAGGACAGCTTTCCTATGCTAAAAATTAGTAGATACTGTAATAAAAATCAGAGTGAGTACTAGTTTTTGGCATTATTATTATTATTATGTGCTAATTTTTAGCATTATAATAGACGGTCTATACTGAACACCACCCTAAATTTTCTGTACGTCATAAGATCCAGTAATGTTTTTTGGGCTCTTGGCAGTGAACTTTTGCTTTTTCTTCTTCACAACCATAGAAAAAGTGAGCTGGTTCCCTTCATAAGGACAGTGCTTTTTTCTCACAAGGACAGCACGAATGTGATGCTTGCCCCTAAAAAGACACAGGAATCTCCTGTGCATTGCTGCATCACAGGGTGCTCTCTACTCAGTCACCCCTGCCCTCTGACTTGATAGCCATATATCCACAAGCAAAGCCACCTCCCTTTTTCCCTCCAGTAACTTCTTTCAATTTGTCATTGAAAAATGCTCAAGGGCAAACTCATTTTCCCTATAGGTATAGTAATTTCTTTAACAGAAGTTATTTAAAACACTGACTCCAGTCAGGTAACTCCTTATTCTGGAAGTAAACTTCCTTGGTGTCAGTAAAATTTACTCAGCACAAGGAAAGCACCAATGGTTGACTTTAAGCTGTTTTCAATACGTAGGATTTCATGACACACAGGAAGAATTCAGTTTCTCAAGGCAGGAGTTTTGTGCCACTGAGCACAGCTGCCAAAGGAAGAGCAGAAATCCAGTACACTTTATCTATCATGAGTGTCTCAAGTGTCTTGTGCAAATTTGCCCCCTTTAGAAAATGGATAGGCAGCACTAATCAATAACTATACATAACTCTGAATTGTTTCACTTTGTGTATGGCTGAAATATTCCATTCAGCTATTAATAAAAACAAATTCCCAAGAATCCATGGGGACACAAGGCACATCAAAAAGAGAGATTAGCAAAGCCTAACGCATCTGTGATCCACATTTCTGGGGGGGTTTTTTTGACAGGTTTAAGCAAAAGTGACAGCAAAACTGGAGGACCCCCACTGTAAAATGCAGACTACTTCAGAAATTCTTCTTAGCAACTGTTTCCTTGTTTCATGTTTAATACAGCAAAACTACTTTAAATATTTTAGTGGCACAAATTAGAAGCATTAAGAAAACAAAAAGTATTTAACTTTGTGGAGTCCTGAGGTTCCTTTGACTATATCTCTTCCTTCAGACAGCAATCCCCAATCCCCAATCTGAAATCTGTCAGTGCTTTCGACCTCAGTTTGCCTCTGGTTTGCACCTATTACCCCCATAATCTTTCACCAGAAAGAATTCATGCCACTAATATATAATTTTTCACCTCTTTGCTACAAGACTTTCTAACATGCCTACCCGTAGAGGCTCAAGCAAGTTGGTTCAAGCCAGATAGGTGCTGGTTTCACCAGTAGAACCTGCAGAAAAGACAATCTCAGTCAGTCTTTCACCCCCACTCTACTTCCAACAGCAGGCTCATGTCCCTGAGAGTGCAGACGACTGGGTTGAAGCCCAGACAAGTGCACTTGCAGACTTTACAAAAACAGTAATAGGGATGCAAACAAGCACATCCTGTTTCAGCTGGTTTCCAAGTTACTTAAAACTAAGCTTAACTACCAGTCTTGTATTTTGCCTTCCAATTAATCATTTCTGTTTCAAAGGTCAGCAAGTAGAAAGGAGACACCAAAGCTAAAGCAGGGCATTTTTAATTCCCCAAAGAAGTAATATGCAGTCACCCTAACTCTCACCTGCAAGAGCTATACCTTTTAGACTTTGTTGATGAACCAGAGCACGATGACATTTTGTTTAAAAGAAATTACTTTTTTCATCTAAAACCAGAGAACTACAAGTTCTAGTAGTATTTCTGTTTTCTGTACATTGCTTGTCATCTTGTTATGCACACCATTGGAGAGAAATACACATCTTTTTATAACTGTGAATGACATGCCCTCTATCTGTTCCCATGATTAATTACAAATTACTTCTCTCCTCAGTCTGTTTCATTTTGAAGTTCTACCTTTGCAGGAGTTATTATACAGTAAAATCATTCAGATGAGAAATTCAGGTAAAATGCAGATCTTGCAACAAGACACCATACTTAAAATAAACAGCAAAATGGGTACAAACAAGTACCACGCTTTTCATCATTAATAGCTGTGGAGGTCTAAATGCACACTGAGGGTCAGATGTTCTCAATTTTTCTTAGATTGCATGGTTTTAGAGACAGAAACGTAAGGCTACAGGACTATGGCTTAATACAAGAAGGTAGCCTTTTCCTGTACAAGAGAGGACATCTGTCTCCACCTAAAACTGCAGCAAATGTTGATTGTGAGACTTTCAGGTTTAATTGTCTGTAACAACCACAAGCAGTACAAACCACAGTAGGAAGTCAGTTAATGAACTTGCAACACATGTAACAATTGCTACCAAGACAAAAATTATGAGGCTGTTTTAAAGAACAGTACTCCTTCCTTCCTGCCTTACATTTTCTCCTGCTACAAAAATTTACAGATGCTTTTTCCATCACCAGCCTCTAACATTTTCACAGAAGGTATGTCAGAGGAAGAAACAAATCAGCCCATAAAAAGAGTAAAATATCCAGGTTGTAAAAGGTCTGTTCGAACCAATTTAGTGTCTGGCTTTAGCAGTTTTAATGACACCAACAAGAGCCAGGAAAAAAGACTCCCTGAGCTGGCGACCTGGCAGGTATCATAAGCAAAGATGATGATGGGGTTTATGTAGTCATCATTGTGTACTTAACATCATGAACTCCATTGATGATCCATTCACTCCATTTCTCTTTCACTCCACTGTGATCTATTTACACTCCTGCAACACAACAGAACTTGAAAATGTTTTTCAAAAAAGGAAAAAAAGAAAAATATCCGAAAATATCACCTCAATTCATCCTATCGTCTCTTACCTACAAAAGTTTCTAGTTTGTTGCCCCTACCTACATGAATACACACTCTATACATCCATAAAGGAAAATGTAGGAGTTTGTGTAGGGATGTAATCTACATGCATATGTATGTTTGCATATACGTAAATGTTTCTCACAAGATGCATATACAAACACCTATTTCTGAGCAGAAAACCATCTACAGAAGTCTCATTTATTTGCCCCCTCTGTAGCTATAGCCAAAAAATAATAAATGTAGGTTCCCAAACTTTATCTTAAGCAAATCTGTCATTATTAGGTCAAGTTCAAAGAGGAAAGCAACCAACAGGTCAAAAGAAAAAAAAACCACATAATATTTTGATTGGCCTTTTCATTGCTTTTGGAGAGCTCCCGAATAACACAATGTACAAGAGACAGCCAATTGTTCTCTGTTTCACTGAAATTAAAAGCAAATTTTGAGGGTAGCAACAGTTCTGTCCAGCAAATAAATTATCACAATAATTTAATATCTTGAGCTTGTTATCACAATTATTTAATATCATTTCTCATGCACTAAGAAAATTCTCTGTCTTAAAGCCTACATTCACATTGCCTGGGAAAGAACACATACTTTTTCCATAGCAAGTTCATTAGGGATTGCACTGTAACAAGCAGCAACTGCCATATAGAATCACAGAATCCTAGGGGTTGGAAGGGACCTCGAAGGATCATCCAGTCCAATCCCCCTGCCAGAGCAGGGTCATCTAGAGTCCATCACACAGGAATGCATCCAGGTGGGTTTTGAATGTCTCCAGCCAAGGAGACTCCACAGCCTCTCTGGGCAGCCTGTTCCAGTGCTCTGTCACTCTCACAGTAAAGAAGTTTCTCCTGATATTCACATGGAACCTCCTATGCTCCAGTTTGCAACCATTGCCCCTTGTCCTATCATTGGTCATTACTGAAAAAAGCTTTGCTCCATCGTCCTGCCCCTCACCCTTTACATATTTGTAACCATGGATGAGGTCACCCCTCAGTCTCCTTTTCTCCAAGCTAAGAGACCCAGCTCCCTCAGCCTTTCCTCATAAGGGAGATGTTCAACTCCCTTAATCATCTTAGTGGCTCTGCGCTGGACTCTCTCAAGCAGTTCCCTGTCCTTCTTGAACTGTGGGGCCCAGAACTGGACACAATACTCCAGGTGTGGCCTCACCAAGGCAGAAGAGAGGGGGAGGAGAACCTCTCTTGACCTACTAACCACCCCCTTTCTAATGTGCTTCAGGAGGCCATTGGCCTTCTTGGCCACAAGGGCACATTGCTGGCTCATGGTCATCCTCCTGTCCACCAGGACTCCCAGGTCCCTTTCTCCTACACTGCTCTCCAGCAGGTCAGCCCCCAGCCTGTACTGGTGCATGGGGTTGTTCTTCCCCAGATGCAAAACTCTGCACTTGCTCTTGTTGAATTTCATTAAGTTTCTCCCCACCCAACTCTCCAGCCTATCAAGGTCTCTTTGAATGGCAGCACAACCCTCTGGTGTGTCAGCCACTCCTCCCAGCTTAGTGTTATCAGCAAACTTGCTGAGGATACATTCTGTACCCTCATCCAGGTCGTTGACGAATATCTTCATATCTCTCTGTAAAACCAAACAAGTTCAAAACATACCTATCAAAATCAGGACCCCAGCGACATTCAACTGTCCAGAAAGAGACAACTGACTAAAAAAGCACTTCAATCACAATGATTGAAGAAACCCACAGTCCATATGCAGCACAAGTTCATATGCTTGTGCTGCATATGTTAAGAACCAGAACTAAGGGAAATGCTGCACACTCAGCCCGGTAGCACTTTCCTGAGGAGGCTGACAAGTCTCCTCTTGCACTGCAGGGGGGTCCAGGCTGGGTTCTGTCCATCCACAGCTGCTCAGTCCTGCTGTCAGCGATCACTTTGGACAAAATCAGAGTCAGTAAAGGAGAGAAAAGCCTGTAGATTCTAATACAGGGGGTGACTTGTACTTAAAAAAAAAAAATAAATCAACAAAACCCCCCCAAAACCTAAATAACTACTGTGATGTTTGTGCTTATACTTTTTCTTGGGATATTCCAGAAGGACTGGAACTCTCACTAGTCAACTGCTGCATATAGACTTCTATGTCACCCTCCTATGAGCCATGTCACATTTTTTCCCCCAAGATGGAAGTAGCCATAAATAGATGTGGGAATCCAAAAATACTAAATGAGTTTTGTGGGATTTGTTTTCTTTACTTAAAAAGGGAGATAGGATGAAAGAAGGAAAAAAAGGAAATCATACAGTGCAATACATTTAATTAAATTTGGAATTGTCTGGGAAAAAAAAAAAGAGAACGATCTGAACAAATTTAGCATCTGGAACTAAGTCTGTGTTTTACAGCACACCAAAGTAAAAACACACAGAAATACAGAACTGCCCCAAAGCCAGAGTACGGGATGGGTGTTTACTTTATGTAGACACCAAAATTGCACACAATAGACACTGTGTGTCACTAATGACACTAATGACAATTAGTTTTTCTCCTCTATTTGATATACAGTCATCACTCAGAAGAAAACAACAAGGAATCTGACTAGCTTACAGATGTTGTTGCCCTGTGCTTGCTCTGAAATGGTTTGCTTTTCCTTCATCAAGAAAACATCCCAAACTCAAATATATCTTGCTAAAATGTGTTTTTACATAAACTCCAGAAACTTACTGTTTTTCTTGAATATTTTTTCACTAACTACAAAGTGAAAGAAAATCTGAAACCACAATATAAAAAACAAAGATTCAAGAAATTTCTAAAAATATCTGTGAAAATGGTAACTTAAATCATGAAAAGATATCTCACCAGACAAATATTTTTCACTGCAAAACAGAAATAAGAATCCTGACATATTTACTGGGTTTTTTGTGTTTTATAATTCTAAATTTGAGCAGTGAAAATAAAAAATACAAACCTTCCTACATCTGCTTTGTAAAGAAAATCCCAGAGAGAAACTCTTTCCATCTTGAGATCACTAAATATTTCTGTCGACTGAGACATTATACTTTGACTTAACAATTAGTGAGTTGACAAGTTTTTACGAAACAGATGATTCTTACTACTGTAACACACGCAAAATAATATTGAACTTTTATTCATTGGAGGTATGTTAGAAAACATGGATTGATAACATGCATGTCACCAATACGATTTCAAGCTTTACTGTCATTTTAGTTGAGAAACCATTTTGTTCCAAAATCTGGAGCATATAATTGTTAAAGAATTTGGAAAGTGTATGGTATCACAGGTATCACTGGAATTTTGGTTCAATTAAATATTGATATTTCATTGATATTGATCTTGAAACTTTGGCATACAAATGTACAATTCTGTTTTAACAACAAGAATAGCTATCAGAAGAGTGAAACACTAAACAAAATTCCTAGAAAATATATGCCTGCACACATAAAAGCAATCACTATTCAAAGCTTCCAGGCAAAATGCAAGGTGAAAAGTAAGTGTTGCACCATTGCTGCTAAAAGTAAAGCCTATTATTGCCTTTCTCTTAAAGAAAGTTGAGCACATGTTCAGAAAAAAATGTACAGAATTTTCTTCATACAAATGTCTTCAAGTAGGATTAAACACCACACAACATTTCACTTTCCTGTTTCTTGTCTAGTGAGCAGAAATAAACTGCTTTAAAAGTAGCAGCACTCAATCCAAGTAGAAGACAAGTGCTTCGTGTTCTTCAAACAAAGCTCTTATCCTGAATAAAGGAAAAAGTTTAATCACTTCGTGCAGTTAAGTCTGTCCATTTAAGAAACATTTCTGGACAGATCTTTTTGATGTTTGCATGAAACTAAGGTGACCTAAACAAAGATAAAAAGATGCCTTTTTATCTGTAGGCATCTTTTTTTATTAAAAAACAGGCCTTAGGCCTTCCAGTTCAAGACCTGCAGTGTAAAGGAAAACATGCTGTGATCAAACTTCATACACTATTTAAGAATTAATTCCACTGAGCTTTCAAAACACAACCTTTCCGCATTTCAAACCTTCAAGCAGAAAAAGAAGACATTCACAAACACCTTCAGGCTCACAAAGAAAGACGTGGTTTGCATCAGAGCTGGCACAAAAGCCTTTTGCAGTGGACAATTCTCTTACACAGTTAATAGCCAGACCAAAACCAATATCATCCCCCCCCAAGATACTCATTACACTGCAAATTTGAAAGTCCTTGCAGATGAGCATTTTTATTTTGGTTTAGTATCAAACATTTCTACCGTGCACTTTGGCTACAGCCCATCACTGCCCTGGTACCAGTTCACGCTGTGAGTGGCAGAGAGGGGCTCGCCACTGGGGCAGGCAGTACCCTGCATTGCCTAAACCCACCAACAGCCGTTGCCCTTCCTGTTCCCCTCCTATTCTCAGCAAAAGACAGACAGGGAAGATGAAAGTCCCCAGTACGGATCCCTACAACCAAAATGTATGTGGCACACACAACCCAGACGCATGCGCTCCCCCCAGCCACACGGGTTGCCTTGTTCCGCTGGTGTTAGCAGGACCCCACAGTTGTGCAATCACAGGGATGTTGGGCTAAGTCCTATTTCTCAGCTCAGCTCTAGTCCCACAACTCAAAGGCTGATGCAACAACAGAAAAACAGCACCTGTAATGAGTTATAAATTGTTTTTAACAGAGATCATGGCATTCTAGATCCCAGCAACAAAGTACTATGTTGAGCAAATTAAGTGAGAAGTTTCTTCTCATATGTGCCCAAGAACCTGAAAAAGGTTCCACCATTGTAGTTCCCGCCGGTCCATTCGTGTCTGTAAAAAGTTATCTTCTACAATCAGATCTAGACAATCACTGCTGTCACTAGACAATGACTCACTGAACTGCTCCAGCTAATCTGGGATTTATGCCATCATTTTTCAGTCAAGACTGATCAAAAAGATTTGGCAATACTGCAAACATAATTCAGCATCTCTGGCACTATTTAGAAAACTGTGATCACAGCTTCACATGTATTAAGACTGGTGACCATCTGCAAAATTTCATGCTGATGCATCCAAAGAACATATATTCAGCCATCCATTTGAACTGTGGATGAAAAAGATGGGCGGAAAAAGAAGAAGAAAATATCCAACAGAGTATGATTAAGCAAATACCCTGTTCTAGAGAGGCTAAAACTCCAGCATTGAACACAGACACTTTGTGCAATGCTGTCCCGTGTGTGTTGAATACACAACACCAAAGTATTTTTACATTAACAACAAATTAAAGGCCAAGACTTGTATTAAAAATATAAACAACTTATTTTTATACGTCACAGCATAAAACAATAATTATTTAAATGTCTTCTCAATCTGCAATAATGTTTCTCCCCCACACTTCCTTTTTCCTTTTGACTTTGCCCAAAATCAGTATTCCAACAACAGGAGCAAACCCGCATTGCTTCAAGCATTCTTCTGTCACCAAGAAATGGAAGCAGGGTACAAAGTTAATTAAGAGTGCAATACTAAAAGCTGTGTTATCAGCAAAGCAAAGGTGCAGACAGCAGCAGATTTTCTGTGACTCTCTATTAGAGAACTTGTCTCCACTGCCATCTGAAAGCCAACATCTAGTGCTCTGAATATGGAAATTCAGTTAAAGCCTGGAGGTCAAACTGCTGCCAACAGATTTCAGATTCAAGCAGATGGAAGAGAGAAGCTCCTGCCCAACAGGTAGGGACTACTGCTGCTATAAGGGGCTATGCCTTCATTTGGAGAGTCTTCACACAGCAAACCCTTTCCAGAGGAAAAGTAGGACAGTCAGCCCGACAGTGCAAACAAATGACAGTATCACATTTCTAAAGCCTTCCAGTGTGTTGCACGTCTCTATCATCTCCCCCACCCCCATTTTTCAGTAAAAATCATCTTCATGGAGACATTGCAGACCTCCCACCCCAGCTTAACACCCTCTCCAGCGAGATCACTTCCTTGCTGCTCATCTTACAAACTTTGCTCATCGTGTGTGTCATTTCAAGGATTTCTACACCGGCCATTACTGCCAGGAACACTTCTCTTCTTGAATCTAAACTGTGCCCTCGTTTCCACCCCTGCTAGCACCACATACTGAATGTTGCAGAGGCATTCAGCATCTGAGAAATGCAACGTCACACACACGCATCACTAGCAAAATATCACTTTCAAATGTGAACGTGCCAGAAGAGTAAGTCTCTGGGGGAAAGGACTTTTTTTGAGCATCTGAAGCACGCTAAACCAGAATATCAAGTCTGAACTGCACAGGGCAGTTTCTTAGTGTGACATCTGAGGGACAAGAGCAGGACATGTGCCTGAAAGGCAACATGGAGAATTGCTTTAGTTGAACTGCCACAAGAAGAGAAGGGTTATCAATCATCCTGGTATTCTGGTAAATACAAGCACATGCTATATACACATACACCTTTTCTCACACTAATCTTCAGTAAATGTTATTTAAGAATATTCAAATAAATGCTCAAAACCATGTGAAAAACCAGAACAAAACTACCCAACCATTAAAAGAAAACATGTAGCTTTATCTTCCTTTTCAACCTCCAGCTACCTCCCCATTACCTTACCCTCAGCCCTGTGCAACATGTCATCTAGGAGAAAACCAGGTCTACACCCAGACTACTTCCAACCACACGTACCACAACAGGGAAGTACAAATATATCCTGCATCATTATATCATCTCATTCCTGTCTGCAAACAATAACCTTGGGAAAATGAACAACTCTGTCACAAAGTATTCTCCACTAAAAAAAGCAAACGAAAAAGTCTTTTCCCTACAGTTACCCACCTGCACAATGCATTTAAACACTATTAACCAAACCCTTCCTCAACACACACCTTGTAAAGGGGTGCAACAGCTGTTCAGGAGTAAACCAGGAGGCAAGTGACCAGATGGGGAAGGGGGCTGACTTCCATTTGACAGCCTGGCAAGGCTTACACTTTGGGAGGAATGGGAAGCAGCTCTTGAGAGGCAGGGGCTGTCCCTCTAACCAGAACAAACTCTCATGCTGCCTAGTCTGGAGGAAGACAGACTTGTTTTTTACTCATGGGATGTTATCTTCTTATTTTGGTTCCGCAGGAAACAAAAAATCCTTTACAACCAATATGCCATGGTACTCAGAGCTACCGAACAGAAAGGACTACAAGCCAACATATTCGTAATGTATCAAAGTTCCAGCTTCAAGACACAACAGCCACAAGAGTCTCATCTTAACAAACATCCTAACCAAGCACCCAGTCAGAAGTAAAAAACTGTTCACTTGGGCCAAGAGAGAAGAAATTGGTATGTATCTGGCAGCTGACAGAAACAGGAAAGATGAGTTCATGACTGTGGATTACCAATGAAAGGATAACAAGCCATTTCCTGGGTGTCAATGGCTTGCGGAAGACATAGGCAATTCAGCAACCCTGGTTTTATTTTTAAGTCATCTTTCTTCCTCTCTGGCAATTAACTACATTTGCATACTTCTTTCTACCTACAGGGTAACCATTAAAGACATTTTTGTATTAATAATCATCATCACTAAAATCAAAGCATCTGAGAGAGTATTTTAGGATAACCAGATGCAAAGTGACATTTCTATATGCATCGACTGCAATTAATAGCTTCTTTGATTTAGGTATCTGTAGTAGTCAAAGTGGGAACCTCATGTTCCACTTCTGGGTTTTCTTTTTTCCTGCTATGATTTAGCATGCTGATTCTGAAAGTACAGCAAGTTCTTATCACTTAAAAATTCTAGACGGCCTCTGTACTGAACCTTGTAACTCACAGTGCCTTGAAGGTACTCCTTTCAAGCATTAGTTCAGTATTCTGAAAATTTATTGTGCAGAGGGCTTCTTCTCCTTTCATTTTCTTTCTGAGAAATGCAAACCTCCCAATTCTTAGGCTTTTAAGTGCTTTCACTTTCTGACTTCTAATTCTGTTAATTCAGAAGCACCAAAGTTCCCTCAGATTTTATTGTTCCCCTTCCTTGTTTTTTTGTGGTTTTTTTTCTTTTTTCAAGTCTTGCTTCCTGTAGATCTCTAAGTTAGGCTCTCATGATCTTCGATCATAATTCTAGAGGGTCTTGCATTGTCTCCTTTCCATCAACTACATCATTAAAATAATAACAGATAAATTATATTTTTCCTATCTTCTCCATAAATTAGTGTCAAGGTCTTTTAGTCTGTTTGCCCAGAACTCATACGTATGGCTTTTCCTAATCCTGTCAAACTTTCACAGGCAACCCATACCTCTCAACTTGTGCTCTGCAAGTAATCTTTCCGTTCAGGTGTATCTCTTGCCACCTTCATGGCTTCACTGTTTCAAATAGTCTCAGTTCTAGTCTAATCCTAATCTGCCATCATAACTGCAGCAATGGAAAAAAAAGGGGCCATAAAAAAAATAAATCACCATTTCCTACTTGTGAAACACTTACATTTTCTATTTTATTCTCCAAGCTCTTGACACTTTTGAGGTGAACTGAAGCTCTCCTCCTTCCAGAGCTAAACAGCACTACCCTCCACAGAGGCATATGACTTCACAGGCTCTCCAACCTAGCTGATGAACAATAATCCAAAAAAAGAGCAAGAATACAGATGAATTTTTACCACCCCTTGCCTCCTCCAATCCTTAGACGTCACAGCTTAAATTAGACCAACTGTTCACAAGCTCTAATTTATAAATCTCGGTAGCGGGTCCCAGATGGAAATTACCAGGGTACACCGTGCTCTCAGAACCCCAGAATGCTTCTGGGAGGGCACTCATCATGACAGGAAGGGTCAAGTACTGGCTACAGGAGCAGACTGAAATTAAATGTTACCCATTAAACACCTGGCTCAGAACCTCTAGTTCAGAGACTGTGTAGCTCCTGATACTGCTCTGCTGCAGAAATACCACAACATAGACTTGTCTGTATTTCACTAATTCTTCACTTTCTAAAAGTACCAGGTAGATGCAACACCTACAGAAACTGATGTCAGCATCATACTGGCATCCTGTGCATAATTTTGCACCATGAATCCCTAAGGCAATGAACCATATGCAACTATACAAATCCAGGCATATTTAGAGGCCCATATAAAAGCGGGTTTTGCCCATCCTCATAACCACTGTGAAGGGCCTCAGAGAAATCCAGAAACGGAGATTTTTTAGAACCTCCAACAATTACTCCTCAGGAATCACTGTTCCTCCTGATTATTTTACCCAAATCTCACAATACTCAGCCTTCTCCTGAAAGTCTTAGGTGCTTGAAGCATGTATTACACATAGGAAAGACAAAACCTTTCACCTCATCCATATCAGAACAGAGCTTGCAAACATGCCTTACAAGTCAGCTCGTAAAGAGGGCAAGACACGCGTTAGTTCTTCAGCACCATACACAGGCACAAAAAATTTGAAGACCTGAGGGTTCTCCGGAAGAGCGGAGTATGAGGTGACCACACAGCATGCTATGTTACTCAATATTATTGAAGAGGGACCATCAAGATCGGGAGATACCTAAAAGCTTTCAAAGCTGGGAGACAAATATGAAGCTTATGGCAAGGATTATTTAAATAACTCTCATGGTGTTGAAGGCTTCCTGTGATTTCCAAGTGCCCAAGGTTGATAATACTACTGCAAAATACATTCCCTGACACTCTTTTTTTAACTGCTGCATGTAAAAGTTAGGTCTCATGACCTTTGTTCAAGAGATAATTGCTCATGACCTAATTTTATTTGAGATGTGACCACATGGCTTCTCCTAAAAGAACCTGTCACTGGATACTCACAACCAGTTTCAAAGAACTGTTTTCCTTCCCCTCCTAGCAATCTCACCTGTAAAGCTTACCAGATGCCTGCCCCAAATGCAAATTTCCAGAGTAGGAAGTAGGAAATGGGAAGGGGAAACTGATACACTTACAGCAAAATAAATTTCTGCCCTCAGAGTGAAAGCTCTAGGGAGCACCCTTGCAGAACTGCTGTACCACTGAGTCTCTCTCCCCTACCTGTCAGATGAGGAGTGGAAGGGAAGACAGGTTCCAATAACTCCTAGGATGAACTATCCTGCTCACATACATGTCATTAGAGGGGACTATGTTGTTTGCCTTCTCCCTTCACACAGCAACAGATATCCCAGAAGCAAACACATTCTTAATTCATTTGGGATTTAACACCCCAAAGCTAGACAGATGTTCAAAGCAACCCTGGACTGCTACAGCAAGGTGATAACACAACAGCGCTCTTGCTGGTTCCAGGAGTAGGAGCTTCCAAGCTGCAGTACCCTGATTTAACTCTCAGGTAAGGGAAACCAGGGGGAAAATGGGCTTTTGTCCTTTCAGAGCAACAGGAGGGAAACAGAACAAGGAGGCAACATAAGATAATCACAAAAATAAAGAATTTCTATTCCTATGCAACGTCTCCAGACCCTGAAACATGTATGTAAGACATGACATTTACATAACAAAACACTAGAAGTTTCCACTGCTCTTCCTGAGAAGGGAAATCTCACTAGATTTTTCTAGCGAGATTTTCCTTCTCAGGAAGAGCAGTGAGAACTGATCCTCACAATTCGTTCCCCACTAATTGTCTCCCTATGTACCTGCTTTCTGCTAGGGCTGGAGAGCAGTGTTTTTAGAGCAGCTTCCAAGGTATCCCTGTGCTCAGCAGGTAATCTTAACTGCTGAGCTGCTTCTACACAGCAGAGCAGAAGCCTCCACTCCACCAGCATCTCTTCTCCCAGGGCAATAGTATCCTGATGAGAAGTAACAGGCTCACTGAAAGGCAGCACAGTACACAAACAAAGAGCCAAGTTATCCTGTGATGACTTCTAATGGCTTTATTTACACCTCATCAGTCCATTTTTAGCAGCACGCTTGTTTTACCTATGAGATTTTAATACAATTGCTTAGTTCACATCCAAGCCTGCAAGGTGCTGGAGCTCTCAGTTTCTGACAGCAACTGGACACTTACCGCTCTACTATAAATAGGCTACTTATGCTATACAACAGAACTGCTAAGTGTTTTATGCAGGCATGTTCATTCAATATATTAATTAGGTATTTAATTTGAAATGTTCTGAAATGAAAATTGAATAGAGCACACACATCCAAAACTCTCATTGCAGATTCACTCACTATAGGAGCTTTCACATAGATTTTTCGACTGACTAAATGTTGCTGTGCTCTCTTTTTATAGACTATATAACCTTCTGGTCATAACAGATTTTTTGCTCCCAGCTGGAAAGTCTCTTGGGAACACAGAACTGTAACCTACCATTAATGTATTAAGCACAGAACATTTCAGACACTGTGACGCAGAAATCACAAAGATAGAAAGCTATGTGAGAATCTGATGGAGAATTATCAAGGCTTGTTCCACATCAATCTCTAGCTCAAGTGAAGCAGTAAAAGTACAGCTCAGGTTAGAAGCCTGTGTCTCAGGCACTGCTACCGTAGCTGTTAGTAATTCTAGCAGAAATACAGTTCTTAATTATGCTGGAATAAGTGAAACTAACAGAAAAAAAAAAAGAACTATTATTGAGTAATCTGTCCTTGCCAAAAGAAACATACTGTAGAAAAGATTCAGTCAGAGGATATGTAGTTTCCTCAAGTCTTACAAACTTGGTACGATGAAGCCTGTCTATTACTTGATAAAGAAAAAACCCTAAGTAATGCAGACAACTTCGATGGCAGCACCTATACATTTCGAGTTAGCGTCCAACAAACGCTTCCTCACAGTTGTTTGGGAAAGGTACATTGCCAGGGGAGAGAAAGAATTTTGGTATACATCAAAGCAAAGATGCACTTCAACATTTCCACCATTCTTACCAAAAGGGGAAGAGTACAAAAGTTTCTGTTTACATTGAAAGCAGTTCCTTGCTACACAAGATTTCCCCCATTTTCTAACAGACAAGTCATTTACGTGCCATCACTAGTCCCACATTGTTTTAAAAACCTCTTACATGCCACTGCATGCCAAACATCATACTGTTGTGTCACTGCGCAATAGCTGAAATACACAGGTTCACATGAAGAGAATTAATAGTTTGTAAAGCATTTCCTAATCCTTCAGCAAGACAGGAGTAGTCGCAAGGTGGGACCAGCAGTATCACTACCCATAACTATGGCTGCTCAACATCACTTCTCAAAAGACTGCTGTTTGCAGTTGCTTACATACTCCTAAAGTGTGTGCCCAGAAATTTTTCATGCTGAGTGTTTGCCTCATACTGATTTTTAAAGAAGACTCATTAGTTTCAGCTAAAACAGTTCTGCTACTGACAAGAACGAGGGCTAAAGGAAACGTTTTGCATAAATTAAAAAAAAAATAAAAACTGGCAATCTTTCCTGACTGTCCTAATGCTTTTAAAAGTCTCAGTACGCACAGATCCAGTAGAAATTCACTCACAACTAAAATCTCCCAAGGCGCCAAGAAACTGAGTACTCTCGATTTCCACAGGTGACCTAGCTGAACATGCACTGCCCTACAGGCAGACTCACTGCTCCAGCCCAAAGGGTTTGGAAAACAGTTCCTTTCAGCAATCATTCAACATCAGTTCAGCTGAACATTGAACTGGGCCAACAAAACCTGTACATCTAGGACAAGCCTTCAGGAATAAGAAAGAAATACCAAATTCAAAAGCATGGAGGAAAAATGGCTGAACTGAAAGAGTAGCAGAAGAAGATTTCAATAGCAACAGTGGAAAAGTTGGCTTAAAAAAATGAAGGTGTCAGAAGACTAGGACAGCGGTCTGGGGGTAGAATATAAGATCAGAAATTACTTGGCTGGGAGGAATCCTTGCAATAAATTCCTGGGGAGCAGACAGGTATGGGCAGACCAAAGAGACTGGACAAGGAATGTAAGGAGGAAAACCAAGGAGGGCAGCCTAAACTGGCGTAAGCAGGCTGGGAATGTGCTGTTGGGAGTGGGTGATATACTGGACTCAGACTTCCAGGGAGAACCAGACTCCTTCAGCAGAAAAAATAAAGTATCAACCAGCTTGGGGTGTCCAAGTCAAGGCATCAATGATTTAGCTTTGGAAGTATGCAGTCTTTTATATAATATATGCAGAAATAGTTGGGACAGCTTAGCAGTTCTGTAAAACTGAAACCAGACCTTAAATCAAGTAGCCAAAACCTGAGAAATATTGAACTGACCAATGGCAAAGGACAATTTTTAAAGATTTGCCTTGCACCATGCAGAACTGTGAGGATCGGTAGGGTTGTGTCCCAGTTCTCTGGAAGGATGCAGCTCTCAATTAGAAAACCACCTTGTCCTCCTCTTCCTTTAATCCCCTGCTTTGACTGCCATACAACTTCCAATTTCTGCAACAAACAAAGCCACTGCACTCACCAATGTCTTTTACTGTACAGTTCAGCCCCAGATTAGGCCCCTCCTGTGCATTAAAAACAACACAGAAAAGTAGATCATCTAAATACAGATTTAGGATAATTGGAACTCATGAGGCCAAACTGTGGTTACATGGATTGCTCTTTTAAGCCAGCCATTTTGTAAGCAGTGTAGGTCACTTGGGGTTTAAAATGTTGTCTTCATATCCAACTGCCTTGTTTGTATGGGGCAGTACTGCCCTCCATCCAGCATGAAACCAACAGCGCCAAACACTTCCCCTGATCCCAGAAATGACACAGTCCAGTTGCACTTTGAAAGCAAAAGTTATGATCACTAGAAAACCTCAAGAACCATGTTCATCCATGTTTGTAAAAGCATGCAATTGGACAGCAGAGCAAGTTCAGAAGTCCACAGGGAGTTCAAGTGTCACACGACACTACCTCCTAGCTTCCAGCTGCAGCACTGACTTTTAAACACGGCTAGACATACATGAGTTTTCTACTGATATTA
Source organism: Aegotheles bennettii (assembly GCA_013398125.1). Taxonomy (NCBI): domain Eukaryota; kingdom Metazoa; phylum Chordata; class Aves; order Caprimulgiformes; family Aegothelidae; genus Aegotheles; species Aegotheles bennettii. The sequence continues at coordinate 861,188 of VZRW01005380.1, forward strand.
TTATCACAGAATCACAGCATGTTAGGGGTTGGCAGGGACCTTGAGAGATCATCTAGTCCAACTCCCCTGCCAGAGCAGGACAACCTAGAGCAGGTCACACAGCAATGCATCCAGTCGGGTTTTGAATGTCTCCAGAGAAGGAGCCTCCACAGCCTCTCTGGGCAGCCTGTTCCAGTGCTCTGTCATTCTTACAGTGAAAAAGTTCTTCCTTACGTTCTCCCAGAACCTCCTGTGTTCCAGCTTGCACCCATTCCCCCTTGTCCTATCACTGGACATCACTGAGAAGAGACTGTCTCCATTCTCCTGACCCTCACCCTTTACATATTGATAAACATTAATGAGGTCACCCCTCAGTCTCCTCTCCTCCAAGCTAAAGAGACCCAGCTCCCTCAGCCTCTCCTCATAAGGGAGATGTTCCACTCCACTGCTTATCTACCAGTGTCATATTAATTGTTGCTATATCTGTCTGTGTGACACTGTACAATTTTGAACTTAAAAAAGTGATGCATAAAAACTGGAATGGTTAAGATACGATACAATTCTCTTGTGCAGATAATGCACAGGAAATGCTCTACAGGCTTCCAGACCTGTCAGGGAGACTTAGCCCAGATTTTACATTTTATGTGTAGCATCTTCACAAGAGAATACCACAAGCACCTTTTTTTAAACAAACGCTGTAATGTTCAATAACATCTGATATTCACAAAACTGCTATCAAAAGTAACAATGCACTAATACTTCTCGCTTTATGGTAAAAATGGAACAGAAAAATGGCACACAGAGTTTCACAAGTACCTCTGGTAACTGAAGATACTACCACGCTGATGTTCAAATTTACAGCCTCCCAAGCAAAGTCAATGAACCAGATCAAGTGAACACTCTTCAGAAATGTCAAACCAACAGCTTAAATTAAGCAACTGAACTTTGCACTGAAGTTGCTGAAGCGCAGGCACACATTTCGTTCCACCTGCCCTGCTGTGAGAGGCAGTCATTTCCAGCCTAGTGAATGTAAAAAGTAGCTGCAGGATCAGAAGAACTGTTGGTGGCAAGACAAAATGCAGCAAGATGTACAGTGAAATCCAGATGGGTCAGGGTAAGGAAAAAAAAAACCACAAATAAAAAAATCTTTAGAGGGTCTATCAGTAACTACTTGATTCTGAGAAACACCAAAAGACCACTGTGAACAACTAGAGGCTTAGCAAACTATGAAAAACTATTCCCTTAACACTGGTCATCACAGAAAATGTAGAAAAAGAGCTGGAGAAAGAACAGAGGAGACCCCAAGCAGGCAAGTATTTTTAAGACACCTTATACAAAGCAATTCAATTCTGAAGTCTTGTTATAATTCTCAAAGACTGGACAATTCTTGAAAAATTCTTCTAAAGCCTGAATCCAAGCTTCAGACTGCCAAGGGTTGAGCCTTGAAACAAACACAAACTGGAATTATAGAAGTAACCAATGGCTAACCCGAGCAGTAAGCCCAGCACTGCCATAGATTTAATGACAGAGAATGAGTGGAAGAACAAATCTCCAGCAAATCTAGTACCCTCTGTGCCTCTAGTGTTAGTCATAATTCTTAGAGACTTGTCCTATTCATCACAAGGAGAAATTCCAAGCATCAAATTTGTTCTAAGCACAGTTCATTTTATTTGTACGTGCTTCTGTAGCTAGAAAGAAATTACAGAAAACTCCTTGGTATGGCAGGGTACCACCAGCTAAAGCAGCTACTCCAGCACAGAGTTAATCTGGACTTCTTAGCCTTGTAAAAAAGGAAGGAACAAGCAGGTGCAGAGGCATTCACAGGCACTTACTGTATTTGTAGAGTTGTGTACCGATTGCTACACTGCACTGAAGGTACCTTAGCTACAAACTGCCCCAAGGAACCAAGGTGTGCTGTTTCCCAAGATTTGCAACATCTGTACATACATGGTTCCTATAATTAGTCATAGGGTGGAAAGAATAATCATTCTTATAAAAGTTTGAATGAGTGGTAAAACATATCATTTTCTTAAGCAAGATGAAAACAGCTGTGCTTGTGAGAGCAGATGACCCCAGCTCCTTTAAAGCATCTTATCTAGCAATGGGAGTCAGCAGCATGCAAACCCTGCACCAGGCCTTTTCGCCTGCAGGTTCTCACTCGGAGCGGCACTGCCCCACGCGCTGCCCACATGCTCAGGTTCCGTATGCATCTGCCAGGGAAGCCCAGCGCTAAAGCAGAGCCCCTGCTTTGCATTCTGTCCAGGCACCCCCAGCTGGAGCTGCAGAACTCCTCCAGTTCTGTTGCAGAAACTACAACTTTGAAGGGCTCTACTGGCAAACACTATGGAACATAGATCAGAAACACACTCAGTGCATCTCTGTATGACTACCTCTCCTCCTTCCCGCATGGGCCATCTCATCCTTCCTGCTCTTCTCCCTTCACTTTCCCCCTCTTCTCCCTTCACTTTCCCTCCCTCTATATCCACACTCCTTTTCTCCCATGCTACTCCCATTCACCTCACTCAGTTACCTCCTCCACAAAATCTGTTCTGTCTGCAAAAAGCTGGAGGAACGGAGCTGTATTTAGAGAGTCATCTCTCACAGAACAGGCTTCTCTGTTGGCATGGCACAGCAGCAGGCCACAAACAAGATGCAGACCTTCGTGAAAACTACAAGGATAACAAAGGGGTTACACTCTTCTGAATGGGCCAGGTCTACACATAACAGCTCGAGAATGACCATGTCTCCTTCAATATATCCTGCTGTTTTCATACAAGGTCTCAGCAATATCTCACTGATGTATGCAATGAGTACTTTTAGTGAATACAGACACATTCACAACCTCGGCTGCTGAGAAATCCCTGGCTGTATACTATAAACCACACAGAAAGTCTCCACTCCAGATCTCAACTTGTCTGATTAGAGGGAAAACCACGTTACTCGCTCTTATTTCATCAAGATGGTTTAGCTAAGTTAGGATGTACCTTGGTACTTCAATTTCCCTATTTACTATTTATTGCATATTTGGTAAAAATATCATAAATTCAAGAAATTCACACTCGGGAATTATAAAGAGCCAGGGAGAGCCACCTTGCCAACGGAATACACTTCATCGCAGCTTTCAAATGTTGTTTTTAAGAAGTGCTAACATATTTCTGCAGAGCTGGCACCTCCCTTTCCTCTGCGAGAGACAGAAAGCAGCTGGCTCAACGGGCTGACAGAAGCACAGTGTCCACCTGCGCTGCCTGATGCAACGTCATTATTAAACCCAGTTTCTGAAGCAGGGAAAATACAGCAGTAACTGCCTGAGGAGTTTGCCTTCCATTATCTCGTGCTCACCTCCCTTAGTGCATGCCGTATAAACCACAAGAGGTGGCTATGACCCAACCGCACCCCTGTGCAGCCAAGACACACACCCTCCTCTCAGTCACATCCTTCGCTTACAGATACCCCTGATATCTTCCTTACTTCACCTGGTCCACACTTCTTTCTCAACCTGCTCTGCCTTGGTTGTTCTTTGGGTTTGCCTCGCATGCTGCCAATTTGTGGTGACACTTCCCTTACAGTAAGCAGACCACTACAGGGAACAGAACGTTGGAAGGAAAGGAAGGACAGCAGTGGCAGTAGGCAGTAGCTGCAAAGCAGGAAAGGAAAATCCTCCTTAGATCTGAAAGCCAGAAGAATCAACTTCATCTATAGGAAAGAGCTTATCATCTTAGGTTATGCAGCAATAGGTGTGATTTAAACACATTTGAGGCTATGCCTATTTGCCTGACTGATGTGGATGAGGCAGACACAGCCCAAAGCTTTCTTCTTCCAAGGTCAACATTTTCCAACAACATTTCTGCAAAGGATGTCTGTTTGAGATTTAGGTAGATAATGCAACAATAGAGAGGAAATTCAGTTTGTCAGAAAAGAAACAGGAAGGGAAGTGACAAGCAGAAGCAAGGAACAGATCAGCTACAGCTCTGAGCTATGCTCCTTGCGTTATTTGATCTCCTATCACTCTTCAAGGACAACAGGTAGAGGTTTCAGACTCCATTTCCAAGCAAGACACTTGCTCTCCACATCCAGACAAGAAATGGGGAAGTTTTTCCCAACAAAATAATCTACAAAGGGGCTCCAAGAATACCAAGAGGTATTCTTATATTCTAAAGATGCATCTTAGGTACTAGCAACTAGGTAATTAAAAATTGCTGTAACAAAGGACATGTCAGAAGCCTGAATTAAACCTTAATAAGGAAACAAGAACTGAAAAGGATCCTTGGTCTTATTTTCCTTCCTAGTTCCAGTACAATAATACAGAAATTAAGGAACCCAGAACGTATAGGAAATAGAGCAGCTATTTATGCTAGCAGTCATTTCACTTCACAGGGAGAACTTCCTCCATTTAATACAGCACCTGTGCAACCAAACTGTACTTGAACAGATCTAAGAGATGGTTGAGGATGTCCAACCTTCAATACATCTGAGACCTTAAGACAAAAAATTCTACTCCCCGAGCAGGGGTACAGCCTTCTGTCTCAGCTGACAGCAAGTGAGACAGAAGTAAATACGCTTTTGCAGAGGTGTGATCACTGTCTTCAGTAACGGAGCCAAACGCCCTCTGAAGATCACATGGCTCCTTTGACACACTTTGGCAGGGATCTTTGTTTCTCCATGGGTCTCTACAAGCTACCAGCCACTATAAATAAAGCTAAAATTAGCTCAAAAATAAACTAAATCACAGGCAAAGTTGTCATGTATCAATAGAGACGCATACAACCTAGATACAGATACTTGAAAACAGCACTGAAACAATGATTCGCTGACAACTTGCTACTGCCAGCAGGGAGCACTGAATAAAGGAGGAAACACCCACCTCAAAGTTTGGGAAGTGCCAGAACTTCTAAATTTAAGAATACCGATTTCAAGTTCTTTCAAAAAATACATACGTTCCCCACCATTTGCTCTCACCTAACATTTGCCTTGAGAGTCGGAGAGATCTGTGAAAAAATTGGCAAGATATTGCATTGCCTGTGAGGGCCCTCCAAGTTCCTAGAAGCAAGTCAGCTGACTGAATTAAAACCTTCAGAAGTGGGAAGAAAACTTAATAAATTTTAAAATTAAGAGCTGTTGAAAAAAAGCATTAGCAAACAGTGGCTCCTAAGGGGAAGTAAATAATCTTGTTTCCAGGACAACAGGGTTCTGCTAGCTCATCTCCCTTGCTATAGAGTTTGAGGGCATGCAAATACACAAAAGCCTCTGCTGCTAAAAAGTCACCCGGGAAGACCTCCCCAGGTAGCTCCCTACTGACCACACTACAGGCTTCTGCAGAGTAATACTGGCCTGCAGATGGAGAGCTGCTGCCAGCACAGAGTGCTCGGCTGCCCAGGCAAAAGGCCTTCTCCTGCCTCTGCAGCACACACAGCCCATGCCCAGCTCTGCCCAGCACACACTGATGTTGCTCGCTGGATGGGGGGAAATGTGTGCCACTGGGACAGACCGACGGCTTCGTCCTGACACTGCTCCATCAGAGCAAGCCCCGGGGAACAGCAGATGGTGCATCAGTACCGCAGAGGCACCTCTGCCACAGCTCACAGCCATATTCCAGCTTAATAAATGGGCAAAAGCCTGAAAAACGAACCGAACGAAACGTGCAATCTGCTTCACTTTGAGGCTGCTCTGCACGGGAAAGGAACCGTACAAGCTGGTCTGGAATAAACTGAGGATAAATGTTCTTAGCCGTCCTGTGCCTTCCCACAGCAAACTGTGCTCGCCCTGCTCCTCCGTCCCTGCCCCCTGGGCGATGGCACCGACGCTGCGGGAGCGGAGCCGACCCGAGAACACGGGTGCACCCCGCACCATGCGGCAGCGGCCACCCAGGGACCCACCGACCCGCACTCGGCTGTTTCTGTCCCGGCTGTGCCGCGCACGGCGCCGCTCACGGTCCCGCCCCGCCTCGGCGGATCCCAACGCCCCCGGGCCCGCAGCCCGCCTCACACAGAGCCCGCCCGGATGGACACGGGCGAGCAGGGGTCTCACCCAGCACCTGGGCACGCCAGGGGCTCCCGGCACCCCCTCGAACAACAAATTCAAAGCGGCGCCACCCCGGCTCTCCGGTGCCCCC
>VZRW01005380.1:867789-878162 GCA_013398125.1 Aegotheles bennettii
CCGCGGCTCGCCTTCCCAGCTTTGTCATCGCCAACGCCGAGGGATCCCAAACCGGAGAAGCTGGGGCTGTCTCTCGTATCACCGTCTGCAGCCAGGAACTGGGGATGTCGGGAAGGAAAATGCCACCCCCAGCACCGCTACGAAGTTTGGCCGAATGATTTGAAATACTGATCCAGATTTTCTTGGTTTTTAATGGAAACAGCAGCGTGTTTCCTCCCTTCATCCTGACTCAGTGTCCACCCTTGAAGTTGCTCCATAGCTGCCTCAACCAGCCGCATCTGCTGGAGCTGCTGTCACAGCTGGAGTCTGCACTCCACCCCTTAACCAGCTGCTACCCCAGCTGCTGGCACCCAGGGATTCACCTTGCTCCCGGCTCGGTGTAAACTCACAGAACATACCAGGAGGCCACAGTCCAGCTCGGGCTCATTCTGTTATTTTCACGCAGTGCACAAATGCCAAGGGGAAGACAGGTCACTCACAAGCCACCCTGGGGGAGCTCCCAGGAGGCACAGGAGGAGCTCCTGCATGCAGGAAACTCACTCAGGTGGGGAATTAGTGACACACACACAGATACGCCTGTCTGGATGCCTCCAGCCAGCTACACCTGACCTGCACAGCACCACTGCTGAGTACCTGCTGAGTCAGTCCCAACACCACTCTAGTCTCAGAATTTTCCTTTGCCTATTGCAGTTCCCTGGTGCTGGAAGCTGCCATCACAAGTCCCCAGTACGATCCGAATTTGGATGGAGAAGCCAGGAGACGCAGCTTGGATTTTTCATTTTTCTTTCCACCCGTCAGTGGTGAAATTCCGTTTGCAGCTGTGTCACAGGATTGATCCAAGCACCACCATTTCAAAAAAAATCAGAACTTAGAGAGGAAAGCTTACGTTCAATGCCTAGTCCAACCTGTGATTTTTAACATTTTACTTTTGGTCATAGTTTAGCACAAAGCTAATGAACCGTGCCATGTTTTTAAACCAAAAGAAAATAGGAGTTCCTCTGCATACCCTGCAACCTCAAAGCCACCCCCTCCCATAAAAATAAATACACTTGGCCAGAACAGGCTAGAAAGCAAGCAGAGACTGTCACTAGGGCTCCTCAATTTGAACAGAGTTTGATAAGTTTAAGAAGCACAAAACATTGCAGTTTATTTGTAGCTGATGACAATTATAATAATCATTAACCAAAATACAACCTTTTAAAAACAGCAGGCGTGGGTAACTCCCCACCAAGAATCCTGGAAGAACAGTGTTTACAACTGATGTTCACTCAGCACCAGTGAATCGAAATGGCACTGAAACCAAATCGATTAGGAGGGCGCTTAAGTGGCACCAGTGCTGAAGAAGGACACGGAGAACCACTACGTTATTTATAAGCAAAGCAGTTCGAGTTACCCAGGGCAAAATAAGACGAAAACCAGCAGATGAGGAATGGATAGGGTGGACAGGTTTTTCATTTACCAATTTTTTTGTGAGATTATATATTTGTTTTATTAAGGAAACCTAAGTAGCGAACCTCAAAAACTGTCAGAGGGGAATTGTATTTGAGTAGAGGTACTTGCAGAGCTCCCTGGGACCATGACCAGGTTTAAGACTATTCAACATTTTCCTCCAAGACATGGAAGCATGTATAAACTCACTGCTGATCATATTTTTGAACACAAAAGCTTGCACTACAGTAGACAAAAGAACTGGGCCATCACGTAAGAGTTCTGAGCAGCTCATAAAGCACCCTGTTCACATTTTTTTAAAATAGCCAAATCTCAGGTTATACATGCAGGAAAAGGATACAAAGCTGTACCTTCAACACTGGGAAAACATCAGCCTGAAAAACTACTGGCTCTGAAAAAGGCATCAGGGTCATAATGGACAAGCAATTGAACATGAGATCCCAACTTACCGCCATGACAAGATGTGACACGCATCTTGGAAGCACAATCAGTAGTGTACAAAGGAAGAAGATGGGATTTTACCAATATATAGATCACTGAAATAACCTGTAATGGGGGTTTATCTCCTTTTTAGAAGATTATAAATTTGTGTGGGGACTAAAGAAGACAGGCAACCACACCAGATTTTAGAATGTCAATCTATGCATTTAATCAACAAATATTGAGCATTGGTTTAGTTTTAAATGCATTCCCAGCAAGAAAATTCAAGATGCTACTGACCTCTTTCACAGAGCCATCCTCTCCCCTTTTCCTGTAAATGGAAGCCGAAATCAATTCCTTATCACGAGAGAGACATGCACTTTTAACAGAGGGATTCCTAGCTATTGAAATATACTAACAAAAGCATAGATTACATTTTATGCCTTTTTTAAGAGCTAATGCCTTTCTCTAGCATAAAAACTTAACCTTCACAGGTCAGACTCGATGAAGGACATTAAAACTCTCTTACCTTAGCTGCTAACATAAAGCAGGAAGAAAGGGACACTTCACTGGATGTCCAGTCTCAGCTGATAAAGGGCTTTATGTCGTCTGTCTTTATATCGAGCAAGGCAAAATTTAAGACAAATGATAATCAGTTTCTATTTGCTCCCATCTGCCTCAGTATGCCAGCGATCCGGTGACCTATAGCAGATTTCTTCTACCCAGAGAGAAGAAACCATCCTCCTACAGCCATTAGAGAGGTATGGCTGATACAGAATCAAAAGCCTGAGACAAGCAATAGCTAACAAATACCAGATCTCTGTGATCTACATACCAGAGAGACTTCAAAACATCCCCCACCAAAAAAAGCCCTAAAAATTCTGTCTATAAACTGACAGAAATATTCTATATTCCTCATCCTTCATGATAATGAGGGACAACACGATACAATTTTACAGCAGCACATTGGAACTTATGAATTACAAGCCAATTTCTATATTTACTATTTACCCCCCAACTCCTTTTAAAGTAATAGTAGCAATATTGCAAAAATAACGTTGGGTATCTTGTTCTAAGTCACAGAGATTTGCTTGTATCATTTCCTCTGTTACTACAAATCTTTAAGAAAATATTCCATTTCACTGCAGTCACTGGTACCTACATGCAAAAAAAGAATATGGCACATTAAAGCTTTTATCAGGACAAACAAATCTCAGCTTGATATAAAAAATAATTCCAATGTTTATCTACTAAATACATTATTATTATTCAAAATATATCACCTGCTACTGCCATCATTAAGCAGCTATTAAAATGCTATTCTTGTTGCTTCTTCCCCTTTCAATGTTTAAGGATATTATTAATCAACCTACTGTAAATCCTCAAAATCAAGCATAGTCCACTTCAAGAAGCTGCTCTCTATGTACAGAATTTTCCTCCTACAGAGAGTCAACCAAGTTACCATGGAGTAACCACTTACAGAAGTAACTGGTTAATAATTTTCTGAAGGTACCTGCATCAAAACCGTACCAGAGACAAACAATTCAGCATGCATATTTCTAAAAAGAAAAAGGAGAAAGGATCTTAAGGCATCTGGTTACTATTCTGTCAACCAATAGTTTATGATGGAAAATGAACTCTGTCATGCTCTTCAGCTTCCGTCTTCAGACGGTGAGACACATGTTTAGAATAAATACACATATTCTAAATGACCACATATGAAGTGCTGAGGCAGCATGAGTACTTGTGAAATTCATCATGTCAACAAAGCCGCTATAGTTCTGTATTTTGAAGTTTTCCAGCCAAAGGCTTAAACAACAGATACTGCTTACCACCTACATTCTGTGGCTGCATTTTTAGAAGAGGATTTCACTTAGTGCTCTTCTTACAAGCAGAAGATGTCAGTCTAGTCTGTTCTGGGCTTCCACTGAAATACTAATATTATTTTAAAAGTTTGCTTTGGAAAAAAGCGTATCATCCAACCTGCTACTCCCCAAAAACTTAAAAGTGAAAAGAGAATACATAACCAATTTCTTATGCCAATCAGTGAATAATGAAGCTCTTTGTAATACAAATGCACAAATTCTGGAAGCAGAAAACCTTTCAAAAGTGATTTTTTTTTAAGATGCTTTGTTTTTTCTTTTAAGAGGCATAACTTCAGTAATAAATGCATGCATACTTGTTAAATGCCAACTCCTTTCTCTCACTTTTCAAAATATGCACACATGGGCCTTCACTTAACAGACTCTGCTCAAACAATATGCTTATCACTTCACACTAAACAGAACAGAGTTAATAACCTAAGGAATTCTCAAATCAGAGTAAATTACTTATGTTTTTTATCATAATAAACATGCCGGTAGTTCCGCAACGTGTTTACAGTTGTGTAAATACAAACATGTTTGCAGGACTGCACCAAGGAAAGAACATGTTAATAGATGAAACTAGATGTAGTAACAACACCGACAGGTCCCAACGCTGACAGAGCGACAGCCTGCAATGTCAATCTCGACAGCATTCAGCACCCTGTGACTCTGCCACCATGTAAAATGAACGGGAGAAATTAGAGCAGCAGTGAAAGGTTTTTGCAAACTGTAACCTATACTTATTCAATACAAATTATTAGCATGCAATTCTGATTCTAAAACCAGCGAGAGCCTTCAGGCACCATTTCAACCTTTTGTCCTCAGCAGTTCAATTTCACAGGTTCAAATACATTACATCTTCGATTTTGCAGAATTTACCACAGATTAGAAATGTGTATTTTTAAATAGAAGCCACTGGTGTAACACGAGGCATGAGACTCAAAAACATTCATATATTAAGATAAAAACATTTTGTGTATTAAGAAAAGCAATGGAAACATATACACAAATTAATAGTACCTGGGGCTTTCTATTAATGAAACAAATTATTTTTCACAAGGGAAACATTAACAGCTCTCAAGTAGGACAGTGCTCAAAGTCCCAAGGCAATTATATAATTGGTCACTTTTAGAATATTACATTCCACAATACAGGAACTGAACAATGATAAGCCTCTCAAGCAAGTCAGTATTTAGATACATATTATATGTATTTTTATACCTTCCCAGATAGCCTAGTGAACCACTGGGAAGTTTTGACACCAAGAGATTCTATTGGATCAAATAATACAAATATTCTGTTAATTATTAAATCCCTAAATGTCCAATAGCAAACACTACATTTAATTTTAACACTTGATCTCCACTGGATCAAGCCAATTACTAAAAATAACTTTAGCTACCTATGACCTGTCATGTGCCTGCTCCTTCCCAAAAGGAGGTGCTGCAGCACCATTAGGTGAGGCTGGGTGGTTATGGCTGAGAAAGGGACATCAAGTCTGTAGTCCCCTGCAACACAGGGAAGACCACAGAAGAGTCCTTGACTACCAAAACCACATATCATTCCCACTCTTCTCTCAAACTGACATTTAATTGCCTGCCAAGTAGATTTAAATTTATTTTACTCCCTTAAAAAAAAAATTAAAAATCTCCATGGAGAAGGCTTGTGAGCAATACATTGAAATCAGAGTGCTAAGTTAAGAATACCATTACAGACACCACATCAATTTATCATTTTAGTATATGTAAGGAGATAATACGGTAACTACATGGTAGAAAACAAAGGATGTTCACAGCACTTCAACAGATGAACCAGCTTTCACATGATCAACAGAAGATGAAAAAGTGAAACTGGTGTTATGATTGCAAAAATAAAATCCTACGCATACAAGGGATATAACCATACTTTGACTGATCACAGAGCAGTTGCTTGAGGCACACACAGTTAAATAATCAATGCACACTCATTCACTGAAGTCATCAATTTTACAGACAATGTATGCTGCGTACATCTGTTCAGACTAAATGTCTATCAGCCACATGGCTATCAGCTTCAGCCAAGAAAAGGAATTACTATGACTCCCTTTTCACCATTTCCTAATCTCGTTTCTAAACAGCTTGCCTGAAGTTATTCGAGTTTCCACATGTAAGAGTTACACCACCATTTACTTCTTAAAGGCTTCAAAAGGCAGGAAGGAGGTAGAGACACTGAGGAAGGAAAAAGACATTCTTCAGAAGCAAGCATTTAAACAGAATCAGTAAGTACTGGCCACAGTCATGGTTTAAGCACTATTTAACGCTTGTCAACCCTGTAACTCCTGCTTCCTTACCAGGGTGTGGCAAGAGAAACTAGCTGACAGATGTTACCTATGTCTCCAAGAACACTGTCATACTGCAGACATCTGCCACAGTCATCCTTGAGCAAAGGAAAGACAAACAGTACTTTCCTCTATTAATTTCTTCACTTCTTCGCTGCAGCTGTTTTATAAATTACAAAACTATATAAAATTTGACTATGCACAAAAAAAACCCTCTAAAAGAAGAGTAAGTTTTAAAGAAGTACCTAGCAGAAACTAGTTACAATTTAAATGGGTATGAATGGCAGCTGGAAAATTTTACACCCATAAACATGAATATTAGAGAGACGTGACAAAGTAAGAACAAGAAGAACGCTCACAAAGTACAAAGTGAATTTGTGGAACGTGACTTTCTACAAACACAATAAAGTCCAGACCATCATCCCTAGTTTGCACTTATGTTTGGATTAGCATTTATATACTTGCTTGGAAAATAATGCAGAAAGATCATTCAGGGTCATATCAAAGGAACTTAAATATTGTTGTAAATACTTCTAGAACGTAGTAATAGCAGCCATGGTCTCCTTAACTTCTGGCCTGAGGAACGCCTTCCTCACCCACCCAAAGATATATGGCACACAAGCCCGGCACACAGCTTTCAAGTCACCGGCTAGTACAATGCTGCAGTTCTCTCATACTTGTGCCAATACAAGAAGACAGATTATTGAAAGATAAATCAGACATCCTTTAATTTAGAGTAACCAAATTTTAATCTAGTTGTCAACAAGAGCAGACTGTGCTAATAAACACGCACATCAATCATCACATTGAAAGGAATTTGTTGCAAGAGGAAAGAGATGCCGCCCTTGTATACATGGCACTGCAAAACCACCTCCACTCCTACCTATTCACAGAATCAACTTGGTTGGAAAAGACCTTCAAGATCATCAAGTTCAACCGTTTATTGGTTGCAGGTTATTAGTGCAGGTTTATTGAGCAACAGATTGCAGGTTAATTGAGCAACAAACCCACTGGGGAGGAAGCAGCTTGCACACGCATTTCACAACCTTGGTCAACTCCTCGTCTCTGGAACAGCTCTATCCTGAGCTATCCTCTGGGATACCAGTCGAGTGAACCCCCAGCTCCACATCTTCTATTATTTGTAATAGTAAAACATGAACAGAATCAGTAAAACCACAAAATGCAACCGCACTTCAAAACACAATGATAACCTCTGCAGCTTATTCAGGATTTTACGTATTTTATTGCAAGTGTGTGACAAGCACCCATTTTGGTCAGAACTCGCAGTTTTACACTTGCCTTCTTTATAACATTTAAATGTGCATCCAGGTCAATCTCTTGGAATATTCAGGAGTAGATGCCTTCCACAAAAATACTGCACGACAGGATGCAGCAGATATAATGATCTTACTTTAGTTCCTGTTTTGCTTAAAGTGCCGATGAACTCTGATTTCCCATGGCTGGGTCTCTTCACGAGGACTTCAGTAGCCCTTCCTTCCTCTGAATCTTGCCCTGGTATCCAGCTGAAAATTGAAGTCAATATATTAAAACCACACACACATTTTGCAAAATAAGTATTTTAGAGTGCTTGTGCTATCTCGGCACTTGTAACATCAGACGAAAGCAAAGAATAGAGCAGAAGTCACTGTAAAGAAAAACAGTGATGTAGCCAACAAGTCATAGCGTTCTTCCAGTGAAACAGACATTGCATCATCATGCAAATGATGATGCAAAATTAACATTATGCAAAATTAACCTCATGCAAAATTAACATTATGTGAAAAGCATCCTGTGCATTCTGAAATAAACAGTGTAGCAACACAAAGGACAGAACAGCACAGTGGGAGGGCAAGGAACCCATGAAAAGAAGGTAGACTAAATCTGCTTAGATCTGTTTTTCCAATCTTAACTGACAAGTTGAAGGAGGCAAATCCAGATTGGGTTGAAGTGGGAGTTACTGCAAATGTCAGTGAGGACTGGGATAACTAAAATACAAGTTCCTGAATATTAAAAAAAAATTTTAAAAAATCAGTAAAAACTGAAATAATATTCAGCTTGCAAAATCTGCAAATTTCTTCTTGGCAATTAAAAAAAGCATTTAGTGGAAAGCAAAAAATGGCAGTAAAGCAAAAATAACAGCTATGGTGCAGCACTTAGTGAAACTAAACTGCAAGTTCTTTTCCAGTGCAGCAGAGAAACATACTTTGATCTTGGGAGAATTTTTCTGAATTTAGATTGCCTTGAAGATGGCAATCCAGCCATATTCAAATTGAGGATGTATTTTTTACCTCCCTTAACCAACCCTCTTTCAGGATTCAGAACTGCAGCAAAATTTGTAAAGAGCTAAACTACAAGCTGGTACAGCTTGTCCAAAAACCAAGCAGCTTCCACTTTAAACCTTGTTCCTACTTTTCCTACCAAAGTGTTCTAAAGTTCACTCTTCTGATAAGAGATTATATTTCCTTACGTAGAAAATAGCATGTAGGAAAAAATCCCTAATGATTTTAGCGTATTGTAAGTTATAGCTGCATCTAGTGTCTAACTTGTTTTTAAATGCCCTTTACACCTCACTGTCATACCAAGTAAGAAATTTGGCAGAGCACAATTATTGAAATTTACAGAGTTAACAGGACAAGAAAAACGCCATTCTTCAGCCTTGGAATTTGGAGCAGTTAAGAAGAATCCTGTAAGAGCCAGGCCTCTTCCCACATGAAGCTTAGTTTCATCAGGCTCCCTTAACGATTTACAGACAGAAATACAGGCCCATCATCTGGAGATGCATGTATTGTTACTGCAGTGTCAAACGGGGATCAAATAATCATTAAATACACAGCATTTTTTTCCTGTCCACAGAAACAACCATTTGTCACTTTATGGATTAATACAGCTCGTGCAGGAGAGATACAAAAAGCTGCTATGACTTCTACAAAAATACAGAATGGAAGAAAAATTTTACGTACTGTTTCAGCTGTATATCCTTCATTACATATCACATTGGCTACAAATAAAAATAAGCACTATTCTTGCTGACAAAGTTGTGATGCCATTTTTGCTGCATCTTAACTGTTTTTTAAGTGTTAGGAAAACACAAGCATCCTGTTTCTAGACAAGGAATTCCTATCAAAGTTGGAGAAACTTTATCTAATTACATTTTTACAACTGTCTTCTCACTACCATACTTAATAGTTCACTATATAAAAACCCAAAACTGTTCTTTATCGCGAATTCAAGTCCTCCAAGAAAACTGAAAATGCAAGAACCTGCTTCAACAGTGGAAGTCTCTTTCAGTAAGACACCCTATTCACGTAAATATTCTTTGCTTGGACAAAAACTAGCTTGTCTGTGTCCTAGACCTATCTACTAACACGGTTTAAACCAAAGCTTTATTAAAAATAAAAAAGAAACAAAGAAGAAAAGTAAAAATCTCATTTATGTGCCACAGCCTACTTCAATTTACATATGCTTTTTTCCATCTTGTTTACAGTCTATGACCTTTTCTCCCTGAGAACTACATTTGTAGTTTACATGGAATTCAAAGGCAAGACCTGTTCTGCCTAATGACACCAGATTTACTGAAAGTTTTCTCAAGAAAACAGGGGAAAGGCCAGAAAGGACCCAGAACACACACCATAAACACTTACCATTGATCTTTTGCATGCAAAGAATGTCATCTGCAAACTCCTACAGTGTCCTTCCCTCAAACATTGCCTGGGGCTTTTGTTTTCCTGTTAGACGAAAAATCAAGCATTGAAAACTTGATGGATGTTGTGCAGCTTGTCAAAGAGACATCGGAATACTTCAGACAAGGTTTGCTCGGGATTTTGGACTTTCACCGTCTTCTGATGCTAGAATTTCTTAGCCTGCTCAAAACACGAACTAAGAGGCTCGAAAGGGCCCAAACACCAGTCCCCCCCCGCCTGCCGAGGCCGCAGCACCTCCCCGACCCTCGCAGCAGCTTTGCCCCGCCAGCAAAGCCCCCGGGCCGGGCCGCCTCAGCCAGCGGCTCCCCCTGCTCCTGTCCCTAAGTCCCTCAGGGCTTCACCGGGGCGGCGGCTGCGGGGCTCTGTCCCGGGAGGGCGGCAGCGCTCACCTGCAGCACGCAGGGGCTCTCCAGCAGGCACTGCCGCAGGTCCTCCCTCACGCCCCCGCAGGCCCGCCCGTCCTCCTCCTTCTCCTCGTAGTACTTGGGCATGGCGGCGGGGCCGGCCCTTACACCGCGCTGCCGCCCGCCCGCACACCCACACCAACCGCCGCCATCTTGGCGCCCCGCGCCCTGCGGGGGGGGGAGCAGGAAGGGGCGGAGGGGGAGGAGGAAGGGGCGG
>VZRW01005380.1:878506-889286 GCA_013398125.1 Aegotheles bennettii
GGGGGCGGGAGCGCCCCCTCAGCCCCGGGCGTTCTCCCGGCACCGTGGGCCCGTCGGTAGCCGCGTTTGTGTGCCAAACCCGCCTCTGCGCCTCCTTCCTCAGCGCCATGCTGCCAACCACTTCGGTGGGCTCTCGGAGCCAGGGCAACGGGGCGCTGGGCCCCAGGGATGCGGCGAGGCACACGGCGGGAGCCAAGCGCCACAAGTACCTGCGGAGGCTCCTCCACGTCCGGCAGATGGACTTCGAGTTCGCCCTCTGGCAGATGCTCTACCTGTTCACCTCGCCACAGAGGGTCTACAGGAACTTCCACTACAGGAAACAGACCAAGGACCAATGGGCCAGAGATGACCCTGCCTTCTTAGTGCTGCTCAGTGTCTGGCTCTGCGGTGAGTGCTGGGGAAGAGGCGCCCGAAGAGAGGGAGGGGAAGGTCATTCACAGCCCTCCTAATCTCACACACACAGAAAGGACCAGCCCAAATGGATTATCTTCTCATCAAAATAGATGAGATGGTGGCCTAACCTTTGGTGGGAATTAGAAAACAAAGGAGATGTAACTAAGAACTATGTAGTCCTGAATTAATCTCTATTGCAACTTGTTTTCCATTGCGTTTCAAACTATGTAGTTCCCCGTAACTTTGCAGACAGTAATAAAACCCTATCATAGAATCATCAAGGCTGGAAAAGACCTTTGAGACCACCCAGTCCAACCGCCTGCCTACATCACCACTAACCCACATCACCCAGCACCACATCCAGACGCATCTTGAACACCTCCAGGGACGGTGACTCCACCACCTCCCTGGGCAGCCCATTCCAATACCCAATCACCCTCACAGTGAAGAAATTTTTCACACAGTAATGCTTTGGTTAAAAATCCTGAACATTCGGTTTCTCTGAAAGTTACACATAAAATACTAGTTTTTAGAATAAAGGCCCTAGCGAAGTTCTGTATATTGCAGAATTCAGCTATAAACAGTATCTCGTGTAATTTTGAAACTGAATTGCAAATGCAGTATTATCCAGTCTTCTGTTATATAGTACATTCCTGTTAGTAATATCAAAACTGTTAACTCTGAAATAAATTTATCACCACGTGCACGATTTAGGTTAACAAAGAGCTTTTATAAAGCAGAGAATATTCTGCTGTAGCATTGTGTGGTTTTTTTTTTAAATAGTTCATGGGGAACAATACAATTTGCTGTTACATCATTAAGCTCAAGTGTGGATGAGTGTTCTCCAATGAGTGAAAGGGATTATATTATGAATTAATTGCATTATACCTAGTATTTGGTAAAAAAAAATGAGCTGTTGGACTGAAAATCTTAGGGAGAAAAATAAGGAGGAAACTGGAGATTTCATAACAGTGTATTTAACATACCGGTTTAACATCTCATGCTTTCTTTTCCATAGTTAACTTTAATAATCTTTTTTTCCCCTTTCAGTGTCTACTGTAGGATTTGGATTTGTGCTGGACATGGGGTTTTTTGAAACAATAAAGCTGCTACTTTGGGTTGTATTCATAGATTGTGTAGGTGTTGGCCTCCTGATCGCGACTCTGATGTGGTAAGTAGTGATATCTGAAGCTGAGCTCAGTATTGGTGTTGGGTCACCGACAGTCCTCTGCTGTTTGCAAGACACTTGGTTCTCTGTTTGGGGCAAAATTATAAAGTAAATATTGACTATAGGTTTTGTGCTGTTGTGGTAATTGTTTCAAAATGTTGCTTTAAGAAGAACACCTTTTTCTTCACTATTTTCTGCAAAAGATCAGTGTTCAGAAAGTCTGTATTACGATGAACACTTCAGCTTGTTTTCTTTCTTCTTGAGCTGGTTAATCTTCAGCAGTAATGCCAAATCAAAAATTTGGTAACCAAAAAAAGAAATCTTCATTCCTTACTTTGGTTGAACTGCTGAAGTAAAGTAAGCCTGAGGATGATTAATTAGGGCAATATACAGTCGGGTCATGCTTCTTGCTGAACATCTTGGCTATTTCCAGTACAAGCAAAGTCTGTTCTATTTGGCGTGTGTTGGCTTTGTTGCTTTGGTGGGAATTGCTGCCAGTCTTACCCTGTGGTGGCCAGGGACTTATAGAAGGGAGAGGCAGTAGCCACTCAGTTGGTAACCGCAGCACCTTATAGATGTGTCCTGCACCAGCAAGGGAACCTTGAGCCAACAGGGAATCACTGTTTCTGCACTGTGGCAAGGTGAGGGCACCAGAGGAAAAATTCTTTTACCAATAAGTTTTTCATGATAGTGGTGGAAAATGAAAACTTACAAGGAAGGAAGTGCACTTTAAAGAGTTCTTAATAATGGAGCTGACATCTTAAACTGCTGATTGGCAAAGGGATGGATTCCTTTCAAACACTGACCTCGGGAACTCCTGCTTGTAAATGCAAAATTCAGGACGAGGCACATACAAGAACTGCCACCTGATAGATGAAAGGTCCATCTGACCTACTCTCCTGTCTGGGACAGCAATGCATAAATTGCTTGGGGAAGAACATACAGTAATGCTCCCCTTGCCCCCTCCATCCTGCAGCAATTTGTGATTTGGGATGCAGCACCTGCTGGCTTTCCTCTGGCTTTCAGTCAGCTTCCTGCAGGCCTAACCACAACTCACCCGGCTTCACTTTCATTCAAGTCCCTTCTTCCAGTGCAGGCTCACCTTTTTTTTTTCCAAAAGCTCCCCCCATTCCTAATGAGTCTAAACCCCTTCCTGCTGCACTTCACCCAGCACCCAGGCTCTGCCTTGCTGACCCTGCCCTTGGCACAAAGAGTATGTCAGAGCAAGCAACCATGAAAGCTCTGGTCTCTGAACTTATTTTTGAGCACATACTGACTTCCTGTTCCTGTTCTAAATGGGATGTGTGTTAGGATGGCAGCAGAACTTCAGCTGAAGAAATCAAGAGCGCTAGCCCACCCTCTTCCTGTCCTTGCAGCCATTTCTGTGGAGAAGAAATAAACCATCACTGTATGAGGTGTACCGGTCACGTGCAAGCACTTTTCTGAAGCCATCTGCCTGTGTGTACAAACACAAGTGGCATGCTGCCTCAGACCTTGTACCTGCATTGATTAATTGTAGCACTGAGCTATTTAAAAAAAGTTCTGGTTCTGTATTACCAGCCATGTATTTCAGTTGCCTGTTGAATGCAAGGGATGTAATTATAGTTTTAACAAAAACGTTTCTGGGCTGCATAATTCTTGCATATTTTTCTCCCAGATAGGAGAAACGTTGGGGTAGAGAGCTAGGATCACACACGGCTTACTATCTCAGAGCAATGTTTTGTCAGTCACCCTTACAGATTCACATTAACAACATTCTCAAATATCTTCTCATGTAGGTTCATTTCCAATAAGTACTTGGTGAAGCAGCAGAACAGAGACTATGATGTGGAGTGGGGATATGCCTTTGATGTTCATCTGAATGCTTTCTATCCACTTCTAGTCATTTTGCATTTTATCCAGCTGTTTTTCATCAACTGTAAGTAGCATTTTGTGCTGTCTGCTTCAAAGTCATGCTCTATCAAAACAGCTGAGAGCAGTTGTCTCTTTCAGATGTCATCGTATCTGACTCTGTCATTGGGTATTTTGTTGGGAATACTTTATGGCTGATTGCAATTGGCTATTACATCTATGTGACATTCCTAGGATACAGTGGTAAGTCATGGCAACTTCTCTTCCATGTGTTTGACTGAAAACAAAAGCATGATTTTAGAGTATTAATTTGTAAAGTAGAGGCTCAGCTGGGCATTGAAGTAGTTTTTTCTTCATGGTAGAAGTTTGATAGAAATTTACCAATCCATTCTTCCAGCTGGGTGGACATCTTAACCAAATAATTTACATTTATATTCTTCACCATACCAACTTCCCTTGTATTAGATGTGCAGCATCACAGCTTGTTTCTCTGTATATCCACTTCAAAATGTTTGCATTGGATAAAAATTCTGTAGGGAGGTTAAGACCACAGTTTTAGGTAAAACTGTTTCCCAGGGCATTACCTATACTAATTAACTCAAGTACTCTATAATCTGTGATAATGGTGGGACTGGTAAGGCAGAGATGACAAACCTGCCCCTCAGAGAAGGTGGGCAGAGCAGTACCATTTTTCCTTGGCATCTTTTTCCAGACCATTCTCCATGAAGCTCCTTTTTGAAAGAGCACTATTTTACAGGTGCTTCATTGTTGCTTCTCTTTCAGCATTGCCCTTTTTGAAGAACACAGCTATTCTCTTGTATCCGTTTGCGCTTCTCATCATGCTCTATT
The DNA here is from genome assembly GCA_013398125.1 of Aegotheles bennettii. Taxonomy (NCBI): domain Eukaryota; kingdom Metazoa; phylum Chordata; class Aves; order Caprimulgiformes; family Aegothelidae; genus Aegotheles; species Aegotheles bennettii. The sequence goes on from VZRW01005380.1 coordinate 882,768, forward strand.
TGATCTCATTGGCATGTGGATGGAACTTCACCAAGATGCTTTGTTCCTTTTATAAATACAGAGTGAAATAAACCCAGGACTTCATGGATCTAACACTTATTTTGTTTTTATCTCAGCTGTCTTGACAGTAAAGAAAACATTAAGAACATTTTGTAAATGGTTGTAAATTTCTCTTTATTGTAGATAATTGTGTAAAAAAGTTTGAAGTGTCCTTTTTTTTATTAAAATATTTACAACAGTAAACATTAACAATTTTGTTCGAATACTTTCGCAGTACATTCCTAAAAACAAGTTACTTGTACACCTCTGTAGCTTAAATTTAACTGCAACAAATCTATTTAGCGTAATTCTTACTGCAGATATTTTGCACATACTGGCATAAGCTCTACATTGAGGGTTTTAAGTGACACTGAAAAGCAGTTTTATTTAAGAGTAATACTGGACTACCTTGCCTTGGGAGTGTGTGAAAGTAAGGATCTTCATAGTGTTGCAATGGTAAAGCAACAACCATCTCTAGATACAGTACTGTCCCCTCCTTTTATGAAAGAACTCGAGAACAGATTTATTTTAATGACTACTTCAAATATACATGGACAACTCTGGCACGCAGAAGAAACAGTGATGAAAGGCACAATTAACATGACCCATATCAGGTTTCCAAATATAGCAGCAAGTTTTTAAACCCAATCTCTATTATCACATCCACCACTATGAGCGGCAGGTCAGTGAACACAGAAGGACAGTACAAGTTTAGTTTGGCTACAAGGGTGGGCTCGTGGCAATGCCTGCAGCTGTAACATCCACAAGGCAGGAGTATAAACTGACCGTCACAAACAATACCTTCTGGAAAATGAGGATGACAGCTTTCCGAAGCAGAGTGTTCAGAATGAAACATAAGCACTAGGATTCAGTTTCCAAAACAACACGAGAGTAAACTGGTTATAGTAAGACTTAATATTTCAACACTAGAATTTGATCTCTAAGGAAAAACTATATTTATCTTAAAATACCAAATATGCTGGCAGTGCATCTTACAGTACTGTGTGTTTCAGCCACTGTTAAGGCTTGAAGAGAATCGTGTTCCCCTCTCAGCAGACACTGAGCAACCTTCCCCTTCGAGAAAGGAAAGCACTGAACTGCTGATCCATGGGAGGCGAAGGATTCCAATCAGGATGTGCTCCCACCCTGGCTAACAGCACAAGCTCCTGGCCTGCAGGCAGCCGCAGCCTAACCACGCACCTTTCCCCTAACAGGAATCCTAGCACCAGTGATCACCCCCACTTCAGTTCAACAGTAAAAATATTTCATATTTAGTGCCCTATGGTGCAATACCATTGAAGTCCACGAAGGACCCAGGGCCTGTGTACCTTCCTTTCAGAGAGATCAAAGTTTGTCCCCTTGAAAGAAGGTTTCATCGCTCTTAAAATTACGCTACTTTAAGTTCTAGCTGCTCACAGCAGAAATTAGCAAAACCCTTAAGAGACCACTAAGGTCAGAAACATGACACTCAAAGATGAATTCATCAGGTCTGTGCAGGGTGTATTTTTTACATCGGCAATCAATGCTAGCCTGAAAACACCAGTTGTTTAATAGCCTTTGAGCATTATGCTGGTGATTGCAAAGATGATTTTAAAACATCATGGTTTTTTTCCCTTTCTACTATGGTTACTGGCTGTAGCATTTACAGAATACATCCTTCCTAGTAAGAACAAATACAGAACCTAGGGTTAATTTATTTCAGGGGAGCAAGGTTTGAAGAGATGCAAGTCTTTTTTCCCCCCACAAAGCTAAAATACTATTTTCTGAATTGGAAGCAAATTACAAATCACTACAATAGTTCATTTGGAGCAAGTATTTCCAGCAAAAACAAAGAGATTGGCAAAATTGAATGACTGTAACATTTTTCCTTCATTTTTTCCCCAAGTATATTATGATTTTGGTAAAGACTAATTGCACTTCAGCACATGGGCAAAGTATAAATTGCTTTGCTCTAAACTGACTCAAGGTATTTAAAAACTGCTTTTGAAAGAGCTAGACAAGCAGTGATACAGCAGAAGTCCAGTCTCTTATTGGTCCACAAATCATATTTATCTATTTCTATTTTTCTAAGCCATTTTTCAGTTAAGAAAAAACAAGTGTACCTACAGGAACATTTTCCACCAAGGCAAATACATGGTTGAGATGCCTGCAAAAGCACAAAGCCTTATACAGTGCTTTAGAAACATTCTTTAATTTTTAAAAAAGTGCTAATTTGGGATCACATCCTGTTCACATTATTTACAAAGTTTTCAGTAGGACTACCCACTGAATGAGCAAAGCAAGATTATACTGATGGTCTTGGATTTCCTTGGTCCAGAGAAACACTGATCAGCTCAGAAAAGCTGATCTGTTCAGCATCCAGTATAAGAAGAATAATTTGCTCAGATAATGAATGTTTCTGGTAATGCCTTTGGTTTCACCCAAAGTTCTTTTCTGAAGCCTTAGCAGCATCAGAAGGAGCTAACAAGATCATAAGATGATGCAGTTTTATTTTGAAACACTTTCCATTATTTGATCACTGTAAGAGTCAGTGGCCTAGAGGGGACTGTTAAGGCCACAACAAAAATAACTTGAAATTAAATAATGTAGGAAAAAACTCCCCAAAATCAGGCAATATGTTTCAGATGCTGAGGAACTCGTGTGGTAATACTGTAACTTATGATTGAGACATGTAAGAGACACCATCCCCCCTGGAGTACACCCAGTCACAAACAGTGCCCAAGCTAATGACTGTTGAGCCAAGCAGCTGAAGTAGTCTTATTTCACCAGAATTTCAGGAAGGAGGCTTGCACCACTTTAGGCTGACTTGGGGATTGGAATTTGAAAGGTAGAAAGCCCAAAATAGCTGTCTGCAGAGATAATTAGATACAATTTTTTTCCCTGCTTTTTCTATTTCTCATCAAAATTTCCAAGCAAACTTGCAGAACTATCTGATTACACCAGGTCTGAATTTACCTGAATCTACAAAACTTAATTTGTATTAATGTGGCACATTAATTTAGAGAGCATGTAAGCTCAGGAACATTTAAAGTGTTAAAGCTGCCAAGAGTATTTCCAACGCCTGCTAGTACAAGGTAATAAAAATGCAACAATCTTTAGAAATAAACACTCATAGACAAATTTCATGTCAACATTTTTGAAAACTAAATACACTGGTAACACCAGAGTTCTGCAATCATTGTGGTAAGGGTTCTATATATTTAGATATATTAGCAATGATTCAGCTTAACTGCTGTGAAATGTCAGAAACAGTGATGCTTTAAGAATAAGCACACAGCTTTCTCAAATAAGTGGTACCAGTGAACTTTTGAACTCACAGAAAAAGCTGAGTCACTGTCCGCAAAACTACTTATATTAAGAAACTGCAATATCTAACATCTTTCTGCAATCTAAATTGTAATCAATAGCTATAGTTTAAATTACTTACATCATTCATTCAGGGGCATAGCTGAGAAGAAAACCTAAACACTTTCTTAGACCTTTGCTGGCTAATGTGTGATAAAAAGCCATTGCATAGCAAGCATTTGATGGCACGGCATTATAATGAACTGGGCTGTGGCACCACAACAGGCCAGATTCACACAGGACTTAGAGCCTACTAACCCACATCCCTAAATTCAAGAATGTGTGCTTAGCTTATGCTCACAAGCACAAATAGTACTTAGCTTATGTCCAGTCTCTTTGTACAAGACGAGCTTTCCAAGTAACATTTTATTTACACCATCTGATGCAATCAGAAAAAAGTAACTAAGACCTGCCTGGTAGCTTTCTACTTTTTTTTCATCTCACACCAGTCAGTCTAAACAGGAGGTCTTATCCCCGTGTACAAATCTTGTCTTCCCTGTGCCCTCAGACAACATGGCTAAAACAAAATTACTGTGGTCCGTAGAAGTAGCAAAGCTCTGAAATTTTAGTATTGCTGACCTGTCAAAGCTACAACACCATTTTCCAACAAGGCGAAAGACAGGCTGACTCTATATCCCAGCGATGGCTTTCCACTTGCAGTATTGGAGAGTCAGGTTTAGTTTCCTGCTCCTTATAAACACGTGACAAAAAAGAGGCCAAATCTATTACTCAAATTTACATGCTGGAGATACAAATTCAAGATCCCCACTCTAGATCAGGAATCCCACAACAGGTTTTGCACATCTGTGCCCTGACCACAAAGATGTTGGGGATAACAGAGGAGTTTTTTCTGCAGGGAAAACTGGGCCACCTTTTGAGATGTTGCTCCAGAAGGGCTGGTTCACAGCACAGCTGAGAATCCAATCCCCAAGACAGGATGGAGGCCTTCCTCCAGTGTCCTTCAGGCACTTTGTTCCTACTGAAGAGAAGAATTTATGCCTCTTTTCTTCCTGATCATTTCCAACTTAACTGAAATCTTCCCATGCCTGTGTCCTTACTCATAAGCACCTAAGCAGGAGAACTCTTTAAGAGCAGCAGCAGCATTAGTACTGCAACAATTCTGCTCTGGATTTAATCCAAACCACTTTCTGTTCCTGACCAAGTTTCTGACTCATTTAAGATCACTGTTGTCTCCCTTGAAACAAAAAGGCAGTGTACTTGATGCCAAATTCAGTTCCTATTAAACATCAGTGCAAGTTACTACTCTGATCAATAAAGGAGTCAAACTGAAACCTTGTTCTTGAATAATGGAAGAAAATAAAAATAAACCATAACTACTCACTGTAATGTATCTAAAATAAACACTGTAATAACAGAACTTTTTACCAGGAGGCCTCTGCAGATCAAATGTACCTAACTACTATTAATTCTTTTGATAAAAGATAACCTCCGTTACTCCAAAGCCAAGCTGGAGAATGATTTTTTTCAGTACAGAAAATGAATTTGTCCAGGCTAGGAAATGTCTACAAAGATTTTTAGAAAGAACTGTTTGGAATTGAAAAAAATTCTTCTAAAATGCAATGGATTCAATCTAAAATCACTGCAGATTTAGTACATAATACGAAACAAGACATTTCAGCATGCTTTTTATGTGGCTACAAACTGTACAGAGTGGAATCTCATAGCCCCAAAGAATAATGCTCTTCAGAACTCTGTTAATGCCTCTGAACATCATTCAAATTCTGTGTACAAAATTATGTAAGTTAGAAACTTAATCTAGGGTTTTTTTAAACATGGCAGTATATTTGAAATATGGTATTAATTTATGTTTGCATCTCCAAAGAAAAATGTAGAAAGATAACTTAAACTAGAGAATTCATAAAAAAACCTATATCAATTTAAAATTTTACTGCATAAAAATATGTACTTTTCAAATTATTTTAATAAATTAAATATCCCTAACATTTTTAATATATATCCCTGACAGTCTATAAAAGAGGGTTCTTGTTATAGAAAATAAATGGAACTCCGAAAGTACCCCCTTCAAAAACATATTTAACAATAATTATATATTTTTTTTTCTTCAAGGAATGTAACAATATGTACAACTTCTCTATATGACTATACTATCAAAATAGTACAGGTTAAGCGTAGCAGGGTTCTGTAACTGCAAGATGGTAAAGTCACATTAAAGTGGAGGACAACACAGGCCTCAGACAAACATTATCAGTGTGAAGCATCAGTTTCTGGATGGATCAGATAAGAAGGGGTAAATACAATCTTCTCATCTACAGTAGATTTCACGAGAGGTAGAGTTCAAGTGAAAATGAAAGAAATTTGGAATAAGGTGCATGCTCAGTATTTTCAATTGGAGACTTGCTAAGGATGTCAGAATTCATAGGAAAAGTTTTCAAGGATTCTTTCTTTTTCCTCTAAAGCAGATTTCCATGATCAGTTTGTAATCTTTTTAATATGAATCTGAAATAGAGAATCAAAAAAAAAAGAGAAGTCATGTTTTAGGGTATTACATTTCTCAGTAAAAAGAGGTACCTATTTTCCGTGTTAGCCAAAATTTTGAGCTTCAACACATTGACACAATGAAGAAATCTCACATTTGCCAGTTGTATTTTCAAAAGGTTATGCCACCTCTCACCTCATTCAGAATTGCCCATACTGCTGAATTTTGTATCACCGAAAGCCGGAATGATGAAATAGGGTTTAGGCTGGGGTCAACTGTTCCTTCAGCTACACCATTTTCAAATTTCCCTGCAAAAGAAGCAAAAGCATACCCTCAATTAACTCCTGTTCAACAAACTAAAGTACAAAATCTGCATCCAGAAAAACATATCTGTAGTATCACAATTCACATGTGAAACCTATTGCTGGTGGCTGTAGGGTTGACTGGTATCATTCCCAAAACAAAAGACAGCCAGCAGCTTTTGATATCAGATTCAGCTTTGCAGCAGCCAACAAGATGGGGCGTATCATTAGAGCACACCAATCTGAACGGGATTACATGTAAGAATAAAACTCTGGGAAGATTTTCACAGAATCACAGAATTCTAGGGTTGGAAGGGACCTCGAAGGATCATCCAGTCCAACCCCCCTCCCAAAGCAGGGCCACCTAGAGTCCAT
>VZRW01005380.1:889380-963181 GCA_013398125.1 Aegotheles bennettii
CTCCTTTTCTCCAAGCTAAAGAGACCCAGCTTCCTCAGCCTTTCCTCATAAGGGAGATGTTCTACTCCCTTCATCATCTTAGTGGCTCTGCGCTGGACTCTCTCAAGTAGTTCCATGTCCTTCTTGAACTGAATTTTCATTTGATATTGTGGAACTAAACATGAAGCCCCTGGCTTATGTGTTTTCAAGGAGGATTAATGTATTCCTATTTAAAGGATCTTCAATTATATTAGGATGAATAAGAATCCAATTTAAAAGCCCAGTTAGACTTTACACTTAAAACACATACTCAGCAACTTGCTTTCATTATAACAGGGATGCCAAACCTATGTCCAGCAAGCTACATACAATGCATGAGTAAGATTTCTCTTCCTTGACAGCAAGTATCCTGACATTTTCCCCAACAGCCGCTTGGCTTGGTTAGGGCAATGCCAATCTCATCCCATGATGAGCTCTGCAGAGCGTGTTCAAATCCAAGCCAAGCACCACAGCTCAGACAGAGGCACTTGTGCAGTCACAGGACAAAAGATGTGATCTTATACAACCTGGAAATGCCTCTACAATAATCTAGGTGATGGATCCTGGCTAAGAAATTTGATGTAGCACAATGTTACAATAGTTAAATGTTGCAATAGTAACAATACACATTTTTTTCTGGTGTGACATACCTATCCTGAAATAACCATCCTCTAAGCGTTTGTCTTTGGTTTCTTTGCTTAATACCAGTTCTTCATTCTAGAACAAAGCATAAATGAGATCATTTATTTTGACATATGACTTTGCCAGGGAAAGACAAGTAAGTGTACGCTCTTGTTATATACTCAGCATCCATCTTCTCTAAATAATTACAAGCCAGCCTAGAAGAGCTATTTATAGCCTTAGACAAGTCAACAAAAAAAAAAAAGAAAAAAAGAAAAAAAGAAAAAGAAAAAGCAGCAGTGCTCCAGAATTGAAAAGTATTTAGCTTCAAAGTAGAAAAAAGAAGTACTTTAAGTGCCCCAAGTAACTCTCATGGTAAATGCCATGTGAACAGAATAAATAACAGATACTGGCACATACAGTAGAAGAAAAAGCAAAGGAAGAATCTTGCCTTCTTTTCCTATAGTTGAACCAGAGATTTCTCTCAGGACAAATGAAACTTACAGCTTACTTTTGGGCAAGATGAAAAACCATCAGATCAGCAAAGGAACCATTGCAATTGTCGTTGCCTCACTAAAAAGGGATGAGTATCAATAAGCTTCTTTAATAAGCACAGAAAAATTAAATTGTAGACCACAGCTTCAAAAACAGCTGGAAAATTACAACCAGAATCACACGATCCAATAATGAAAGACCCACTGTAAAAATGTCCTAGGAATCCATTACAAATGCTTGACAAAACAGGTGATAAAATCCATCAGGTCTTTTTTTTTAAAAATAAAATGAAATAAATTTACTTTTACAGGGTGCTGCTGAAAAAGTGGTGGTTTTTTTAATTTGTTTTGGGGTTTTTTTGGGGGGGAATTTTTGGGTTTGGGGTTTTGTTTGGTTTGGGGTTTTTTTGAGTGTTTTGCTTGAGTCCCAGACAAATCCAGTTTGGGGGCACTCTGGTTTTTAAGGTGGGTTTTTTTGTTTGTTTTTCTGAATTCTGCTTAGAGAGGATCAGGGTTGAAGTACCTGAATGGGTTTCCAGCTCTAATGAAGTCCATGGTGGAAAAATAGCTCCTTCAAGAGAGTACCTATCATTCTGCAACTGCTGTCTTCATATTGGTGACATTTTCTGCTGACACCAATGACTTAAGAATTGGCCAGATGCAGAATTTCCTTTTTACCTTTCCACAAATTGCGTCAACACCAATAGAAGCTCAGTAGCATTACTTCCTTAAGGGATGCTCCAGTTTTGAGGGACATTTCACAGTTGAGTGTAGCCAAAAAAAGAGATGATCGATGCACAATTTTTCTCATTAACTTGTGCATTCTTGTGGTATCTTGGGCTCGGATGAAGTGAGGGCTTCTGCTGTTTTTTGTGGTTGAATATATTTCCAAAGGTCTTGAGAAACAAAACCCATAAATCTTACAATACAATATTCCATATATTGTGTTGTATAACTAGAATCAAACTGACAAACTTCTTTTCAGGGGTGGGGGCGATAAGAATTTCCTATTTTTGTTCACTCCCAGGAAGAGAGACTGCAAGAATGGAGAAGTAAACTCCTTCATGATAATTCACTTTTTTTTAAAAAAAAAGGAAAAAATAGATTCAGCATATGGTAATTTAGGCCCAGATTTCAAGATACCTACATGAGGCACATGGGAGAAGATAGAAATACTTTGCTACTTTAATACTACATAAAATAAACTTGTCTGAAGTAATATCTTAATACCCTCAGAGTTTCGTGATATAAATGGTTAGCTATAACATCTAGGTGAAGAAAAAAACCCCGTACCATCTGATTTCAAACAAGAACATACTTTAGATAATGTAATGCCCTCCTGAGATAACTCAGACAGATTTATAAAAAAAAAAACAAATCAGTAATCAAGGAAAAGGAACGCATTTGGTTTAAGAGTCCAGATATTTCAGTATCTAGTAACGTTTGTATTTATGTCAATTCCTGAACCAAGACTTTTACTATGACAAAAAGCAATTAACTTAGCTTTCCCACTTTCCAAAACACAGAAAAGGGAAGATTGTTTATTTTTTTGCTTTAAATAGTAGCAGCGATTTGGAAGAAAATGAGCTTGTTTGCCTTCAAATTACCAACAACACTTGTAGCAGACTGCACTCTGAATGAACAACTTAGTTTTTTGTGAATAGATCCAATTAAAAAAAAGTAGGAGAGCACAAGGAGCATCAAGATCCCACAGATAAAAACCAAAACATTACTGTCTCCCTCACCCTGTTAAGAAAGTCAATAAAATTAGAAGGTTTTGCTTTTATTCTATACTGGAGAAGGCACAAATCAACAAATTCATACCTGGAAAGGCAAAACTTCCACAGTTGTGTTTAGAAGTATGTCTCCTGGATGCTCCGGATTGCCACTGTGAAACAAGTACCTATAAATGAAAAAGGAAAAATAAAAAGTCTACGTACATCAGTCAGAATTAACTTATTTACTATCTTACATGTTAATAGTCACATTACAGATGTTACAATGATAAACATAACTTATACTGGACCTACATCAGCTGGCGATAAAAAAACATGAAAAAGGATTTCATATACTACCATAACTGAAAGTGCTCAAGTTTTGCATTTTTTAAAGAGTAATTTGGCAATATTTTACTTAGAAAGGTAGTTTCCATACTCTGATCGTGGTGGATTGCGTTACACAACCTGACCAACACCACAGTCATTACTGCCTGGCATGCACTGGTATCAGCTCCAGAAGCAGGAGCCCTGCCTTCCTTCAGCCACACCCCACCACGCATCACCCCCTCCTTTTGCCCACAGGATGAACTTTGCAGATCCTTTCTGAACCGGTTCTGGGAACCTATCCAAGTCAACATTTTGCCAGGTGAGTTTTCCCCAAGACCAGCTCTCTCCTAAGGTTCACTGTAGTTTCACTAATGACTGTGCCAGGAATTCCCAACCCATGTCCAAACCCTTAACATTACCCGAATTCAAACTGCTATTCCAAAGGCAGATTTATTTTTCTTTTAAACAAAAGCATGTGTTTTTGACGTATATACACACACAGAAAAGGACCTTTTTATTTATACTTGTACAAAGTCCCCGTTACCCTCATTCAGTTGTGCATTTAATTATTTTTTTTAAATGGAACACAGTAAATACACTTAAAAATGTATCAAAACCACCTCTACATGTATCAAGCAGTGAAGTGCAAGTGTTCGAATTCTAGCTGCCTGCTCTCAAACAGCTTTTGCAGTACTGCACATGTGTAGATGTTACAAAAGACACAGTTTCATTCCCCTTTCTTTATATATAACACAAACTTCATATTCTTAAAATACATATTATGTAAACAAGTAATATTTTTTACCACTAGGTGGTATCAGTGCTTGAAAAATCGTTCATTACTTACCATTTTTTCTAGTGGACCACAGAGTTTATTCAGGTTACTGTCAAAAAATACCTGGATATCACCCCTTCTCAGATGCCACTTTTAACAAGCCTATTTTACTTTTAAAACATCTGAATGAATATGTAAAAATCTACCAACACACTTCAAACCTCTCTTCAATTGGAACTTAGAGAAATTAACAGTAAGCACCCTCTTTGACATTAAATAAAATACATCACCAGCCAGGGACAAAATTAGTTCAGAAATTATCACTTGATTAAAATTACAAACATTAGCTCAATTTGCAATTTATCAAGACATAATTGGAGATGTAAATTCCAGTTTGTCTTTATCCAATACATCTGAAGCCAGGTAAATACTTGCCATTAATCTATACTCCATAGCTACAAGACAAGTAGAAGAAAACAGCTCTCTGACCCTGACATCGAAATATCTGTGATCCCAAAACAATAGAAGTAATTTAAAAAAAATACACACACGTATAACATTTCTTTTATCAAGGCTCAGAAAAGGAGTAAATCCACACACTGCCATATAAGACAGCTACATTGATTTCTTCCACACTGGTTTCAGTAGAACTGCAAGGAATGGACTGCAAAACCAAACTGGATTCAGAAAGTTTCAGCATTGTATATGCTTCAAGAAAACAAATATTCCCATTTAGTGCAGTTTAATGTTAAGGTTAATCAATTCTAAAGCACACAAGCTACCTAAAGTATCCACAGTTCCTCCAAGAAAAATCCTGTGATTTTTTTCCTCAACATTAGTGACATCCAAAAAACCTCAAAGACTTAACTATCGTTTCTAGGAGGATGCTTCTATTGTACGTTTTGGTAACAAGCAAAAAAAACTATTGGCAAAGCTGACCAGAAGGTTAAAAGTATATTCTGCTGTCTTCTGAACTAGCAGATCTAACTTGCCATCCCTTAGTCTGCCAGATATCCAAATCATTACCAGCAATTTTTCTCTTGAAAACACCGAAAATTCTGAGACTTACTTTAAAATGCAAGTGATCAAACACATCTAAGATGTTGCCATCAAATGCTCCAACCAAACCACAGACACGCTGCTTTTCCTTAGTGCTTTCTAGATCACAAATCTTATTTCTGAGAAGACACACCTAAAAAGCCACAAAGAAATTCCTCAAGATCTGTGATCACCATACTCTCAGTGCACGATAATGGGTTTAGGATGGTTGGGGGAGGGGTGTGTGCGTGGGGAGAGGTTCTTTGTGGGTTTGTGGGGTTTTTTTTGGGGGGGAGGATATGTATTTATTTGGGTTTTGTTTGTTTGTTTTTAAAAACAACCCCTGCAACCATTTCTCCTACTGTGCTATTGACTTTTGAAAATGAAGTGCTGTTTCCTCCTCCCAGCAGTTATCACTCCATTAGGGCAATGCACTCAGAAGTTGTCACAATGCCAAAACAATTTAGGAACACAACAAAATCTGATTTCCAGGTAATCAAACCCACTATTTTAGCATGTTTTCTATAACTGTTTGTCTACACACATGCACACACATATATAGAATTGTAGAATGGTTTGGGTTGGAAGGGACCTCAAAGCTCATCCAGTTCCAACCTTCCTGCCACAGGCAGGGACACCTCCCACTAGACCAGGTTCCTCCAAGCCCCATCCAGCCTGGCCTTGAACACTGCCAGGGAAGGGGCAGCCACAAATTCTCTGGACAACCTGTGCCAGTGTCTCACCACCCTCACAGGAAAGAATTTCTTCCTAATATCCAATCTAAATCTACCCTCTGGCAGTTTGAACCCGTTCCCCCTTGTCCCATCACTCCATGCCCTTGTCACAAGTCCCTCTCCAGCTTTCCTGGAGCCCCTTTGGGCACTGGAAGGTGCTCTAAGGTCTCCCCACAGCCTTCTCTTCTCCAGCCTGAACAACCCAAACTCTCTCCACCTGTCTTCATAAGAGAGGTGCTCCAGCCCTCTGATCATCCTCATGGCCTCCTTTGGTCTCATTTCAACAGCTCCATGTCCTTCTTACATTGAGGACTCCAGAACTGGACACAGTACTCCAGGTGGGGTCTCACAAGAACAGAGTAGAGGGAGAGAATCACCTCCCTCAAGCTGCTGGTCACGCTTCTTTTGATGCAGCCCAGGATGCCATTGGCTTTCTGGGCTGCAGGTGCACACTGCCAGTTCATGGCGATCTTACCATCAACCAACAACCCCAAGTTATTCTCCTCAGGGCTGTTCTCAATCCATTCTTCACCCAGCCTGTATCTGTACATGGGATTGCCCCAACCCATGTGCAGGACCTTGCACTTGGCCTTGTCGAACTTCGTGCGGTTTGCACGGGACCACCTCTCAAGCCTGTCAAGATCCCTCTGGATGGCATCCCTTCCCTCCAGTATATGACACATGTGTATGTCACATCTTACTTATAATTATGTTTACAAAGGATAGGATATTTTTGTATCTGAGCCTGGCTTAAACACTTGACTGATAACACCTACTTAGACATAAAAAGTTACTCAGATTAAAAATAGAAATATGAATGCACACACACAGTCAATTCATATTTGTGAAGAATCTTTTGCTTAGAAATAAAATTGTAATTTACAAAGAAACAGATATTCTACAGCTCCTAAAATAAGTGTCATTAGCTACTCTTTTGTAAAACTTACCTTCCTGACATACCTAGAAATCAGAAGCTTTCAAGGTTTTCAGACTATGACAGGTATTTCTCAATATAGATAATGAAAGACTCAGAAGTAGCTGTTTTTTCATCTGCTAAGTTATTCTGACATCTGTCCTGGGATTTACATGTGACAGTCCATGTACACAGTAAAAACATGGGGTTTTTTCTTCTGAGTTAGCTGATATTTTTCTTAGAATAAAGTCACCATGATATTCTTGTCTATCTGCTGTTTAAGCATAACACCTTCTAAACCATTCTTTCAAATTAAAATTCTGAAAGCCATACACCTCTAAATATAGTAATCCCAAACAAACACAAATTCACCTGAAGTTAAAAAAATACTATTACTTTATGGAATATTACTTCACAGCTTTTTTTTTATTACAAAATACAAACATGGACACGTTTGAAAATTTTTGATGGAAGTCATCAGAGGAAAGTAGCTCTTATGACTGGTGAATGAAATACTAATGTATCTGAATCTTAGAGAACCTTTTCCTCTGGCAGTGTCTTTTTAAAGAGTCACAGGTCAAAGATAAAAACTAACTACAGTAGATATTCAAGAACAGAGGCAACATCCTCTCTGCCAGAAATTACTAAATGAACTAACTTACCTACATTTTGCTCATAACCTCAGTGTAGTATGATAGTAATAAAGGATGCTAAACATTAACACCTTATGGCATAAAAAATGACACAAAATTTCAAGAGCACTGAAGGTTTTAAAAAGTAACACCCACCAAAAAAAAATGGAGCAAAGTCAAAGCTGCAAAGAAAACTTCAGTTTTCACAGTCAGTGACTTGAGCATCTACCCAAGTTGAGGGTCTGGCTTCTTGCTATGAACCTATAAAATCAAGCCAATTACAGGGGAAAAAAAACCCACACAAACAAAACAACCAATAAGCTGAAACAAATATTCATACACATCCTACCACAGATAGGGAGGGAAGGGCAGAAGCATGGTTATCATTAATACACTGACAAATGAGCTCATTAGCTTGCCAGTGCAGTGAACTGTTGCATGGCACTTTAAAAGCCTGCCCTCTGATTCAGAACTCCCCCAGCAGTGAGCACCTGGAAAGATTCTCATCTTTTGTAACATCCCCCAAAAGACGTACATAAATTAATATAAATATTAAAAATCTGATAGCTTTAATATTCTTATTTGAACAGTTAAACTTTTAAACTAAAACAGTTTAAACAGTTTAAACTAAGTTTAAACAGTTTAAAACAGTTAAACAGTTTAAACCAGTTTAAACCAGTTTAAACCGGTTTAAACAGTTAAACTAAAATCACCTGTATTTAAAAAAATACATACATAAAAATCCCAGCTACACACAGCTCTTCACCCTCTTCCTATTTTGCTTATGAAAAGAATGTCTCTCCCTTCTTTCCTTCACATCAAAGCATATTTAGGCCCAGAAAATGGTTTTTCTCTCTATTATCTAATTAGTCTTCTTCTAGGCACTAAAAATCTGTTTTACTGTCTTTTATATTTTATTTAAATAAACAGAAGTGACAATGATTTTTTAATATATATATAGAAAGTATGATTCTATGCTTTTTCTAATTTATTGAGCAATTAAAAATCAGAACAGAACACACAATAATGTTATCAGTAAATTATGGCAGCTTTAGGAAGGAAATAATACACAAATAAAAGGAAGTAACACACAAAAATTCTTTAAAAAGCGTAATTCACATCCACTATCAATCTATTTCAGTTTTGTTTTGAAGGAAACAAAAGACTTATCTTGATGCTGAACACAACTATTCTAAGAATCTATTTATGAACGCAGGCCTTTGTGCTCTGTAAACATTGGAAATCAAATTATTTTCTTTACATATCCTCCTTACGTCTCTTTTTAGTAATTTGATATATTTTAGTACATCCCATTTCAGGAAAGGAAAAGAGGCAGTAAGGCAGAGAGGAAATGTTTCCTTCCACATTTGAGCAAATTATCCATAGCAGCATGCAGCATAACAGGTTTTAAGTCTGTACAATGAATTTCTATAAAAGCAACATTCAGTCAGCAAATTTTTGGCTCTCTAACAGATGCTGTTATCCACTGCAAGAGTCATTATTCACCAATTCTATCCAGTATTTTTGATCACTGGATGCAAATGGGGTAAAAGAAATCTAATCTACTTCTTCTGTCATTTTCCCAGAATCCTCATTAGGAAACGTTATTTCTCTGTCACTGGAAATCTGTATTAAACATGCATTATTTCCTTGTGCAAAATACAAATGGAAGATGAATAATTTATCTTCCTTCTTTCAAGCTCAGTTTCTTCTCCTATCCCTTATGCCTCTTACTTTTCTGCAAAAATTGCTTATACTTCAAAAGAAAGCGTAATCCTTCAAGTCTATACATACAGGCACCAGGTACTCACAATAGGTGCACAATCTAATGGGAGCTTCTCCATCTTGTTACAGTTACCAATTTGGAAAAACCACCTACCCAAAACCAAGCCACCAAAAATACCCCATTAACATCTAAGCAAGATGCCTGGAAAGATTTCATTTCCTATGCCAAAACCAGCCAGCTTGACTGTTCATATACAAACAAGGCTGCATTTCTGAGAGCTGCAAGGGATGATTTCCCCATTTTTACAGAAGTGCTGAACTGGCACACTGAAACCAGAAAACTTTCTCATGTTTGTAGAAGGACCACAAAGTACCCTGAGAGAAGAGGTGAGGGGGGATTTTCTGGGGAGCGGTCTGAATCTCTTTTATCCAACGCACACCTAAGAAATTCATTTTCTAACACCACTTTAAAAGCCAATCTAAATCTTTTGATAAGGCTACCCATACTATTTCCAAACTTTCTTCAGCTGGGCAGTATGCACAGAAGGCATTTAGCTGGGCAAGAAAATCTCCTCATTCCCAGGTTTACTCTTGCCTTCTGTTTCCCAGTGAGGACTATGAGATCAGTTTTCTAAAACTGCACTGCGCTCCCTGGAGTATGCACACATCAACTGCTATAGGAAAAGGTTTGGCATTAAATTAATTTTAACTACTTTTCATTTTTAGTTTTGGAGGTGGCTTGGGGGGCGGGGTTTGTGTGTTTTATGGTTGGGGATTTGTTTGTTTGTTTGGGATTTGGGTCTTTTTTGTTAGTGGTGGTTGTTTGGTTGTTTTTTAAGGGAGGGGCTGTTCTCTGTCCTGACATCTCTGCTCTTCTCTTTAAGGAATTTACTTATTTTTCTACCAGATCACCCAGGTCCCATTCTTTTGCAACGTTACTTCTACTGAATTTTTCATCCAGTGAAATGTAGAAAGGCTTTGGGTTGTTGGGTCGTTTTTTTAATATATGTATGTGCACATAAACATTTTTTTCCCCGGCATCATTCTCCAGAAGCACAGATAACAACTCCATTCAGTTTTAAACAGGCATTTGCCACCACTTGAGATGCATTTGGGTTTGAGACCTCGTCACAGGCTGGCAAGATGCAATTATGACATCTCGGAGACTCAAGGCCTTCTGGAAATCAGGTGAAGTATTCAGGATATCTCAAACAGCATTAGATATCTAACATATAAGCAACAGCATTAAGCCTCTAAGATTTCTGACTAAGAACTTTAAACCCAGGAACACTGCCAAATACACAGATCTTGAATATTAGTGCCACTAAGGAGGAAGCAGTATGTCCTTGGCTCAGACAGCTCTTTTCTTCTGTCCCTGATCCATACACTTTGGGATTTTTTTTCTCTTTTCATATTAATTTCTTGCCTTATTGTTATGGGCAGAGTTCCATGCCCGGAGCAAACAGCATCAGCGGCTGTGAGCCTCCTGTCAAATCCCCACTGTCAGTGCATCCGTTTGAGGATGTTTTACTCATTAGTACAGAAGCTTATGTAAACAGAGAAATCCAAGTCCTCAAATTCTCTTTTTTATATATACTAAAAATATTATCTGACCTGAAACATACTGACAAA
Organism: Aegotheles bennettii; assembly: GCA_013398125.1. Lineage (NCBI taxonomy): Eukaryota > Metazoa > Chordata > Aves > Caprimulgiformes > Aegothelidae > Aegotheles > Aegotheles bennettii. Next base: position 900,008 of record VZRW01005380.1, read on the forward strand.
CACTAAAACATTTGAAATAATAAAATAAGAGACTTTCAAATACTTCCTATCATCATCACCATTAAAGCTTAATAAAATGAAGATGATGTTAAACTTCAATAATCTGTATTGGATCTTTAGAATCAGAACAAAGATAATTTCTAAATTATACACTGCATGTGTGTGCATATCATGTTACTTCAGTTAAAATTGCCCAAGACAGGTTGAATGTATCGCATTGTACTGAAGGAGAGTTTCTACACTGAACAGTGATTGTGAACAAAGAACAGCTTATACATCAGTCAAGTTACAGCTGCATTAATTTAAAAACCAAACAATTTTGCAGTTCCCTAGGTTTTAAGTGGTTGTTACTGCAAGAGAAAATGACAAGAAATTTCCACTTCACTGCCAATTTTGGAAAGCTGTTAGAAAGTCTTTTTTTTCCTTTGTAATGCATTTGATCTTGTATCTATCACCAGGAGGACTTGCATCCCATAGGATGGATAATTGACTACATTTCAGATACATGACCAACTGCTATGAGACTTTTTTTCTGTAACTTGGTTCTACTTAAAGAAAAAAAATATTTCTTTTAAGTTTTTGCTGCTAGAGAACCTGTTTTTAAAGCTGTGTTTATTTTCCTTTACAATGAAGTGGCACTAAAGACAGGCAAGCAACCGTCTCTTTTTATGCAGGTATTTTTTCAGCACTGTCACAATAATTTCAAAGCAGACGAAGCAACATATATGTTTAGTTACTAGAAGCCCATCAAGATACTATTCATACCCAGTACATTGATTTTTCTAGCTCAAATAGTCGAAGTATCTATTTCTTGCATGAGTGGAAATTCTATGTTGTGAGAAGATACCACAGGAAATACATGCAAGATTAACATCACATGTTCCTGGGGATTCCAGGGTCAACAACATGGAAAATTAGATTATTAGTCTCAAATACTGCACATCCAGTATTATGCCAATATCATAACACAAAGAAGCAAATGTAATTTACAAGCTGGTTTGTCAAAGTATTAAGGTATTGGTTTAATGCTGAAATTCCAGACAGCAATTTTTACCTCATAAAATCCCTTTATTAGTATTAGGATGACTAATCAATAACTTGTCAAAACAACAAAACTATGGTGCAAGTATAGAGTTAAAAGCAGTGCTACGAAGTAATTAAAAACAAAACAAAAAGACCCCAAAACAACCCCAACCAAAACAAAAATTCAAAAAATAAAACACAAACCAAACGTCCTTCTGCCAAAACAAACTCTGCTAACCCTTTAGAGAATATTCAAACTATCAAGCAGCTACATACAAGAAAGCATGAGACTCGTTTTAAAAATATAAAGCAAATTTTTATATATTTATGTATACTACTGAGGTTGGGGTGCAGTTTGTTTTTCGGTGTTTTGTTTTTTTTCCCTTTCCACAATATAAAATATATCCTTGGCTTTTCTGCAGCTTGTCTTTATTTTTTTTTAAATAAAGATCATCATTTGAAAGCAATTTATACTGAAACAAACCTGAAGCCCTTTATTTTTATAAATAGCCATTCCAAATTCCTATTGCAGAAAAGCTGAAAGTGTAAACATAATCTGTTCAAAGCAGAGATAGGTTATACACTTCCAAGGGCTTCCTCCATGTAACTAGTGCACAGGTTCTTTGAAAACAATATCAGATTTGTGTCAATTACATCTATAGGGAGGGCTCTGAAACCTAGGCAGTCAAAAAAAGAGATGGTTGTGATGATGATGGACAGCAGATTCACTTAAGTGCTACAATGGAACATTTTTCTAGGGCATGTTTCAGTTTCTAGTTTTTTTTAAAGCAGTATCACATTCCAAATTTACTACCTCTGTTCAAGATTCACTACTCATCCACCAGTATTTCAGAACTTTCTACATACAAAAAAACCCTCAAACAAAGCAATGTCTAAAGCCAAAAACTCCTTATAGTGAGGTGCTCCAGTACAACACTCCTCACTGACAACTCTGAAGAAAAAGAGTAACTAGTAAAGAAGTATCTTAAATCTGTTATTTATAGTGAGGAAAATGAATTTACATTCAGTACTAGTATTAAAGTAGCAATAATGTATGCTTCATAAAAAATTTGTTAGATATAACTATGAGTTTTAATAATTGCATATGTGCTTGGGACAACAGTGTACATACCAAACTAGTAAAGTGAATTTCAGTAATTATATAACAACCGAAGGGAACAGAAATTCAGTATTTATCATCTTTACAATGTAGGCTGTTTTGAGCATTTAGAAAACAGTCCACCCGTTTATTTAAAAACAAACAAACAGGGCCTTTTTTTAAGAGGACACTCAAGGGATTTATTTTCATTCTCAAAGATATGCTGCTGAAAGAGAGGTATGTATGTATTCTTATTGCAAAAATAAGAATGAGATCCTAGTTTACTATGATCTTTTGCTTGGAAAAAACTAAAAAGACTCAGTACAAGAGCTGTTACTAAATGAGCATTAAACAATTTCAATTTACAGATGCTTGTTCTCCAGGTGTGGTTTAGAACAAGCACCATTTATTTGACTGTTCAATATCCATCAGGGATCTGCCAAGAAGGTCTTGCACAAAATAGCCACAGATGTTGTTACTTTCTGCTCACCAAAGTGAGCTCAGTTCTCACTTTAAATTATTAAGAGATCCTTACCAGTGTTATCCCTGACAATATTCTCAGATCTCAAAAATGAAATGTTTGAAGACTCAATGAAAGCTAATTACTGAACTGCTTTACTCAACAGAAAATTTAATTAAATTCAGCAAAATGTTTGCCATGGAAAAATAAACTATAGGAACAAATTAGTGCTCTGTCACAGTGTAACAGACTTGCCATTCATTCCGTCAGAGTTGTGGTCAATATTTCCATTAAAAAAAACCCTTGTTTATCAAGAATTTATTATGGGAGTTATTAAGCAGCTACACCTCAAACTGACTTGGCAAACAAAATTTTCTCTAAATTCAAAGAGCTTTTCCTATTACTTAGAAAAAAAAAGAAATAAAGAAAAAGCTGTTGCATCCCTACATAAACACAAGATAGCTTTCAAAAGTGTATTTTCTACTCTTATTTCCCACAATCAGATATACCTCCCCACCAGGTAAGTTTTCATAATGCTTGGTTCATCTTCCCTTTTCTGTGTTTCAAGCCACAAGTCAGAGTTTTATTTTTTACTGCCTCAGCAAGCATCCTTGAAATAACAAGAAACATCATTGCTCCACTTGACCTTCATCTACCAAATCTGCTGCTGCTGAAGTGAAGTTGACAAACAAAAACAAGTACTGAGCAATTTGAAATTACAACATCTGTAGCCCTAATCAGCCACTGACTTCAGACAGACAAAAGACCACATTTTTGAGGACCCCATAGCAATAGAAGCTAAAATCATAATAAACTTTGAAATTGCTTACAATAATAGCTCACAGTCTGAACAGGTAGCATCATTTTAATTGGTGGACTTCCTTTGAAGAAGCAACAGAATACAAGATGTTTCCTTCCTGCTAAAGCTATAATGCATTTCTTCAACAACAATGAACACGAACTTCCCACCTTTTGCACAAGTAATTAGTACTTACTCATTCCCTCAACTCCCTCACCATTAAGGTGATACACATCACAAAACATTTTCTTCAGACCCGTGCACGCCATTTTTTAAATAACAGTGCTGATCTAGGACACTTGCTAGCAATGCTTTCCAAAATTGCCATTGTACATTTGATTCATTCTAATCCACCCAAAGTCAACCTCTGTTGTTTACAGTTACCCTGTTCATGATTTAGATGCATATAATTCTCTTTAAAAATCCCCAAACTGAATACAAATTGAACAACCTTTACTTCTTAACTTTGAAAAGGAAAATTTGATCAAAAAGAAATCAATTTTTTAACTCATACATCTGAGTTGAAATATATGTATTTTTTTTTAACTATCAGCACAGAATAAAAAACGATTTTGCCCTTAGTCCAAGGAAGTATGGCAGTCATATTCCTCAACATATGCACCTTGGAAAGCTAACCAGGAAAGTCTTTTAAAGCACAGCAATCAGCTGAGAGAGTAATGTGACATCTCAAATGACAAACCTGAGTTTCATAGATCAGGCTAGTTGGAAACAACACAGCTATAAAGAAACAAGTCATCCTCATCTTGCACTCAGCCAAGGTGAAGACTTAGCCTTTGATTATGTACCAAGGCACAGAAGCTGACTAACTGGATTCAGTTCAGGACTGCAAAAAGGGCTGCTTCACAAGAAAAGCTTTCAGTCAAATTGATCCCAAGAAACTTTGCTTTACAAGACTACAGGTACTGGCCTCAAAAGGACATACAAGGCGCGGGAGGAAAGGAGAAAAGGAATCCAATAACACTGCAACACTTAGACGCTAACTAAACTATTTTGCAAGACTTGGACTACTGTGTTGGCAAGACAGTAAAAAGCAAAGCAGCAAACGAGTCTCAGTAAAACTAAAGGATCACTACACTCTAAAGTGCCAACTCTATTATCCTTATTTTATCTGACTAGTAGCTAAAAAGAAGTCACCTTTAGTCCTCTAATAAATCACGGATATTTGTATTTCAAGGGCACTCCCACACTTTTTCTTTTTTTGTAAAATTTTACTTTTTTTAAATAGGTCAACTTGGAGTCTTAGCATGGTGACTTTTTTCAAGCCCTAAAGCTACATCTAAAAAACATTACCCTTCAGAGTTCCTAGCTTTCAGGTCTGGGGACATCGTGATATGCTCCAGCAAGATTTCTGATCTGGACAGTCAAGGGACCGAGGCTGCAGGGCACAACATACTGTACCACACACCATGCTGTACAAGTGCTCTGTAATTAGAAGCAGACCAACCAAATACAAATAAAATCAAATTGGCTTCTTTTAAATTCTCTTATGAACTGCCAGAGAAGCACTGGTTTTGAATTGCATTTATCAAAAAGGCTCTGGATTACATAAAAAATATAAGTCAATAAAAAAGAGCAAGACAAAATTTACAGTAGTAGAATTAGAAGGAAAACACTAATGATCACAGTTTCAGCTGAACTCCAAAGACCCTATGTCCTTTCATTTTAATTTATAACGACAGCCTCAAATTCTAACTTCAAGCATTCTTGGTGAACAAGCATTTTAAATGTGAGACCAAAAGTAAATACTAACCTTTCTACATTGACTGGCTTGTCAAATTTAAATAGAATATAGTCCCCAGCAACTGGTGTGACAGCCCAGAAAAAATCTTCGCCTACGTAGGTTTTTTCTAGTGTATGACCTTGATAGACTTTTAAAGATGTCGAAACCTCTGCAGGTGGATTCACGTGGATTTTATGCAGTAATGGTTTCAGGAAGTCTTTATCCTAATTGAAAGAAAGACAAACATCATGCTGGTGAGATAACCTGTTTCATTATGTTCTTTCCCAAGTGGCTACACTTAAAAAAAAAACTTGCATCAAATGGAAAACAAATGCATTACTCATTTTTAGATGTATCAGATCTTGCACTGATTAAGTGGATGAACACATCATTAAAGTAAAAAAAACATCCCCTAGCAAAAATCCACAAAAAGAAACTGAGATTAGCACTTCTTATAATTAATAGTAACCACTGTAAATCAGATTTCATTTGAACTGCAGTAATATGCAACATGCTTGAATACGCCAGACAATAAGAAAATGCCTGTTTTCTCATAGGCTACAAAGGTTGTCATTTAATCAGCCTGCTCTGGAAAGGAAGGAAAATTTTAGCTACTAACTGTGAGTTTCTGGATCTTCCCTGCTAGAGAGGAGTGGAGGCCAACATGCTGGAAAAGAGAAGGCCTGAAGCGTATCCGTAGGTTAGATTTCTGTCGATCACAATGTTTCTGAAATTGGGGGATGAAGGGGAGGAAGGGAGTTGAAAAAAGAGAAAAAAAGATAAATCACATTAGTAAAACCAACACAAGGTTGCTCAGTTTTGATTTCAGGTATTTGATATTATATGAATCAAAAAGACTCAACAAGAACTCAGATCTATTTATCCAGTTCTTGTTTTCATTCCAGAATTCTACCAAGACTGCTGTGCAAATATAATACTGTTCAAGGTTCTTGCACAGAACCTGTTTAGTCTTTCAGCAAGGCTGCTAACTTGAGAAATGGAGGACCAAAACCTGAATTTTATTCCCCATTCAGAGCCTTCTCTGTGACTGCTATCCAAGCACTGGCATTCTGCAGGGCCTCGGGGTGGGTTAAGCGAATGAGTGTTTTAGGAGTGTTACACAAAGAAACTAACTAGACTTTTGCTTTTCATCCTACTGCGTCCACCTCCAAAATCTGAAGCAGTAACAGTTATAATGCCCCTGAGAACTGTCTCCCTAAAGTTCCTTATGAGATAAAATCTTGGTAGGAAGAAAGACTCTTTCAGGACATGCAGATACCATAATACACAGTAAGTATGCTAGCCTTCAGATCACAAAAACCAACTCGTTCACCAGCACAAAAACATTTTAGAAGCTTTATAATAAAAACAAACTTACAGCATCTTTCTCAGGGTTACACACTTTCACCCAGAGGATATGGTCCAGAAGCCAATCAATAGGTTTCTCTTTATAAAACATAAATATGAACTCTACAATAAGAGTGATATCTGGAGACTGGAACATTTTACCTGTGATGACATTAAGAATAACTGGAGTTATTTTAGATTAAAGGTAACATTGTCTTTTGAAATCAGTGAGACAATAGATGATAAGTTTGTGCCAAGACAAGTAACATTAGCAATGAACAACTTGAAATTTCAATGTTATTAGAAGATCCATACCTTTCAGCTATGCAAAACTAAATAAATCAACTATTCAAACAGTAACTAGTTGTAATGTATCTTGGTGCTATCAAAATTTTCAATGCATACTACAACACTGTCTCCTTAAGAACTGAAATTGTCAGTATGCAAAAATAGAGAAAGAAGAGTTATGGATCTGTGTCTATTATTCTCCAAGCTACATTTAAGCTTCAAACAACTGAAACAAGGAGCTGTCGCAAGTGTTATCTGCCCAGTCACACAATTTCAGCTTTTGCAGGTACAGAAAGCAGAGATGGAACACCTATCACTAACTCCAGATCATTCTCTGTAGAAAAACTAAAGGAAAAGAAGGAAGCTATTAAAACATAACCATAGACAATGCAACTTTAAAAAAAGAGAGATCATACAGCAGCAACCAGAGTTTTTTTCTGAAATACATAGGCCATCAGCAAACTCATACCGAGGGCATTTCCAACTAGTTGCACTCAAGGACTCAAAGCAGTCAGCTGCCTAGTAGAAAGTCTAAAGTCCCTCTCACAAACAAAAAGTGCAGAACTTCTTTGCCAAGTACTGCCATGACTCTGGGCTTCCATAACAGCATACTGCTTGGTCAAGTACAGATGGATTTCTGGGTGGCACTATGCTACAGGATTCTCAGGAACTTTGCAAATTGTGAGGCTTAAAGGAGGCTTTGGCAAAAGAAGGAAACTTACTGTTGATGAAGAACATCTAGTTACTATCTATAAGAGCAACTTTTGACATTGTTGTGGAATACACTTCACTGCCAGTACAGGTGTCTGAAGAGAAAGATGACCAATACACCAAGCTATTTTGTTGAACTCAATGCAGCACTTAAGAAAGGTGCCTTGTATGAAGATACTGATACAAAAAGCAACATGTAACTGGGAGTGGGTCAGTCCAAGGCTGAGGACAGACTGTCAACAAGTGCTTGTACCAGGGACTGAATTCCAACTAAACACCCAAAGACAGTTCCAGATTTGAAGGCAAATTCGGAAAACATCATCAGGTTTGCAGATGAAGTCAGCCCCTACTTCGCTAGGCTATAATGGAGAAGGCAAGGGAGAAAGACATTACATGATAATTAATCTCTTAAGAGGACACCAGCTGAAGTGATTCAGTTCTGTCTGCAGATGGTGCTGAGGTATGGGCAATGATGACTTAGACAGGCCTTGGCTCTTGGGGCACGTATGCATTAATGGATTAGAATCCAATAGAAGCTATTCTCCAATACAGGTCTTCTGTCTGGCCATACTTGGGAGTTCTGTACAACACACTAACACACAGCACTTAGACATGTGAAATGTTTTTTTCCCCCTTTTGTAATCTATGAGGCCTTCACAGGCTTTTTAAATAACAAGTTCCACAAGTGTCTTAATATTTTCTCCTTCTACATTTAGGAAGAACAGCTGCAGTAGACTTTCAGAATAGGTTCTTCTCTAAAAACACTTCCCACACAAATCAGAAAATGGGACTTGGTTCTCATCTACAAGAGGACAAAACTCTTTGGGAAGGCCACTAAGGAGCTCTATAGGACACTCTGGATGACAAACAAATAGAGAACTATGTTTTGTATTAAGCTTAAAAACTATCAGCAGTGCATCACTCCATTTAAGTAGGTAGCTGAGTGGAAATGTAAGAAGTGGTACAAGTAGTCTGCCTTACTTAGCCAATAAGGAGGATGTTCACATTTATATAAACAGAAGAGAGCATATAGGTGAAGTATCACCCTGAACCACTACTACGCAAAAAAAAATAAGGTGACTTAAGTGATGAGGAACATACATTTCCCATGTGAACGTACATGTGGACTATCATTTAGAGCCAGGCATTCAGTTGCTTCTCTTTCTTTTGAGACACTTAAGTCTATAATTCACAGATAATTATTGCAAGGCAGCATTAAAAAAAAAACAACAAACAAAACAACAAAAGAACCACCAGCACAAAACAGGAGAAACAAACAGGGAGCTGGGAATTCAAATCCCTGTTGTAACAGGGACAGAAAATTTCTCTACTGAAACAGGTGACTGAGCCTGGAATATTATACAATATCTCAGCATAGATATAGAATACCAGGTTCTTAGTTTACATATATTAGCAACAGAGATATTTTTAAGGGAAAGCATCAAAGTTGCAGGGGCCCTGTTATGTGTGCTTTGACACTGCCAGGTATCACTCTTGTATCTGGAGATTTGCTTTGAGAATTCCAGATTTCTGAATTGACAGATCCTTTATTTTCTCAAAAAGAGGATATAAACTTAGGAGATCACCTAAAGGACCTTGTCTTTTCCAGAAAACAGCTCTGAAGTGATCTCATTCCCTTATGACTTATATGAAATTGCATAAGAACATAACCAAAGAAATAATACTTATTCTGAAATTCTGAGATGAGTTTGGAGGAGTCTGAGTGAGGGCACATCACGATGCAGTGCAACAAATACAGAAGAAGCATCTGACAAAAGTCCCAATTATTTAATCTGTTGGAAAGATACTATATTCATAAAGCAGACCACTCACACAGTGGGGTGGAGAAATGTGGTAAGACATTAATTGACGTAACATTGCCAAATCAAAGTTATCCCTCACAAAACCCTTGAATTTTGCTGTTAAAGCAAAATAAGCAAAAACATTGACATTACTTTTAAGTGCTTGTGTAATGTGGTCCTCAAATAGCCATAACCACTTGAAAATATTCTGTAACTAAAATTTGAACCTCCCACTAAACAAGGGATAACTCCTACTAAACTACAAAGCTTTCTTCTTTAAAGACACGAAAGGTATTGTGATTTTTATTAGCACATTGTTACTGTTTACATACAATATTGCTGTCATACTGTTTAACATTATTTGTGGAAGTAAATATTTAAAAATGGGTAGGAAAAATCATGATTTGTACAATGTTGTGTAAAATATTAACGCAGAATAACAGCTCTTGTCAGTTATCACTTCCAACTAAATGGGCTCCCAATTTTCCTGGTGATTCATCTCTGCCTACTGCTTTCAATAGCATGAGGCAGGAGAAGAGAAAAATATGAGAAACTTTAAACAAACAGCTGAAAAATGGGACTCATCAGATGTTCCTGGAATGTTTATGGGACTGAAGCCATCATTTCTAGAGAACACCTGCTGAGGTAGTCTGTCAGTCAACACCTGCTTCTACAGGAATTGGACTTTGCCACATGGCGTCAGAAAAATGCACAATACCATGCGACCCAGGAGACAAAAACATCCCCACATTATTGCTCCAACCTAAATGGAAGCATACTGACTGAAGAGACCAGGAGAGATACACATTCATGCTGCTCTGGAATTCTTTCCTTCTTCTACCCAAGGACAGAGCAATAGAACCACACTGTACATTTTCTCCTTCAACTAGCTCATCTTCTGAAGAGCACAAGGATTACAGTCTTCAGTTGTCATCTATGGTGAAAAGACACTCACAGACCACGTCACTTAAAACCTGAACATTAAGGTACAGGATCCTTACCTACAATTAAGTAAGCAGAGAACAAGACTGAAGGCCAGAGTAGCAATTTACTCTTTTCACTAATTTAAGTTATTCTAATTTTACCTAAAATAGAAATGGGATTATCAGCAAAATAAATATTTACTTCCATATGGCAAATTCATACAGGCCCAGAGACACTTTCCTCTGGGCCTAGATTGGTATAGTACTGCCAACCATTCAATTCAGTCAACCACCCCTGACTCAGGGCATAACCCAGGTAACATCGGGATGTCACAGGACACATCAGGAAAAAGAAAACAACAAACAAAACCAAAGGAAAAAGCCCTGATACATCCAATTGCAACTAGTCAGAATATGCTAGATAAGCATCAGCTGGCTGTACCTGCACTAGTGTCCTCAGATCCAACCAGCCTCTCCACGTTACACTGCCCAGCACAGTGGAAGGGTTCAACAGTGCTGAGAAAGACTTCTCCCTGTAATTCATAATGATCACTGGAGCAAAGACAAACAGGCAGCACCTTTCTCCTGAGCCCAGCCCTCATGTCCCTCCAGTAACCAAGGACAGACATGCACAGACTATCTGCTGAAATGCTGTCACCACCTTCCACATGTAGCTTGGCCCAGCCTTCTTCCAGCTCCTTGCCCTTCAGTATAACACAGCATTCTTCACCTGTCATTTCTGTCTCAGGACACCACCAGCACAACAGTACTGCCACGGATCAATGTCCCCCTCTTCTCCCACAGAACACTTCCTACACCAGCTCAAAAACAGGCCTCTGAAGTGAAGCACCTGGTAAAACAGGTCTTAAAGCTCTGGACCCCTGATTGTCCACAGCTACTCCTTGTGATAGAAAGCAGCCCAGTACCACTCCTGCTCCACAGATCTGACACCCCAGCCCCTCTGAATCCAAACCAGTCAAGCCCTTTTCTAGCCTTTCCTGAATGAGGGTAGCAGCAGCAGTCTGGCTTCCCTAAGGCACAGCCACAGCCCAAGAACAAGAAGCAGCATTTGCCAAGGTCCTGCAGTCCTGCGGTCTCCCACACAGCTGCAGATGAAGAAAGTATTGTGAGTCATAAAGCCACTGAGATGCCATCCAAACCCAGCCTACAGATTGTCCACCAGTCATCCCCAATGCGCAGTCAAAAATCATCAAGCCAAAGAGACCTAAGCAAAAACTGCAGTCATCACACACTGCCTCAAGCCAAAGACAATGTGAAAGAACTGAAGCAACAGCTCATCTTGTACCATGTTCATGCACTTGGTACTATGCATGAGAACAGACATAAATCAAGGAGACTCTGCTGACAAAATTATAGAGGTTTCAGATTCTGGATGCATACAACCTACCCTTGGAAAGAAACTTCAAAATCCAGAAGATCTGAGACTCAAAAGGAAAATCCCTACAAATTTACAAAGTGTGGAATACTTTCTCCATATCATTTATCTAATTTGATAGAGGTTGAGAGCCAGGACAGAAAAAAAAATATTTTGTGGAACATTTTCTGCTATTTATTATGCCCTGTCAAGACTTCTATATGATTTTCAGTCCATTTGAATGCTCTCCTTAGAGAACTATTCTGGCCCTCTTGGTATTTTGTGGGCAAGTACAAGACACACACACACTGAAAACCTTTGTTTTCTATAGTTCTCTGAACTGCAAGTATCTAAATAATTCATTTTCATTCTTCTGCAAAAGTATCATGCTAAATGTATGCAGTCCACACCAACAAGAATTTTATACCTGCAAGCACATATTCTAACTATAGTTGAAGTCTTTCAATGTTTTCCCTGTTAATGATATGCAAATTACTGGCACTAAAACCAGAGCCTCTTTGAAGTTATTTAAAACTCAAATATTTCACTTGATCTACTCTTCCCCAGGCTCCAGCTATGTGGACAGCTTGAGCAAAATTGTAATCAGAACAACTTAGAATAATCAGAACAACAGGCCTTAAAACATCAGGGCACAGGAAGATTCAGAGGAACTGTATAAAACAAATAAAAAGCTGATTTCAGACTGCTCCATTAAAAGTTTGTGACACTTGACATTATAGCTACAGTGCAGTGTTGCAGGTCCTCAGGAAAACACTTCAGCTCACAGCCAGTTGGAAGAGAAATCATTATTTCTCATAAAAAGCCAGTAGGGCTTCCCTATGTTGTGTCAGGGAGCACAGTGCAAACCATAATCCAGAACAGCAGAAAATGCATCTCCTTCCACGGAGCTTCTTAAGAGAAACAGAATACATCTCACCCATTATTTATTAGATACTTGACAGCACTTAAGACTATGCTTTCAGTATCAAAAAAACCCCAAAGGAAGCAACTTCTGCTGTGTGGCAGAGATGACAGAATTCTGTAATTCTGCTGTCAGCCTACATAGCTGCATTTACCACTTCCTCATGTAGTACTTGCATAAATTAGATTTTCAGTTCAGAAATACACTATGACAGAAAACATTCCTACCTAGCAGAATTTGCAAGTTGATCAAGGTTTCCAACAGCTTACAGTGAATTGGCCACATCTCTCTTTTTTAGAGATTATTTCTAAATCAGTAGCATCTAGGCAATTCAGTGCTCTACTTTCTCTCAGACATCTACACATAAAATACATCCTCAGTTACAAACAACTTCTGCCCTTTTCCATAGCTATCCACATCACCAAATTACCACAGTATCAGTCTGCATCAAGATCCATAAAGAGATAGTTATGCATTAGTTGCATAAAATTTCTATGCAATATATGGTTATAGCACACCAATATGTCTCAAATCCGGAAGTTTCAATTCCTTTAATGAATCCTAATTTTTCTCATGAATAAAGGATAAGTAGTTAAATTTGGAGAAAAAAAACTGCAGGTAGAAAAGCAACATTAAGATGTGTAGCCACAGCTAAATGCATCTGAAATTCTACTGATATCATCTAATTAAAAGCAGGCAAGCAAATATGATACAAGGAACAAAGGACAGGGATGCAAGCAGCAGGAACTAACAACTAAATTTAACTACAATTATTTTCAGAGCCTATACTGAAAAAAAGCATATAGACAGTAAAGAAAAACAACTTTGAAATATTTTTAAACAGTTATGCAGGTGATTAAGCCAAATCTCTGTATTAAGAACTATATAACTACTCTTTGGCTTAGACACTGTTCCCTCTACAGCAGCATGGAGAACAGAAGAGGCTGTCAAATACACAAAAAATAAGTGATCTGAAATACATCTGCATGGGGTAGACAGTGTATGTCCTAACCTGTAAGTCGGTTTTACACTTATTTTGACATATTGATCTTATATAACTGCAATTTCTAAGTAAGCACATTCTGCTATTTAATTAAGCAAATGCAGAATGAACGTAAATTACTTCTATAGCCCAGGAAGTTCATACAGAATTTACATTTAAAGTGCAATTAGGACAAAAGCTAAATCATGGGCTAACAACTAAGCCCACAATTTAAGTTTAAACATTCAAAAGTAGAAACAAAGCCCAATCAGGTGCTGGTATTCAACCAGTCCCTGCAGCCACAGAATCAGAGTTGCAAGACACTCCCCAACAGAAGAGACAAGTCTATTTCGGGCAAAAGCTCAATTAAATTATTTAAATGCTTATTTCTTCATGATAGACAGCTCCATTTGCTGTTTCTCCCTTCCACCTTCGAGGTCACAAAACCAGTTCCATAAATATTTCAGCCACAGTGCATCTCCGTTGGTAGCCCAAAGCAACCAAGCAGATCAGTTATGTGGTGGTCAGACAGGTAAGCAAATTGACCTCTGCCCATTTCCTCTCCTCCTCTCCATTGCTTCTGTAGGTTAGACTGACAGGTAAATGTACAAAGCACCATTTTGTACTCTAACATAGCATGTTTAGATTACTACTGTTTTCCTTTCTACTCAGGGCATCTCTGAGACCCTGAAAGTCAGGGAACTGCTGCCTCAGCAGCAAACCTGATGCTGAGCTGGAAACAGGGCAGTACTTGCCATTCACACCTGCCAACCTTCTCAGCTCTGCGATCTAGATGTATGCCCACTGCTTGCCACCATTATGGGTCACCAAGCTAAAAAATGAAGCCTTTCTCTGTAAAGTAGGCCCAAAGTAAAAGCAAGAGAACAAGGATTTCCAAGAGAATGACAGAACTCAGGACTGCACTTTATCTGTTACATGTAGGATTTTCTTTCTATTCTGAGCTCAACTTCAAGCATTGGAACTGTTTGTGTTGACTACATACAGGAATCTCCATGGTCTGACTTAGCTTTTCAGTTTTCCTCCTATATCTCCAGCTTAGCACTTTTAAACAGATCATGACACATCACTGCAGTAATGAAATAGCCTTTTGATTTGTAAAATCCCTTCAACACTACTTTTTCATTGTTTTCCTGTTAAGTCTAGTACCTCTTAATAAAAATGTATTAGTGTAAGAGCAAATAACAATAAAGTAAATTCAACAGCACTCTGGTAGCCAATCCACAGCAGCCTGAGATGCTGCATTAGCTTCTCCCACTGTTGTTCATTGCAAATGACAGACAGACTAACTACACCTAAGAAGGAGCAGTCATAATTTCTCCTTGATGGAGTAGAAAGGTAGAGATAGAACAGGCTTTGCAATCATAACAAACCAATGCCTGTTGATTCTTGAAAATTTTGGCACAAACACCAATGAAGTTGTTTTGGGTGAAGTTAGTTTTCATGCTTTTTCGTTTACTTCAGTCAGTTGTCTTTTAATGACATTTTTGTTTTAAAGGCAGCTAAACTCAAAATAAGTCGCTGCTTGCAGTTTGACTGTTAGTAATTTTATAAATTAATTAACTTTTGGTTATAAATATGCCCTCTTTTCCAACAGTTTGAGTTTGCCTCAGACAAAAAGATATGAAAAAATGAAAAAAAGCCCCTCCATGACTTAAACCAGAGTTCCTAAAAAAGCCAATGACTTTCTACTTCTTGGTCTATTTCCAGCACAAAGAAAATAGCTTTGAAGTCAGATCACTATTAATTCAGAGACTGAGGATGAATCTGTTTTATCAAACTACTGAAGTGAATATTTTCTTACCAATGAAACCCAGCTGAGAAAATTCTAGAATCATCCAATCTTCAGAAGCAAGCTGAAGTGCAAAATTTTTTATTGTGCTGAAATAATTCTGCTTGACAACGATGTCATCTTCAAGCTAGAGGAAGGTAGCAGTGATATCAACATAAATAAAAAAAAGCACCAGCAAAGCAATAGAAAAAAAAGTACAGCTAGGAAATACTGGTTCAGAATATATTGCTAACATGTAGGCATCTATTTCTAATGCAAGCACTGCTATAAAACCTAGACACAATAGCGAAAAATAACTATTGTAGGGATCACAGTCTGTCTATTTGTGGAGAACGAATTGTCCTGGTTTCAGCTGGGATAGAGTTAATTTTCTTCCTAGCAGCTGGTATAATACTGTGTGTTGGATTTAAGATGAGAATAATGTTGATAACACACTGATGTTTTAGTTGTTGCCGAGCAGTGCTTACACTAAGTCAAGGACTTTTCAGCTTCTCATACTGTCCTGACAGCAAGAAGCTGGGACAGGGGACAGCCAGGACAGCTGACCCAGAGTGGTCCAAGGGATATTCCATACCATATGATGTCATGCTGAACAATAAAACCGGGAGGAGTTGGCTGGGGGTGGCAATGGCTGCTCATGGACTGGCTGGGCATTGGTCAGCAGGTGGGGAGCAATTGCACTGTGCATCACTTGGTTTGTATACTCTTTTATTGTTATTATTTTCCCTTCCTCTTCTGTCTATCCTATTAAGCTGTCTTTATTTCAACCCAGAAGTTTTACCTTTTTTCCAATTCTCTCCCATCCCACCAGGGGAAAGTGAGTGAACAGCTGCATGGTGTTCAGCTGTCTGCCAGGTTAAACCACAACACTAATCCAGAATCTTTTTGTAGTAAGAATCCACAAATGTATCTCAATTTATTACTTCAGAACACTGCTTCTCTAGCTTCTCTCTTCAGAGACAAATCATCCATGAAATAATGTCAGACTGAGTGACATCATCAGTACAACAAGTAGAATCTCTATTATTTGTATGCAAACATGACTGTTTACTCATGCACCTAACAGCACTGGAAGAATTTCTCCTTTAAGACAGAAAAAGACACTATCTACAGAAGTGGGATTCATTTCACCTTGCTTTAGCTTTCCAACAGAAGAACAGGTGCATAGTGCACTCTAATCATGTAGTCCAGATAGCAGAACTGCCAAGATGTGGTACTACCATCCCTTTAATTAATAGTAAGAGTAGGCCACTGCTTTAAGGATCCTGCTTCTGCCCTTTCTGCAAGTGCATTCATGCTCCCTCTCCCCCTTGTACTACCGCTAATATTTGTGGAACTGCCAGTTACAAAAAGAGTGTCTCGTGTTATTGACTGTCTTCAACAGCTCTCCAAGAGCAGTCAGTATAGCTTTGTAAAAACTAGATGAGCAGGGCTTTATACCCAAATAACACAGTCCCAAAACCTAAATAAAGATCTTTAGTGCAGTTACTCACTAAATTTGCAATACCTGTAGGTAAGGCTTCTACTTCAAAGCAGCGGGACACGATAGGAACAATTTTGAGCTAAATTAAATTTAAGAATTGCCTAACTCTGTTCTTGAAAACCTCTTTACAAAAGAAAAAAGAAAACAAGTCTAGCAATACACTGAAAACGTATCTACACATAACAGTTGTATTAAAGTGATGCTGCACTTGCCTTCAAAAGAAAGTAAAACCAGATTTTTAGCTCAACTTCCTCTCAAAACCATGCTGGTGTTTTTAGCCTAGGCGATTCAATGGTAGCTCATTTGGGGTACAAGGGAAAAGCAGTAATTAAGCTGTTTGCATTCCTTCAATTTTTTTTACTAAGCATCTTAAGATAAAAATAAGTCGCACAGGATAAATTACTTTCTACTTCAGAGAGTGTCCTCTGCAAATTACTTCCTCATACACCATAACCTCCATACTTAATGCCCTCCTCCAACTATGGAATCAAGATATCTCTGTTCTGTGTAGGTCCTTCTGATGTATCCAACAGCATAATTTCTGGAGAAACACTTGAAAACTAGTCTCAAAACAAAGAAGATAAATTTACCTGAATGTAATAAACCCCCTTTTTCTGGGCATACATCATAAGAAAACAATAATCCAAGTTTTGTTTTGTTCTCCATCTGAAATTAAATAAAAAGTTTAAGACTTATGAAAAAAGTAATTTCAATACACACTGGAAATGCAAAGTAAATCTCATTATGAAGAATGACACATATTAGTGAAATTTAGGACAGCTGCTTTTGGCATTGTTCACTCAAGAAATCCTCTCCCTGGAAAAAAGGAACAAAGCTTTCACCTTATACTTTAATACAGACATAAAACTGGTTTAACTTGAATCTGATTTTGTGAGAAGTACCTGGCATTTCACTAAAAATTTTAAACAGTTTAAGTGGTAATTCAGCAAGAATTACTAGGTTTTACACTGTATTTCAGGAACGAAAATACTAAACGAAAAAGTTTACGCACAGCAAAAAAAGTATACCAAGGCTCAGTTCTCCTCCCAAAATTTAACACTAAACAAACTTAACCAAGCATAGCATTAGACTCTGACCATGCACAGAACAATGTGCAGATATGAACAAGGTGGATTCATGGAGCACTTTTAGCATCCCCACACTTTCAAGAACTACAGTAAGAAATCATTTCAAGAATTCACATCCCACTTACCATTTCATAAACTACAAAAGTGTGGGTGTGGGAGGAGACACAAAAAGATCTGGGGGAATAAACTAACCTCACTCTCTCTTTTGAGTCTCCAAATGTCTCTTTCAAGTTTGTCAAGTCAGGATAGTAAGTTGCAGGAGGGGCTATTACTTCCACCAAGCCGGAATTGATCTCTGTAGAAAACCTGTCGATAGAAACATCCTAAAGTCACATGAGAGATTCTGAGTTTTGTGGACTTCTTCCTTGCATTCCGTTGGTACAGTTATGATGTCTGATTGCAATAATGACTTATTCAAATGAGGCATGTAAAACAAAAGTACGATATAAAAAACCATTGTTTTCCTTAGCATCTTCTTTAGAGCAGTATAGCCTGAGTAATCAGAATCATAACTAGATTCTAAACACTTCTTTTGCCCTTCTTTTTTTCAGAATCTAGTGATATTTTTTTTAATAGTTCTCCTTGAACCTATGAATACAAGGCCCTAACACAGATTTTACAAATTTCCATTCATGTTAAACCAAACCCATCTGTTTATGTTACACGTAATAATTTAATCCCATTTATTGTTTTACAATTTAACTGACTAAATCAGTGCCCCTTAATTTGTCATTTATTATTTTGTTGTTTGGAAGTCCAAATCCCCAAGAAACAAAAATGCATAATCTTATATTTCCAGAACACTTTTTATAACTTATCACAACTTGATTTAAGAAAAAACAAAAAGCAAATCCACCACTAATAAGCCCCCATTAAAACTACAACTTACTCTTTTTCCAGGCTTGCAACAACACTGTTAACATAATCAAGATCAGTCTGGAAAAAAACAAACACAAAAACCAAACACAATATTTAAAGTTTTGAAGCTACACTTTAAAAGAAACCAGTAAAATAAACATTGGAGGCAGCTGTACTTGAAAATCTATTTCAGCATGTAAGATATTTGAGTAATATAGGAAAACATCACACATGTAACTGTCTTATGTCTAATAGGAAAAGAAATTTTATTTTTTTTATTGTAAACAGAGGGGAAAAATAGTTGCCCCATACCTGCTTTTAACAGACAGTTCTAATCCAACTGTTGGTATTTTCTTGCAACCTCTCATGCTCTTAATGACAAAATGATCACTGAGTGTTTGTATAGGAACTTCATATTTTTTATTATTATTATTATTAAATAATAATAATAATAAATAATAATAATAAATAATAATACCATCCAGGAAAGCTTTCTGGAACACAGGGCATTGAATACACACACTTCTTTCAAAAATACATATTCTAAACTTTGGATTTAAAGTGTGGATGCCTCAACCACAGACAACAATGAACATTCTATTTTCCTCACTAGAGTTGCTTTTTTGCATCAGAGATTAAATTTGAGGGACTATCAATCACCTGATTCTTAAAGATGCAGATTCTAAAAATTCCTTGTTGGTTAAGACATAAATTGTGACATTCTAGAGAAGTCTAGATAACCAAAGTTGCCAGACCTAGTGGATTATTCAATCTATTCACTTGATCATACAGCTGCATTCCAGGAAAAGAGTTTGTGAATTCATAAATGTGACTGAAAATCCTAATCTTTGTTATACTTACTAATATAACAATTTGACATACTATTTATCAGTTTTCAAAAGAAAATTTAGTCTATAAATCAACCTGAATTCTCGTGGCTCATGAAGATTCTGCAGAAATAGCTGCCTTTAAAATGCTGGAAACGAAGGAACAGTTCGTACTTTTTGTGATGAATTAGTAAAGGATTACACACAGAGAATAAATCCCTCCCAAGCATTTCTACAGAACCACTGATCTTGTTTGATAAAGGTGTTTACCCTTTGATCTTAAAAATCACCATTCCTATTTTTAAAATTTATTTTCATAAAATCCAACATAATGCACACTTTTCCAAAAAAGACAACAGTGGGTTTCTTCAAAGCAGTTTCTAAATACTAGAAGAACACGTGAGTAAAAAGCATTTTTCATAATTTTTTCATGCATATTTTCTTCATAAGTGTTATGCCTAGTGCTGGACAGAAGTTCTAGTAAGAAGATAAGGTGTTCACAATTTAAAACTCATCCTGCAATGAGTTCCACAGAAGCAGACTCACAGGTCCACATGGACTTCGATATATCACCAAGTATTTAAATACACATATGGATTGTTCACAGTTTATTACTAGAATGGAGTGTAAGACATAACTTTTTCTGGTGTGTATAACAGTTGCAAATCAGCAACCTAGTGACTACCTAAAAATAATTTTAGTATATTCATCCTTAGCTGAAATATTTCTTTTTTCTTTCTTTTTTAAAATCTTTTATACACAAAATTATAGAAATTGTTGTTTAGTTGGCATAGGAAAAAGACAATTTTAATTTCCAGTTGGCATGCCAAACTCCCATTACCCAGTCTAGCATCAATAAATCAAATACTTGTTAAACAGTCCATACTGTAATTGCATAGAAAAATACAAGATTTTTATATGTACAAATATATACACATACACACACAGAGCAGAAGCACAGCTAGTTATCCATATAGTATTCCAGAGATTAAAATAAATGTCAAGCTTCATGATAACTGGGAGCACATATTTGGTCACAAGCCTGTGCCTCAGTGCAAGTCCCCTTAGAGCAAACATAGTTTTGACCTATTTTGCAGATAGAGAAAGAATTCTGCCCTTTGTTCGCCATGTGCTCTGCAGGATCCAACTCCCATCAGGTGCTGGGAAAAGCTTTGGACCTTTTTTCTGCACCGGCTCTGCCACGAGGGACTTCTGGGGACTTAGATCAGCAATCATCAAGATCGGGTTTTGTATATACTTGTATACTTTGTTCCTTCTCCCAGATGTTGCTCTCCTCTCCCCGTTCTATTAAACCTGTTATAGTTTTAACTTCCAACTTTTAAGTCTCTCTTCCTTGTTCCCCTTTTATCTTCCCCTGGGAGGGTGGAAGGGAGTAACAGAGAGCAATTCTGTTCTCTGGATTGTGGCTCGCCCTGACCACTAAACAAGACAATCTGGAATAAGAGGACTTTTTTTCCCCATATCCCCTTATTTGTGTCCTTCATGCAAAATGTTGGCAGTTTCCCAGTCAGAGATGCAATCACAATACCCTCACACTAAAGATATGTATCTTGTAGACTTCCAACTCCATATTGTAATCTGTGCTGCTGTTACACAAAGTCAAGAGTGTCTGGCCTAGCTGCACTCAATATGAGATACAGCAAATACAGCTGCTGGTTTAGTAAGTAACCTTCCTTCTGAATCAACAATCACTGGATCAGCACAGCACAAACGAAAATGCCACTTTTAAAATGAAAAAGAACACTGAGATTAAAAGAGCTGATGCCACTTTGCACGTGAGCAAATGCATTAAAAACTTGATATCCTGCCATTATTTCAGAACCAGGATTTCAACCCCAAATGCTTCCCCTCAGGATTGCAGGTTGACTGCCATCTTTCCACAGCAGAACTTCCAGAGGCAACCAGCTCCTCCTGTTACTCAGCCTAACACCAAGTGGGACCTTTGCCAACAGCCTTCAGCTGCGGACATGTCCCAGGAAAGTGGCACTTAAAAGTTATTTCACACAGCTTCCTGAAATAAATATAAGAATATGCAATAAATTTGATCAAGCTGTAACTATACCGAAGGGAAGAGTTAACTATACAAAAAAACTTTGGAGGGTAGCAATGGAAGGAAATCTGGTACAGACAGATAATTGCTCTAACCTAAGGATCTTCTAAGCAGTATCAATAAATTCAGATAGTAACTGAAAAAAAAATTTATCGACCAAAATCTATTCCCCATTTTAAAGGAAGAAAGCATTTATTGCCTTGACAAAACAAGATCCAAGGTCCTCTTTATCAACCTGTAGGACACAAGACAGCTGAAAATAATTATGAACTATATATAAGATGAAGGAATAATGCCCTGTCTAAGGGTCTTGGAGAAAACAAGGGTAAGACAAATACATATTAATGAAAAGGAATAATCCATGAAAGACACAATGTAACTGTTCTTCAGGCTGCCAGTGAAGATCGTCTGGTAGATAGCAGGTTGACTTTGGGGCAGCTACAATGTACTTAAATTCTGTTTCATGGTATCAGTGCTGCTTGCAACTATTGAAAGGAAAGGTCGCTAGTGATCCCAGCCAAAGCAGCACAGCCTGTAAGAATACAGCTATGAATGTTTTTATCTACCAAATCAGAAGGCCATAACATAACCAGATTTTTTTCCATAGTAAAACTCAAAGTTGAAGATTAAATAATCCCTAGGAGTTTGGGACCCAAGAAAAAGAAGCAAAAACTATCATTTTTAAGAACTAATCCTTTCAAAATGATTAAATGCAAAATTGTGATAGACCAAAACCAAAGAGTTAACAGTGACAGCCACAACGATGCATCTTATCAATGAATCGCATGGAGCCTCACAAACAAGTCTGTCCTGTTAGGCAGATCTCTGGGAGCTAATGAAAGGCATAAGAAGGGGTAGTTATTTCAGTATCAGCAGTTCAGATCTTTCCGTCAGTTGTTGCGTCCCAGTCATATGAAATTACTGATCTCAGAAAGTAAGAACACTTGGAGCAAGACATCCTCCTTTCTTCATTCATACCAACTCAGACCAAAGACTGATCCAACTCAGCATCTTGCTTCCAGCAGTGGCAACCATAAGCAGAAAGATACAAAGCAAAGAGTAAGAACAGGACAAGCACACACAATACTCCCTCCTGTTACCATCGACACTCCGATTACCTTCAGACAGGTTACTTCCTGAGATGGATGTGATTTTGTATATTTAACATTCCTCAGTAGACTCCTCTTCAAGATACCTTGCCAGCATCCCCTTGAGCCTACCTAAACTTTCACTAAGAAAAGAAGATTTTAGCTTATGAGATCTATGGAGTTTCATAAGCCTGTGACCATGGCAACATCTAAGGTTTAACTTCTTCCATCGGCAGTTTTGATGAGACACACATATAGAGTGCTTTGAGGAATCTCTCTAAAAGAAAACCAAGAGCTCGTTCTGGAACAAACTGAAGTTTCAGACTGTCAGTGAAATAAGTTTTTAAATTTCCTCAGTTTTTATAAGATGCTGCCCTACAACTCTCTAAAGTACCTTCTCTAGTTTAGGTGAGGTTATATTTCCAATCTGCAATTATTCTAAGGTTTGTTTGAACATTGTTATTCATAACAAATACACAAAGAACCAGAGCAGCAATGAACTTTCTGATCATTTTTATTGATTTTTATGATTTTTTTTTTTTTTATAGCAAAGTAGTAGAACCTATTAACTAGCAGACAAAACAAGATGTTAGAAAGTTCTGATTAACAGCTAGCCAACTGTCAGCCAAACCCAAGATTTCTAGTTTTAGGAATTAACCCTTCCATACTGTTAAATCCTACCTACTTCGTACTTTCAAGAATGACAGAAAGTGGACTGTTTCTCAAAACCTAAGGGAAACCATGGCATTTGGGAACAAAAGTCTATCTACAGCCTTAGCCAGTAGCAGAAGCATAGAAAAAATAAATACACAATCAGAGTATCTCAAGTTGGAAGCAACCCATAAGTATCAGAGTCCAATTCCATGCTCCTTGCAGCATGGCCTAACACTAAGCCATATGACTAAGTGTCGTCTAGATGCTCCTTGAACTCTGACAGGCTTGGTGCTGTAGCCACTTCCCTGGGAAGTCTGTTCCAGTGACCAGTCACCCTCTCAGTGAAGAATCTTTTCCTAATGTCCAACCTGAACTCCCCCTGATGCAGCTTCATTCCATTTCCTAATGTCCTATCGCTGGTCACCAGGGAGAAGAGATCAGCACCTCCCTCTTCACTGCTCCCCCTTGGGGAAGTTGTAGACTGTGATGTGGTCACCCCTCAGCCTTCTCTTCTCCAAGCTGAACAAACCAAGTGACCTCAGCTGCTCCTTATAAGTCTTGCTCTCAAGGCCTTTCACCATCTTGGTTGCCCTCCTCTGGACACAGTAATAATTTGATGTCCTTTTTATACTGAGGTGCCCAAAACTGCACACAGCACTCAAGATGGGACCACACCAGTGCAGTGTAGAGTGCAACAAACAGGACAGGTAAGGTACAGAATGAACCTTGCTTTCCTTCATAGTTCTTCCAGTTCTTGGTAATCAAGAGTTTGTAATTCCTAGGCCAAACTGGTACGCATACCATTATATTCAATAGCTTCTCCTGGATCCTCTCTTTGTGAATTTGCCCGATTAATTTCACAATCCATTTGCTCACTTGTATTTCACAATATCCAGTAGCAATAAGGTCCACAATTTAGCTATGTACCAAGTGAAAAATACCATCTTTGTTTTAGATTTTGCCTCTTAATGTCATTTAGCAGCACCTAGGTTGCACCCGTATCACCATGTCAAACTGAGAATTGGTTCTAATCCACATATGTAAAATCTAAGCAAGCAAAACAGTGAGTCCAAAAAAGGGCTGGAGCCAGGCTGACACACAGGCAGAGCAAAGTGTACAAACATTTTACATGGGACCGTACAAGACAAGGTCTTCTACTCTAGCAGTACCAATAAGACACGGTACCAACAGAAGAAACAAAAATAGCCTTGAAGTTCAGACATCTATATTCCATTATAAAGCATGGTATTCCTGTCCTCACTTTTATTTCCTGTCTTCTGCAACAACTTATCTAGTGATACTGGATATATTACAAATTAAGTTTTCCTTAGTTTGCCATTAAGCACTACTCTCATTCCAGTTCCCGTGACTTGTCCACCTGATGTGATCAGAAGCTCTAAACACTGGACTTGGGCAATGTAAAGTGTTACAGAATGGCAGCTGCCATGAAAAATTAAACTAGATGCATCAACATTGGCACCCGGCTGGTGAATAAAACTTCATTTTCACATTAGGCTCCTCAAATCCAGTGAAAAAAACAAACAAAACAAAACCTCCAAAAGGCAAGTAAAACGTGATGGAATGCCATGACAAAGTGCACAAACAATGTAATTGTAGCATTTTCTTGTTCTGGAAGGTTGACTTGTAACCTTTGCCTTTTTTAAGCTGGAATTTTCAAGATGCATATTGAAATGCTCTGTAAAATGTACAAGCTTTCAGGAGATGACTCTGTTTTGAGCAACGGGGTTGGACTAGATGATCTTTTAGAGGTCCATTCTAATCTCAGATCTTGCCTTAACAGACCAGACTTCTGTTGGATTCGATTTTTATTTTAGTTGTCAAAAAGTCAGTTTTATGAAGAGAAGTACAAATAGAAGCAAAGATGGCACTAAAATTCCAAAGATCTTTTTTCCACAAGCCACTAGAAAAAGAAATTCAGAATACAGAATATCAAAATACTACAAATTCAAAAAGAGAAGCTACAGGGAAAGGGGGAAAATTCAGACATCAACTGTACAGTACATTCTAAGCTATGTGGTTTATCTAGGCTGTTAGATTATCCAGATCTGGATTTTTAAAGGAAATGTACTATAAGTCTTAACTTATTTGAGAACATCTTCCAAAAATAAAAAATTTCCCTGAGAAAGAATCATGCTAAACTGCAAAGTGTGGTTGTTTCACTGTTTATTAATTTCTATAGTTTTATTTGATCTTTCATCATCCCTGTATAATAGGGGTGGAAAAATTTTACAATACATTTTAAATAATAACAAACAATGCAAAACTGAACTGCCTCCAGAAAAGGCAAAGCAAATGTATATTTGCCTTGAAATGGTGAAAGTACATATGAATGTAATTACCTATATACAAGGCATTAAAATTCATATAAGAAAAAGCAGCCACTGAAGTGGCATTTGGACCTATTTTTTTATATTTATGCCATGAAGAAAAAGCCCTAAAAATAAAAGTGCAGCAGTGGTTACTAATGGTTGCAACAGCATATGGCTATAAATAAAGCCTGTGGATAAAGGTAACAATAACTGTTACAGTTCAACAAATGCAGCTGAAAAAAAAAAAAAAGATTTTCAGGAATATAGTGTCTGCTTTCAGACCTGAAGCAGCACATTCAAGTCAAATACGGGGAATGGGAGAAGAAGATGCAAAGCAAAAAAAAAGGAATGCAGAATACTGTCCTAATGTAGCTGTCCAATGTTACATAAGCAAAACCTAGCTTCTGTGTCCTACATGAGCTGACTTCAGCCCTTCCTTACTGACAGTCCGCACTAACACACAGGTAAGAAATATCTTTCCCTCCAGTCATTCCTGTGATTCAGTTCAGGACAGAGTTTCACAATGCAAAGCCTTTGACAGCAATAGCAGGAATACAAATATATTCTTTTATTACTCCACTCTCGTTTCTCCCTACCCCTTTACCCTGCATGTCAGCTCCTTGATTGCGAGGATATACATCCATGTGGATTCTGCTGCAAACCACACCACCATGGCAGAGAACAAGTTTAGCTTTTAAGAAGGCCAGGACAAACAAACAAACAAAAAAATGAAGGGAAAATTCAGAACAGGACATTCAGATGCAAGTTACGTTAGTGTCACACAGCCTTCTACCAGTTTTGTGCATATTGCAGATGAAGCCTGGTTTGTAGAGTCTGAAAGAAAGCAGCAGATGTGGCCTGGCAACCTGGGGAAACTTTTTCTTGTCCTTGGGTGAGCCTATAAATTGTTGAAAAGGTCTAGGTGGTTTGTTTTCCAGAATATAGGTAGATGTTGTGTAGACAAAAGCACTCTTCTATGATACATGTTCTTTATTTGGAGGACAGAAGGAATTTGTCTTTGTTATCTTTAAGCCAAGGCAGACCACAGTAGCAAAATTTGATAATGATGTCCAAAACACAAAGTGTCAATTAATTCAATCACCCAGGTATGAAGTCACCTGCTACAATGTTTCTGAAATAAGATTATTACTGTTATTTTCCATCTCACAAATACACTAGACATTATCAAAGAGATCAGACACAACTCTCTCTCTTGAGTGATGTTCCCTTACCGCAAGCAGCAGATAGTTACTGTGGCCCAGGTGCATCTCAGAAGGTATCTTACAGATAGAGAAGCATTTCAGTCATTCAAGTCTAGGGCTTGAGAAAAGAGCACAATCCTGAATTTTATCTTTGTGCTGAGATACTAGATTTGTCTCAGGTACAGGGAAGTTTTCAAATCCCATCAAGGATCTCTTCTTAGATCTAAGATTTTTTTATCACTGGTTTAACCTCATATAAAAACTTTGCTAGTCATTGCCATGAAAAGAGAGGTGTAAAATCCTATGGTGGTGCCCAGTATCAGCAATCCATTGTCTTTGGGCACTAAAGGGGCAGTATATCTAGAAGCTGTGTTCATCCTGATCAAATTTTGAGTGAGATGTCCAGAACAAAGGCTATCACCTGTGTAGACCTTTAAAACTACCTGGTGAAGATAATGTACCATTTGGCCCAACAGCCTTGTCTAGCTTTGATTTTTTTAAAAATATAGATATTATATACATACAAATGTATGTCTATGCTAAGATGTATTGGTCTTTCTCCAACTCGAGATGCACAGTTGGAGAGTACAGAACAAGTGCAGAAATTTCTCCAAAGAAATACAATAAAGAGAAAAAGATTCTCCACGAAAGGAGGACAGAGAATACTATTGTAGATCAACACATTTTAATTTACCAGCCACTGTTTACACAAAGAGATGACATGGCAACAGTAGAAGATATTCAAGATCAGTGAAATTTTTCTAGTCTCAGTGAATTGCATACAAATGAAACAACAGAGTAAGATTTGAATAAGCAATATGCAAGAAAGCGTTAACATACGGACTAGTGCTCCAAGATGGTCAATTATTGCCTGGTCAGATGTAATTATTAGTGTACAGAATTAGCAAAATGCTTCTGAATACCTTTCTTACTGAAATGATTTGTCTTTGATATTTTTGGTCAAATCAAGGGCTTACAAGCTTTCCAATATACACTGATTACTGCTTCTACAGAAGACTGTGCTAAGTGCAGTCACTGATTAATGAGGTGGCCTGACAATTTGTGATATATTTAGAACAAGTCACATTTTCTTCATGGTAAATGAGATCTTCCCACAGGAAGGCTTCTTAAACCTAGAGCCTATAGTTTATTTTGAAAGAAAGTTATCCTACAGAGCAGGTTTATGAGATTTGAATTACTTGTTTCAAGTCATCTGATGAGCCTATGAACTAGCTACATATTGAAGGGGAATAAAAAGATTTTTAAGTATAGAGGTATAACAAATCATGACTATTTATTAGTCATCCTAATGAATACCTGCAAGTTATTCTGCAATAGTTATTTTAACAAATTGAAGAATGCAGACATATGTCAGTTACTGGGACAATTGCACAGTTTACTGTCACGCAATTCTAGTAATTATTTAAATTGGTGATTAGATACCACATCAGCTGAGATATTTTAGAATTCCTTGAACTGTCAGTATGGAAATTTACTGTGTATAATTACATTACTGACAAATATCCATAATGTAAATGAATATGCAGATCTCTTTATTTAGCAACCATAGTGCCTCTATATTTACTAGCTCATCTGTTTACACTTTCCTGCTGTTTGCAGAAGGCTATTAGCCTTATTTTCAACTTGTTTTCTAGTAGAAAAGTCAAATTTACAAGAAAGGAGCGATTGAACTGCTAAAAAAAACCCAAACAGGACTAAAAGAGAATGTTTAGCAGAGAGATTACAGCCCATGACTATGGCTCCCAGCAATGCTTCTTAAACACCGTCAATTTGATTTCTCAAATAAAGTCAGCAAGAAAATACTATAATCCTTTTAAAATACCATTTTCCAAATAATTCTCTCATAAGAACATTTTTGTAAAGTCTTGTGCTTTTTTTTTTGTTGGTACAAGTTATAGACAAAGCACAGGTAGTCATTTAAAGCTTATTAGCAAAATTACCCAACTCCACACTATGACAATTTCTTGCTGCACTTAAGTTGTTGATGTGGAGGCCACACATTTTTTCAGAAACTTTTGCCATCATTTTTAATACAAGCATAGTTGGCCAAAGTTCTAATGTATCTTTAAGCGAGCCTTCATGCTTAAGCGAGCACACATGCTAATGATAGCAAGTCTAACACATTTTAGGCTAGGAAACCCCACAGACTAAGCTATCTTTAAACAAAAGGAAGGGCTTTAGAGTTTAAGGGAAACAAGAGTCCAATGGGGAGTAGGTCTTCCTTCAAATAGCCAGAGAAATTACTTCATCAACCTACACTTCTCACCTTGCAAAAGGAAGCTGAAATATACAGCATAACTTAGAAAAAGCACAGCACAATTCAGGATCAAGTATTTACTGTACTATATTATTCATTGAAAGTGTCCCCTGTAGCAATTACAAAACAAACTAAGACACTGAACTTAAGAAAATATAAAACATGGTCAAAGAAATAGTAAAGCAGGGAACACAAAACTGGATGGAGTAAAAAAAAATGCAAATATAAAGAATGGTTCTAACAGGACAAGAAATTAAACTTTGATTAAACTTTGGTTCTTTAAATTTTCCTAGACATTATTCGTGGCTTGCAGTGTCCATAGCATATACGTGAGTAAGCACACAGTGCTGGTCTCAAATAAATGGATACAGAGGGTAACAGTATTCCACCCTGCAGCAAACCACACAGTGCTCCTTGAGCACAGAAGCAATAGCTCCCATGTTAAAATGTTCAGATCCTTCACAGTCACTTTTGTAAAATCATTCTGAAGATGAAAGAGAATTTCACACCACCGCAAAGGAAGAAAGTTATTTAGCTATGGAAAACGTGGGTATAGCAATATGGCTAACAGAAGTATTAGAATGCTCATCTAAATTTTCGTTAATTCACCTTTGAATGGATACTGGCACACAGGATTAAAACCATTTTCACAGTTATAACTACAGTATTCAAATTTTCATCTGTGGAACTATAAAACACTGTTTCAGTAGGGCACTATATGGTTAGACGGATGAAGGTCAAACATACTTATACATTTCCCACTCTACAAGTCAGACTTCTGAAAAAAACATACAGATCAAAATAAGTATATGCAATTCCCAGCAGCAAACAGAATTATCTCTGAAAGCATTCTATCATTTTCCTAAATTTGATTTTCATTTAGAGCCAAAACAACCAAACTGTCCAACTGAACACTGTTTGAATTAATCCATTAAAAAAGTCTGGACTTAACAATGTCCAGACAATAAAATCATTAACAGTCTGCACCTACCATCTCAAACTGCAGCATTCATTTGATGAACAACTAAGCAGTAGCATGAAGAGAATGGAAAGAATCCTCCCTACAACACCAGAGTACCTTAGTCATTATTTTGATTTTAAATGAATAAGGTAATTAGCACATCTCTGTCACTGGGTTTAAGCACCAGAAGATTTGCAAAATAACCAGTACACTGAATCTGTGTCCACTATTCCCTTGATCAATAGAAAAAACGATCGTCAGGATCGTTTCTCTCAGAAACACATGACTGACACTGTCTCCTTTTCGTGGAAGAAGACAGTCACCTGTCTACATCTTGAAGAAAGACTAGATCCTCATCAATTCCTGAAAGGAGGGGTACTTGTAATTAAAGGCAGGTAAGAAGTGTTAGAAAAATATTTAAGTGATTACCTCTCCTATAAAGACAACCATAACACAATCCAGTTTTTCTTCAGGGGACAGCTTATCAATAAGGGAGTGGAGAGTTTCTGTAAGGTAAGACTTGACTTTTCTTTTCACTGTAGGTATTCCCATTACAATGGAAACTGAAATCAAACAAATCAGAAATGTGCTTTCAGTGATTTCATACACAAAACAGAAAACAAAAATCTTACCTCATAATAAAGTATTGCTTAAGAAATGAAAGGAGTTAAAAGATGGAGAGAACAGTAAGAAAAAATAGTTTAAAAATAGACCACCCATCATCAGGAGCATGACTAACATCACCAACAACAACATTCAGAGCAAACACAGCAAACAAAAGTAATCCTAGACATGCCATACTACTGCATGGGTAATAATCAAAACCCATGGTATTAATAAGTCTTTGATGCACCTTATAGAATGATTAAACTCCCCAACTCAGGTTTTTTTTTTCAAACTGGCATAACCATTCTTCAGAATTCAAGTACGTAACTTCTCAGAAGTCTTCTTTTAAAATGACACTACTGAAAAAAAACTCTTACTTTCCTTGCACCTGATTTGGGTTCTTCTAGAAAAACAAGCTCGGGTCATCAGGATTGCCTAGAAATTCCTCACTGAAATCTCTTATCCCTGTTAAAATCACCTCAAATGCAAAGCAACCTGGCCTCAGCTACAACAGTATTAACACCTTCTTTCAGCTGGCCTTTTGACTCCTGTGTTCCTTAACTTTCCCATAGTCGGTCTTCTGCACTCCATCCCATACCCAGGGCTGGCTACCTAATAGGAACACCACAGATAGCAGCAGGAACCCAGTAAAAGGATAAAGCAGACTTCATGAAGTCAGCACCAGCATTCTGAGCCATCTGTGTGAAATTATTTACCACATCATAAATATTTAAAATCAAACAACTATTAAAAATGTTGTTTATCCTTCCTTATAGAGCCTGTTTTGCCTAGCAACTACACATTAACAAGCTCTAAATTTTTAAAACAAACACTCAAAAAGCATAGTGACCAGGAAAGGGGAGGATGGCAAAATAATTTTTCCTCCCTCTTTTTAATTAACAAACCAAATTCCAATTTCTGTTTTGCAATTTCAAACTTCTGTCACATATTCCCAGTGGGATATAATACAGGCTTTACTTAAAATAAAGGAATATGAGCCTTTTCCTTCCTGAATAATAACATCAAAATAAATGGTGCTTATAGTCAGAAAAATAACTCTATGACTTGAGCCCAAACATTTGTCACATAGGCATGCCTTCTGTTAAAAGAAGGAGCAATCAAACTTACTGAAATAATGAAAAAATTACAGATCAGGAGTAACTAATGCTTCTTTCAAAAGCAGGGGGAGTATGGGAGGAAGAAAAAAGAAAGGTCTAGTGCACAATAGCACAAGCCATTCAAGTCAGATGGCACACACAGAAACATGGACTCATTGGTGGGACCTTTAAGCTTAGAGACAACACAAACACATACACTTTGAGGTATATCAGCTTAGTTGGGCTTTATGCTATTTATTTTCTATAGCTTCAATAGTGGGATTCCATGGAGCTATCCTAATGACCAAAGCTCATTTGTGAGGATTACGGAAGAAATAAAAAAAAAAAAGGGAGTTTGACAGTATTGCAGCACAACACTGCTTTCCCCCCCCTCTAATGAATGTGCACATTTTACTGATGCAATTATATCTGATTATTCTAGTTCTCCCAACTCTAAGCTTTGTTCAAAAAAACAGAAACATAAACTCTTAAATAATTATATCCATGCATGGTTGCCCCACAGATTTGAAAAGCCAAAGAGATATGTCCATTAGCAGTTCAGAATCTGTAACGCTTGAGCCTTGTTCCCTTTTACATAACTACAAAATATTCATCCAAACTAAATGCTTCTTAATGCATACCTTAATGTAGCATGGGGTGTGACTGAGATTATGCAGAAAAGAGCAAAGCTGAAGCCAAGCTCCTTTCACCTTGGAATCAGTGCAAATACTAAGAGATATCAATATCACACAAGTTAACTGAGATGTAGTCTGCTGCATTATTTTGTAGATCAAGGACATTACTAAAACTAGAAAGTCCTCCAGATATCAACCATAAAATAAACACTGTATCAACATACCTCCTGTCCTTCCAAGGCCAACCTGCACAGAAGGTTGAAGGCTTCCTTCATTTTTCAACAAATGAGGCAAATGGTAATAGATATTTGGCACTTGAAGAGATTTTCTACTTGTTAGCTCCTTCAACAATTTCAACGTCTCATCTGCAAACATACATGAAATCAGTAATGCAGAAAACAAATAATTGAAGTTTTATGCTGTGGTAAATAGTACAAAATCCCAAGCTTGGTCCTAACTGAAAAACAGAACAAATGATGCATTTTACTGAGGCATTATATCTTGTGTACAAATGAAGTCTTTCTTAAATAAAGTCTTTTCTTAAATAAACTATGGCTGAGATTATTTTCCACCCAGTAACCTTGCTACGGATATAGTTAATACTTACCTGATCACATAAGACTTAGTGTGTAATCACAGAAGTAAGGAACACTTCATTTATTTAGGGGTTTGTTTTTCTGGTTTGGTTTGTTTTTTTCCAATGAATCAAAATGGGAGCTTATTTACTTAGATTATTTTTTACTTATGCTTACAGAGCTCATCATCATGTGGTGATGCTACTGCAAGTAACTTTTCAAAGCTACAAATACATATTGGAATACACTGCACACAGAGATACAAAACAAAAACAGCATCAAATATACAATTAAGATTGAGTAGTATTTCAGCAATAAAATAAAAAATAATGTAAATTTAATTTAGTCCATCAGAGTACTTCAAATGATTCTTCCTCTTTCTGGAGTAACTGCCTCTCAGGATGTCCAGGTGGCTCTCAAAGTTGCAAATAACAGTTTTTAAATTCCCATGCTGTGCGTGTTGATTTTCTTACATCAAGTGTGAAACCAACTCTTATTTCAAATGACAAATATGACCTTTGAAAACTTAAGGGCTTTATAATATCAAGTTAAGTAAAAAATGAACTCAAGATTTCCAAGCTAGAACTGAATCGTGAAGGAGAAAAGTAATGCCATAAATGTCACTCCTCTCAGATTCCAAGTGTAGCTTCTAAAAAGACAGAAGTGTTTTGGTTTGGTTTTGTTGAGGTTTTTAAATGTTTTTGGGGGGTGAAACTAAATTCCTAACTACTTATAATCTTGAAAAAAGCTTTGTAAATAGATGCCATAAATAGAGAGGCTTATTTTGATAAGATTTCAATACAGGTACATTTTGCTTTTCCTGCTAACATTTCTTTTGGCTTCAAATGCAAAAGCTGGACTAAAAATTCTGTCAGAGTATGATAGTTCTTTGTATGAATGAGTAACAATTTACATAAACCAATCTGGAATTCTTTCAGCTTCAAAGACAGGCTGAAAGAGTTGAGGTTGTTGGAGAAGAGGTTCTGGGGAGATCTTCTAGCAGCCTTGCAGAAACTGAAGGGGGTCTACAGGAAAGCTGGAGAGGGACTTTTTACAAGGGCATGGACTGATAGGACAAGGGGAAATAGTTTCAAACTAAAAGAAGGTAGATTTAGATTGGATATTAGGAAGAAATTCTTTCCTGTGTGGGTGGTGAGACACTGGCACAGGGTGCCCAGAGGAGTTATGGCTGCCCCCTCCCTGGCAGTGTTCAAGGCCAGGTTGGATGAGGCTTTGAGCAACCTGGTCTAGTGGGAGGTGTCCCTGCCCATAGCAGGGGGGTTGGAACTGGATGGTCTTTAAGGTCCCTTCCAACCCAAACCATGTACAGCAAATACTACATAATACTATGTATAAAGTATATTAAACTTAATAAAAACCCATCTAATACTAAGTTCAGAGCACAAAAGCTCAGAAATTCAGACTTTAGCTGACTTTCCATCATGGCTCCACATAACAAAAAGAGGATATCCCAGTTGGGATACAGACAAGTTAAAAGTGTTAAAAATGTGAATCAGTAACTTCAGCTGCATCAGAAAAGAATAGCTCCCTATAACTATATTGTCTCTAAGGAAGCCAACTCATTTTTAGAAATAAATGTGGTAATAACTATCATAA
Organism: Aegotheles bennettii; assembly: GCA_013398125.1. Taxonomy (NCBI): domain Eukaryota; kingdom Metazoa; phylum Chordata; class Aves; order Caprimulgiformes; family Aegothelidae; genus Aegotheles; species Aegotheles bennettii. The sequence goes on from VZRW01005380.1 coordinate 934,660, forward strand.
TTCCAGCAACAAAATTACTTCACTTCCTCTATGGTTGTTTGCTTTAACAGCAAAAACATACACACAGAACAGGAAGACAAGAGTCAGAGACTATGTCAAATGTAACCTTTATCCATGACAATCCTGGAGATCCAGGAAACCGTGGAGATCTGACCGGGTAGGCCATTAGTATCAGACAGAGCAATTCAGCATTAATAATAGTACTGAAGGCCTACAATTATAACAACCACCTGTTAAAAAAAAAGTCTATAGAAAATAGTAACCCATAGAGCAAATGCAAGTAGACAACAGATTCAAAAAGCTTGATCCAGTTTTTTGATTTGCAAAACTCTTCAGGTTTATATTTCTCATCAGGCCAATATAGTAAAATTTCTGCAACCTACCAAATCAGACCTCTCACCAGGAAGTTTATATTTATTTGTTATACATTTTCCCTCTAGAAAAATCAGAGTGACCGAAGCAGTAATAGTGTGATTTTAGAAGTTAACTTCAATAATCTGGTGAGTAGTGCAAAGGCATTTTCTAACACTGACAAACATAGCTCTTGGGAAACTTGAGCATCAGCCTCTGAAAACAGGTACAAACTTATGGAAGACTTAAGCAGTTGACTGTTCAATCACTAGTTATTAAAAAGGATGTTACCTATACATTTTACGAATCATAACCAATACCTTAGCCAGTATGTTTTCACATCTTCCAGTTGACTTTTAAACATATTTTAATTGCTTCAAGTTCATCCATTTCTTCTGTTTGCTCACCCTTCCCCTCAAGCTCTATTTGAAAAGTGATGTAAATTATTGTCAAAATATATTCTGTATGTTAAACACGTAACCAGAGGTTCCAAACTTTTGGAGCTAGGCATGGAATAAGTATTCAATCCCTAAAGCCATAAGAATGAAGAGTGGGTGGATCATTATGAAAAGAAATTGGAACAAACAAAAAAACAGAGCAATCCCCACCAGATATAACGTATTACACATTCTTTATTCACACTGCTGAACAGTTTCATTCACCTTTCTCGGTATTAATTTCTTATTCTCTGGTAATAAGAAGAGATATTAGTAGTGCAGGGTTATAAAAAATAGCTCAATCGCAGTATATACCTGAAAAATTATTCATTGCATTCTTAGTTCCATTTGTTTCTGCTACTGCACGCCTGAACTGCTCCAAGATAGCGTTCAGCTCCGAAGAGCGTTGCAGAGTTCGATGCTCAGCTATACGAAGACGTTCCTTCAAAGCATGAAATTCCCGTTGATATGCAATCAACTTTTCTAGAGAGAAAAGAGATGATCTTGGTTATTTTTGGAAACAAACACCTACAGACTGATCCAACAAGGGTCAGGGACTGCTCAGCTATGCACATCTGAAATCCAACCAAGAAGGGCACAGCCCAGCACAATCCCACCTGAGTTAGGCACCTGAGCATTCACACAGCATACAGAGGGAAGAGTGACCTGCACCAGAGAAGGACACAGAGCCAGCACTGAGGGGGGTATGTGCCTCACCATAGCCACAGATAGGGGCAACCTTTGAGTCCTCGTTACTCAGCACCACAAAACAATTCTGAATCTTTTCTTGGAATAGATGCCCACAAATCCTTTATTTTAAGAAGCAGAATAGCAATAGTGCCTTACAAAAGCACAGGTTATGCCTTTTGAACACCCCCTCTGATGCTTTGTAAAAATTAGTGGAACTTGACAATATTTCAGACATACTGATTTCAAACCCAAGTTTTAACTTAATGGTATTGTCAGTGCCTGCAAGAACAAAATTTTGATCAAAAATCCTGCTAATGTAGATACATACACGTATTCTTTGAAAGAAGATCAAAACGGAGAGGGAAACACCAAAGCTCATTTACTGATATGCTGCCTATGCCCTTGTCACCCAGCAAAGTCAGGATGCCTGGTCTGTGCATCTTCCCTTCCTCCTATTTGGCATTTCCCCGAATCTCCTGCTCGTCATCATCACTTTCCTTCAGCCAATCTACAGATATGACTGAGGCATCTTAAGTGATTTTACATCTTGTAATCAATATTCCAACCACACAGTTGTCATCCACAGACAAATCTTTTTTGTTATTTACCTATCCATTCCTGGCCTTTTGGTATTGCAATAGTAGGGAAGTTCTGCAGGAAATTTGAATATCTTCCTGTTGTTACATTGCTGTAACACAGAGTAAAGAAGGAATTACAGCCAAGTTTTCCTTGTTAATAATGCTGCATCTCCTCCAACTTCTTTCAATTTACATTCTTCTTTTTTTGTAGTTGATATGTACTGTTCTGGTTATGTTTAGAAAACATAATTAGCTAACATGCCCTCTGTTTTGAAGACAGAAAAATAAAAACCTAGTTCACTACCTCTTAAAAACATTTCCCTTGCCAGCCTTATTTTCCTTTTTTCATTAAAACCAAACGGTTATTGCTTTTGTGCCAGCAAACCCAGAACACAGATGCTGGCTCACAATACAGTGCTAGGCTCACTCCACATTGGCAACTGAATCCAGACTGCTGTTTGAAACAGGACTTGGTGCTTTAGTCAGCAGTATTGAGAAGGCCAGGAAAATTTTCTTGAGTTTCTGGCATGGAGGACATTCTTACTCGCCAATGATAACCTGAAGAAATCAAAGATAGCTTGGAACCATGTCCACTAGTTACAGTAAGATTACAAAACACTTTAACAAATATCAAATTGTATTAGTGCAGATGCCACACTCAAGTAGGTGAATGATATCCCCTCCCCAAAATGAATGAGAGATGGCAGGTTATAGAGATCCCTGCTAATTTCTGTCTAAATAGGAAAGAACAGGTGAGCCACCAAAGGACATGCAAGGTTTTACTGAGGGCTTCTATAACATTAGATAACCTCAGAAGCAGCCTGTAGCATCAGGTCTCCCTCCTTGTCTGTCTTCATGGTACAAGACATCAGACAAAACTTTGGTACTTCTGTTCCTCCTACTTCAATAGGACTAAACTCGCCTGTGGCAGAGTCTGTATTTCTCCTGGGAAAACAGCGAGAATCCTATGGAACCTGTGGTTCAGACTCCAGCACCTCAAGTAGAATGGAATTCAGATCTCCTCCTCTGGACTTTGAAAAATTCTGGGCAGATGCCATTTCTCTTTGCTGCTACATGGTAGCAGCACATCACACACAGTGCTCCAATGATTCCGGTGCTCTAAGGAACAGCAGGGGCCTACAGGGAAGAATTTACTTAGGAATACACCAAACAGTGGAGAACCACAGTAGTTCCCTGCCACCTCCACCCAGCAAACTCTATAATGCAAAATCATAAATATTTTATTGCTAAACTCAGCTTGTAAGCAGAGATTAAGGGTTTTTTATCTCCCTAATTCAGGTAGGTAATACAAAAATGGGAATTACAGGACCCTTGTAATTCTACAGCAAATTAAAACTCTGCCGTAAAGCCACAAGGAACTTAAGAGGTCAACGGAAAAGGTAGTTTTATCACGTGAAGAAATGAAAACTGTAGTTTCGTATTAAGAACTATCAATAAAAATCCCTTACCGAGGACACGATGCTTTCAGAGGAGGTGGCTGTTGTAACACTTTTAGTTTACAATTAATATGTCAAAAAAGAAGGTAATTAGTTAATTTCTTTTTAAAGGTATTTAAAACTATATACGTAGAAATAAACTTTTATTTTCATAACTTACAGCATTTTTAGAGCAAAGAACATAGGATCCCAACTGTGGCACTGTAAAATTGTTCCCAGTAGAAGTATTGCAAGGTAGTTCAGTTCTGAGTTCACTTCCAGTGAACAGTACAAGTATTGTATTTATCATACTTGAGACCTCGAAAGTATTAATTCCTTCAAGAAATACTAGTTGATTGGTTCAAAGTAGTCAATTTCTCACAGTTACTTCAACCAGACATATCTGGGTTAAGTAGGCTGCTCTAAAGATATGTAAACTCCTGAAACCCATCCGTTAAAAATGTACAAATGATTTTTTTTTATTAGGTCACAATATTATTCAGCCTAGTAAGACCAGAAAATGATAATGTTACAAATACAATCATATTTTAAGTCCACTACCTCTGAGTATTTTTCTGGTTATCTATGCAAAATGGATTAAAAATCATTTAATGTTTTACTGTTCACTCTAATACCTAAAGAAACTGAATTGATTTATTGCCAAAAAGTACCAACCCACCTTTTTTCCATTGCTGTTACAGTAAAAAGAAAAATACTGAGCCTAAAACCATAAAGGAAACAGTCAGAGAGATCAGTGATCACCATCATGAAAAAAGTTTCTGTTTTGACAATATTATAAATTACTTTTCTTCTTCTTATGCTGAAACCTAGAGTAATTTAAGAAAACAGAGGAAGGAATTCAGACAGTAAGTTATTTGCCTTATACAGTTGATGGAAGAACCCCAAACATATCTGTTCTCCAACAAATAACACATCACTCTTTAGCAGCGGCTGTAGCCAATATCAAACACATTTGGTCTCAATAGTTTCAGCATACAGTCATATTTTTATTTAAGAATAAAATACTATTTTACATAGAAATGAGAAGGTGATATTTTTCCATACTTCACTCTGGAAGCCAAAAAGATCAAATAAAAATAACTAGCCCTCAAACTTTAAGTGAAAATAACTTAAGAAATTACTTGAGAACTGAAAGCATTAATTCTTCATATTTTTCTTTTAAACTCTAGTAACTAGTTTCAGCAAAACTCCAGAATCTAAACCCTAAATATTTTAGCTGACTTGATGCTGTGCACTTCTTGGAAAGTTAACACTATATCAACTCACTCAGTAGTTAGTTTTCTCAAGTTTTTTTCCCTTGTGGCAAGATGTTCTCCTAAATCTGAAGGACCTAGAATTTAGGCAAGCTCACTTGAAAGTTGATGCAGTATTTTGAAAATTAAAAATTCAAATCAAACCGTGAAGTTTTGCAAGTCTTGGACCAGAGATGGAATCTCAGTTCTCAGCCTACTCTTCCTTCTCTGGGTTATTTATGGTTCTCCTACTAAAAAACTGTTCAGAAGAAATTTTTTCAAAAAGACACCATTAGTCTAAGTTACAAATTCAGATCATTCTCCTCTTAGCTATGGTCTTGATTACACCATTTGATTTTTGCTCCAAATTTAGAGAGCTCATAAGCCAAGTTTTAAACCAGGTACCAATTTTCTAAGCTCAAGATAGAGCTCCTGAATATCTTAGCACACATCTAATTTCTTAGTTTTAGGTTTTTTACTACTAGTCTAAGCTGTTTAGTTACTGCAACCCATGATTTTTTAAAAGCAAAGAGCTTTCCCTTGGGATGAAAAAGGGCATCAAAGTAAAACAACAAGAAAATATGCTGTAGTTTGAATTTTCAAAAGCATTTTGCAGATTATCTCAGCTCAACTAAAATATCAAAATAAGTTTGAAACATAGGTAAATTACCTGCACTGGCAGAACTCTCGCTGGATCATAATTCCAAATGAAACACATACTGAACAACAAAATGGCAGAAATAGTCTGGAAACAGAACTGAAGCTGTTCTACGGATATTCAGCTTCAGTGACATTAAAAATTATCAACAACCCTTGTTTTTTTGTTCATGTTATTTTCTTAGCAAAATGAAACCTTTTCATATGAAAACTATGTGAGAAAATTACTTTGGGTACTCTTTTAAATTGAGTGGAGCACAGACATCTACCGAATCAGCAAAATTCTACTGCCTCTGACTATTTAAAGTTTCACCATAAACCATCCACAAAGTAAATGGAGATGGATCAGTATCAAAGAAAGAACCTAGACACCTAACCTGCAATCACAATGCACTTTTGAAATCCATATGTATGTGTATATTGCCATTCTGACAACACAGAAAGTACAGTTGAACAGGATTCCTGGTCAAGATACTGGTACTATAAAAGTGACAATCACCAGAAAACACTCAATTCACTATTTAGTAGTCTGAAGAACTGCTTAGATCCAATGAGTTTGCAGGTGCAATTTAATATTGTTGAGAGCATGTAAGCACACAACAATTTTGAAGAGAATTCAGAAAACATTATTTACATATCTTAGGAAGCAGCAGAAGAGAAACACAAGGGAGCACATATTTAGATGATATGCAACGTTAATGGATGTGTATGCACCAGAGAAAGGAGGTACAGATACTACAGAATCAGAGATGTTTTGTGACCCTGTAGAGGGGCCTCTCTCAAGAAATGAGCTAAATAGTAGAGGAAAAAAAAAGGCCAGAAACTATCTAGATAAATTTGCATTCTTAGCAATCTCTGCAAAGTTTCTGACTTCATGTAGCCTGCAACAGCCATACTATGATAGTACGTGACTCCAGTAAAAACCCTACCACTCTACAAGAAAAAAAGATCAGTGGCTACTGTGTAATATTCCCCCTGTCCTTTATTTGGGGGGGGGAAGGAAAAAGGGGGAGGTAGAGGAAAAGAGAAATGCATGAAGATCCTTACAAACCCCAAGAATGTTTCAGCAATTCTCAGTATCGCCATTCTTCCCCAAGGAAAGCCTTTTACTGTCTGCTAAAAGAAGCACCATCAACAACATAAAAAGCAGTATGAAAGCTTTGTAAGCTGTTATTTATCCTACCAATCAAGCAGGTTCACAAGTATGTTACACCATTGGCCATTTCCACAACTGGCAAGAGAACACAACGAACTAAGGTGAGCATACTTAAAAAAAACCCAACAAAACAACAAAAACCCAAGCTATAATTTACTCAAGAGCTCTAAGGTGGTACAGCTGGTTGTCTCCAAAGGCAGATGCATCAGACAACAAAATCAGAATAAGCTTTATGACCTTCCCATATCAAGAGGAGGCAGTTGAGTCTTCCTTCAAACTGCAAATCAGCTAAGTACTCAAAGTGATGGATGTGCCACACAGAGAAAAAGGTAACCAGCCGCAGACTTGCAACTCTTAAAAGACAGCAAGACAAGTACAGAGGGCTTAGCTTTATCACAGTGTAAGCCTGATTTATATTTCCTGCTCTTACCCAAATGAACTCTTGAAATCTCTCACCCCTTTTGTTCAATAAATAGAAACTGGAAGAACTGACTGTCATCCCACACACAGACAAAAGGCTCCGGTTGGCAACAAAGCATTGCACACAAATATTCAATTAGTAGAATGGGTAGAAGCTGCAACAGATACCTGATGCAGCAGGACCTTTCCTCTATTCAAGAGGGGGATGTTCAAATTATGATTCAAATGACAGTCTCTCACTGGCAACAGAACTAAATTCATCAATGTAACAGTTAAGTTTATGGCCCACTCTAGTGACAACCTTTCACTTTCCTTCCTCCAGCCCCAGGGTTTCCTCTCTTTATACCCTCACTCAAAACCAACACAGCCTGCACCTCCTCCTCCAAAAAAAATAAAAATAAAATAAAATAAAAGAAGAGCTTCAGTTGAAGCTAATTGTGCTACACATTAAAAGTTCCACAGCAAACATCTCTTATTTTTGTGTATACCCTTTTGAAGAGTTATTAAAATTCCATTAAATAAATATTTGAATCTGTGAGACTACACTGCAGCAAGTGCTAATTCAGGCACTCCTGTGATTAGTTATTCCACAATTCATTTACTCCCATTATACAAACCCCACAGTAGTTACCATCAGGTCACGTGTCAGAGACAGTAACAAGCTTCATGTATTAATTTGTTACACTTGCAACAAGGATGCTGATCAATTTACAGGTAGATACAAAATAAAGGCCTTAATGGACAGAGTTTCCTCACTGAGTTTTATAGAGAGTCAGTAGGTGAAGCAAGAACAGGTCACTCGTCAGTGCATTAGGAATTCGTCAACATGTCAGCCAATTCAATCTGGCATAGCTTTTACAGGAAAGTTTTTGTTTCAGCTACATAAGATGTAAAAATAAATTCTGTACTTCCCCTAAAATCAATTCAGGTGCCTTACCTGATACCATGATACCATACATGATACCATTCAGATACCATGAAATCATGGTATCAAGTAATCAGTATCTAGTAAGTCAGGACAATACCTGCACTAACTGCACCTTACTCCCAGAGAGACATATGCAACATGTATTCTTTTAGATCATGCTTGATCCATAGCACCCAAGTACCTCACAAACTATCACATTTGTAGTATCACCAGATCAAGTAGTCACCTTTGTCCCTTCTATACAGATATCCTTTTAAATTAAAATCCTGCTACAGTAATATATGGCAGACTAAATTATTTTCAATGTTGGTCAAAAAAAGAAAGACTGCGTTCCTGTAGTAAATCAAAAGAAATTCTTATGACACTAGCACTTCAGTAATTTCCAACTTTATCTTAAAATTGATGCTTTTTTTGACAAAGGCTGGATTTCCTATTTTATATGGGGTTTGCAAAATGTAACTGTAAATTCGATTACCCGATACTGTGATACAAAATCCCACTCTCACTGCACTGTACAATCATCCAGCATCCATATAAAGTTTCATAGACAAGAAACACATAGTGGCATTTACTGAGGAAACAAAGCATTGCTTCCATTGCCCTTTGGAAGTGAGTTCAGAAGATATTCACGAGGCACAACCAAGTACTGCATACTCAAATGTACACCTAAGGAGAGGCAAGCAGAAGAATGGTCAAACCAACCACACAGACATGGCCAAAAAGCTCTGTCCACACAAGAGAGATATTAAAGATGTTCCAGAATCCACCTGTGATATTGAAGCTTATCAAAACAGCAAAAAGCTGTAACAAGCTGAGGTAGGTACCCAGTGTCAAGACCCACACATAGGTACAAATCTTATTTATAAGTAACAATGTCAGTGACTGTAAAGAAGATGTTGAAAAATTTGCCCCCAAAAAATAAATCTCAAGTGTGTTTACAAATCAGATTCTGGTTTTCTCTCTTGAAACTGCCTGAAAACTGATACTTGGTGTCCTTGAAATGTTACAATATATTACCATGGATGCATACTCCCTTTGAACTAATTAGCTTCCTTAGGTGAAATGAAAACCTTTTATAAGCAAGTTATGATGAGTTATAAAATCTGAAGTAGAAAATTAATCAACCATGCAAATACAGAATAAAAAGAATACACTATAAATGCTAACAACAGACATGCTATAAATAAAAGCTCTTAAGAAAACTGCTCAAGGTTAAATTTTATCAGTCCTCTTTGAACATTTGATCCTGTGGGCCTTTTTAGTTTGTAGCTGCCTGTTCATAAAGCTATTTTACTATTTTGAAGGGCTTAGAGAATATGTGATTGTTTTATAAGTATGTCATTCCATAGAATTAAAGACAGTAAAGCAAGGTAGATGATTTAGATACAAAACATACATCCTAATAATAATGACAAAACATTTTCTGCTTCACGAAACAAACAAAAAAGGTCTTGTGTCAAGATTTGGGAAAACAAGTGGGCAAATCAGTCTTTTATCCCTAATCTTGTTACTCAAATTGACAGGTCATTTGAGCATTTCAACCTAGCAAAACAATCTGGTAGAATTAATGGTTATTGCCCTTGCATTCCACATAGAAATGCGCTTATTATGACTAGAAGTATTAAAAAAAAATGCTTATTCAAGTAGCTTTCCCTGTGAAGAACAGCTTATTTTTGAGTGAAGGTTCTGAAGATTTTCCTAACTTTAAAAATATAACCCAAGAACTATAACAACTTATTTTTTAATTGCAATTTGTTCACATTTTGCACTTCAAGGACCTGTATAAACAATTCGTGTTTTTTGTTCTCTCCAGTTCTAATGCACTAGCACAAGCCTGAAGTGTTTGCTTTGAAACTTTCAGGGCCTGATCCAATCTCAGCACAGATACTTTTGTTTAAACATTCCTTTGCAGCAAGAACTGAAGTTGTTTTCAGTAAATTTTTTAAAGCAATCTGAATATGATCCTTTGTAATATCAACTGGTAAAACATTCCTATTTTTAAATGTAAATTTCAGAATTGATTTACTTGTAAACATTCTTTTGAAAAAGTAAAAACCCCTGCTTTCTCAGAGATTCCACACATACAAAGCAGAAAAATGGGAGTACAAACGGGATCAGACTCTAAGAAACCCCTTCTCCCTCCCCATTTCTTATATATTTAATATAAATACACTAAAAACGCTGCAACATCAGGCAGATTTGTTTGTTTTGGGGTTTTTTCCTAAAAAGCTACACAATAAAGCATTTTCCTAGAAGAAAAACAATCCTAAGCAATCAGAAAGCTAAAGAAGCTGAACTAGAATTATGACAACTGATGAATGATTTACTTAAGAGGTACTTTAATAGCTGAATAGAGCAGCCAGGAATAGTTTTAAATGTCTCCAGATGCAACTGCTCACCTTTGCCTCTATGCACAAATTGTTCAATACAGAAAGGTCACAATTTAGAAAGTTTCCTATACAGTTATAAATCCCACTATTACACCACTCTTCAGTCTCCACTGATGAGGGCTGACAGAGGGTCTGAATGTTCCTTTGGACAGGAGAAATAAAAAGAGTAACGTATCAGAAAATCCAGACACCCACGACTAAGGAGGTCAAGTCAACAGAAGCATATGGTGTTCCGTCTGTGCTTGGCTTCAGACAATAGGGATAATTAACCACACTATTTGTTTGAGAAGAGTTAACAGCAGCACTTGAACTGAAGGTCTTCTTTCAAAACAAAGAACAGCAAGCTACAGTGATGGAAAAAAACCCAAAGAAATCTCATATTTGCAATGTATTTGTCCTGATCTGACAGTTAACTAGCATTCACACTTCTTTGCCTAGTAAACAACACTGCCCAGGACTCTGGATGAATATAATCCTCAGGGCTTTTTAGGTTCCAGCTATTTGGGTTTTATTTTATTCCCAGTGCTAAGAAGCACTGTCAACTCTGCTGCCATTTATTCTTTAAAGGGAAAGTGATATAAAAAGGTCACTGAAATCATACACTAAATCAGTTCCACAATAAGCAATCAGCATTTAACACATCTCCAGCCCTGAATAGAAACACTGAGAAATACATAAAAGCTTCACAGATTCTATTCCCAAAAAGCAAAGCTGTACAAGGAAAATTATTGCAAATTCTGTTGTAGACATGCATAGCACAAAGAGTTCAATTTAAGAAATTAATAAAAGAAGAGCTGAGCTGAGTATGCAACTCATTGAATTTGTGTAATTTGGACATTAACTCTTTATGTTGTCAGAAACAACCTTCAAACAACCTTCACCAAAACCTTCCACTTTGATATTTCTTACTTCTCTTGCACAAGACTCAAAGTATACAGCACTGTAAAAGAAACTAGGAAGTGGTCAACACTAACATCACAGTATTACCTCAAAAACAGGAACACAATTTCCAGTGACAGCTTTTACAAAGATCATTATATCATTATTCTTTTTTCAAACTAACTGTCAATTAAAATGCCATGTTACAACTCGGACTAAAATCTTATGCAAAAGATCTAGTGCTAAAGCAAGCATGAAGCTCCAGTTTAGGTAAGTGTTACAATCATACAACTGAAACACATTTTATTTTTAAGATACAGGATAGATCAGTATCCAGCCTGCATTCCTGGCAACACTGAAGGACTAAAGCACATTAGCTGAAAGCAAGCATTGCCATTGCATTTTTTTTAACATTAAACAATCCATCATACATTTCTGTAGTAATGCATGCATTAAACATAAATGTTGCATCCATTTATTATGTTTGTTTCAATCATTTAGTTTATTTGTGTGTATGTATATATACACACACACTTTATTGCTATCAATAAACAAGAGTATCTTCTTAAAACTGCATAATAGCTATTTATGCTCTTTTCTAACAAGACATATGAAAGAAGCCAGAACCACTTATGCTGATCCTAGCAGAGTGCAGCTTTATAATGTAACAATCAGCATCTCTGTGTTGTATTGTAATTTCAACATTAAAAATAATACCCAAATCTAACTCTGGTAAACACCATTCTTTCACATCTGTTAAAAGAGAACAAGAGACAACCCTTTCACCTGAAATAGGCGGATTTGCTGACAGTGTAAACAAATGCAATTACCCTTTAGGTAATTCAACCCCTTCTAGTCAGTTTGACTACAAGTCATCTGTGAGATCTTGTGTTTCTTCTCAGACCTCAATCAGACAGTACTTTCAGCTACTTTCTACAAACAAACAGATATACCTGTATTAAGATATCAAAATAAAATATTCATGCTATCTAGTGGTCTCAAATTCCTGGAGAGTTTTGGGGTTTTTTTAATTAAATTTCTCTGCATACCACCTTTTGATAAGCTGCTGAAGTTCTAGTTACTTCTAGTTCAATTTACTAAAAAAGTATTCTTTGCTGTAACAGACTTCATGAAAGTAGGGTCTTTGATTATCATTGCTGTTGACTTGATAAGTTAAAAATGGAAAAGGGATTTAAAACAGAAAACAAGTTTCCATAAAAAGCTAACTAAAAGAAATTGAAAATGTTTATTATCCAAACTAGGATGCACAAAGAGTAAACCAATTTTCCAAATCAATTTGGTAGCCATTCAAGCTTCCTCCAATGCTGTCACTCACATCCTCCAAACAGCCAGTCATCAGCTGAACCTGTATTCTATACTTCTTAAAAATCTTTTACATATCTGATGTCCCCACATCCACTTCCTGTTTTAACAGCTACAGTTATAGCTATATTTTAAGAGTAAAGAGAAAGTTTTAGTCAAAGATTACACACGCTATTCCTTGTGTTCAGGATGTACTACAAATAAGAAAATTCAAAAAACTAACTGACCTGAAATCAGCTTACTTTTTACCCTTCTTTAGCTCATTACACCAGTAAGCTGTGTTGCTAACATAACACATTCACTATGCAGCTGGAACCAGAGTGAGCCAGTGTCCCTCATACTGCCTAAGTGTTGAGGGATCTCCCGATTCAAAGGATAAACTAAAAAAAATCTTGGTTAAAAATTGAGAATAACATGCAAGTTTAGTTCTTTTCATTCTGGAAGCACCCAAAAGTCTTAAATAATAACCATAATTCAGAGAATATTGATGACAGATATAAATTCTAGTTAGGAGGAACATTATAATACACACAGAAAGGTCTGCATTTGAAAGAAAACACAGAATCAGGTATGGTTTAAAGATGATCGTCACACTAATCACTATGGCATTGTGAGCACTGGTGTATCTCAAACCTGCAGTTATGATGTTACCAATTCAAAAATTCAACCCTAGCCAGACACCTGAAACTAGCTGAATCTCAACTCTAACATGAACTCTACGTAATGTATTTGTTTTGCCATTGTTTCATAGATAACTTTAATATGAAAAAAAAAAAGCAAATTAGTAAAAGATTCAAAAAATCAAGGAGGGGAATGGTGTGAACAGACATGTTTGTTTATGTCATATGCAAATGCTAGAACAAATAATCTGCTTTAACAGATCAGAATTTCAATTGTGGCAAATGAACCACAAATAGGAAAAAAATCGTCTAGAAGTAGGAACAAACAAGTTTTCACAAGGTTAGAGAAGGCACTGCTTGGCTTTTAGTTAGACTTAATGAAGACCACTGGAATACACCACACGGCATAAGAAGCTGAAATTTTTAGGCTTTTTGGTGAAAAGTACAGGGTCTTCAAAACAGTCAGTCAGAAAATAAATATTTTGGTTTCACTTTCCCAGATCACAGTGTTAATTACATATTTTTAATTATTTTCCCATTACTCTGCTCTTCATCAATATTATTGAACATTAGTTTGTGATGTTACACCATCACAAGCAAATGTGGTTCCATTTGTATTTCACATGGGTTAAGGTTTCTGAGTAGAATTATAACTTTCATATTGATCCTTTCTGTAACAAGGAAGCAAAGAGTTTGTGGAAGAAATAGCACAGTGCAGGAATTACTCCCACTGAAGAAGAGATCCAAGAAGTACCATGTGGCTATAAACCACATCCAAATAAAGATTAATTGAAATAACTGTATTTTGATTTTCCCTTACAGGAAAGACTTTGGGGGTTTGCTAAAAATTTGTTCAAAAAAATTTCTGCATTACAAAAATTGTATGTAAAATGCCATTTTTCCTTTGGAAAGATGCAAATCATTACAGCCATAGGATAGAATTTTCTATTAAGTGTCCCATTACCTCAATGCTATTATTGCAGTATATAAATCAATCTGCTATAAAGCATTTTTTGAGAATGAAGGATAGAGTCAACTGTGTTAGCCACCAGCTCTGGAGTTTCACTTAGACATCACAAATGGCAACATCCCCTTTAGCTTAACAATCAGTCTCCTACACTTAATTTCCATTTTTAAAATGCATCTATAATGTGTCAACAAACAATGCAGCAAAGTAGCCATGGATGCCTTTTTCTTCTATGGCACATTTAACGATGACAGTGAACACGTACAAACAGTAAGAGGCATCACAAGACCAGATACAGATAAAAGCAAACAGCTTAAGCACTGATTCTTGCCAGACCCAGAAGGCTATTCTCCACTAATTCAAAAGAGGGCCAATTACAAAAATATGCCCGCAAACACAGTCACAAGCAGTTTGTCCTACACTTTGAAGCAGGATTAAACCAGCAGTATCATGAACAATCAAAAACTAATATATACAATTTATATGTAAATGCCTCCTTGAGTTTTAAATAAAACAGATCTCTCATCTGGCACTTTGTGTGCCTACTGAGAGTCAAGATTGCTGGGCAGGGAGGGAACACCCAAACCTGAACATTGATAGTGCATGCACACAAGTTTCACAGATTTGTTTTCCTAAAGCTGTTTCCACCCCTTCTCACTTACAGGGCCTTCTATCCCAGCAGTCCCAGCTCTTCCCCAAGACTCCTATCCACACCCCAGACCATCCATTCCTCTGTCACTATAATCCCAGCCAGCAGAACCAGCATTTGGCCCTTGGCACACAATTCCTTATATTGTCCCCCCATGTATGCCTTCCCATACACCACACCTCTTCCACACATTAAAGGCACCTGCCTTTAACCACTAGCAAAAGACAGCAGCGTTGCAGCAGGCAGAGCTCTGCACCCAGAGCGTGGTCACGGGAATGTGAGCAGTGGCTGCCCAGCTAACAAAGCTCAGCACTGCTGCTGAGCTCCAGCCCTTCCCTCCGTGGGGCCACATGAAGGCTCTGTCCTGGTCCTAAAAGCCTGATTCCTCAAAATTTACAGGAATACAGTGTTACTGACAACACGAAATTTGACCCAAGCAAGGAGGACAGACTAAATTACAAAGCAGTGACAGAGGGGGAAAGAGGATACAGTGGCATGTCTTAAGGCAAAAGAAGCTGCAGTGACATTTCGAGTTTTGAAAAAAGCTAACCACAGCCATCCTACTTTTCATTATCTGAGTCATTAGTTTATCACTATGATGGCACCAGAGAACAACTTAAAGCCATTGGTACCGAATATATGAACACACTGTGAATGTCCTAGCATCATTTTTTTTTTCCTGCAGGAGGACAAACTCTCAGCTTCGCCCAATTCAAATCTTTGGTCACTGCAATCTACACATAGCTACAATACCACGAGACTCAATGCAACTCACTGTCTGGATCCCCAAAATACAAGAGAAAGAGAAAAGTCTTCCATTTAGTTATAGCTCATTCCAAGTTAAAACCTTTATCAAGCCAAGTTAAACACAGTTAGGTTTAAAGCAACATATTACAAATACAGGGCCAAGCTTTAATCTTTTTTTCAGTGTCTCCCTATACTACAAAAATCACACCTTTATTGTATACAACTCTCTTCTCAGTAAAGCAGTGTGGGGGAGGAGAACAAGTGAATATGAGCCCTGACCTAAAAAGGTCCTCTGTACCTATGAATGTGTGTGTCCCATTTACATCAGAAGAGAAAACAGTTACTCTACCATCATGTGACTACACACGGGAGTTTCAGAAAGGTCTCCCTTATTTCTCCCCAGAGCCTCCCTGATCAACAGATACAAATGCTTAAAACCCTGGCACCTCCACTCAAACAAACTCTACAACACGTGCTCCTCTATACGCCCTCCAGAATGTGACTTGCAGCACATCTGCCAACCAACTGGCCAGTAACCGAGTGGTTGACCCCCCTCAGACACCCCAAAAGCCTGTTGACCATTGTTCAATTGCACAGCAACTACTTACCACAAATATGCACTTACATAAAACTTCCCAAAGGTGTCACTTGCTGTGCACACTTAATCTCTGTGTACACCCCTGGAGTTTCTGGTCATGCAATAACCTGGACAGCAACAGGATCCACCCATCTGGGGCTAACAGGCTCTGCATCGGAAGGATTTGTGTCTAGGCAAAATTTCCATGAGGAAAAAGAAGTCATGTCCAGGGAAACTCAGGTATGTGTATCCCGAACCTCCTGCAAGAATCATCATCATATATGCTCACACACTGTTGAACATTCAGGGCTCAGATTTTGAGAGCTAAGATGCTGTAGATTCATATTAACTCAGCTACAGACCAGTGTAGCAAGGAAGCCAAGCACACAAGGAAGTATAACCATGACACAGAAAGAAAAAGCAACCGTTCAATTCTAACAACCTGAAAGCTTCTGAAAACTTCCACACAATTTGAAAACTTCAACACAATTTGTTTCTACCACAGAACTGTCAATAACTCTGAGTTTCTGTACACGTAAATCAAAACACTCTTACTTTAAGCCATTCCTTTCCCTCCCCTCAGAAACCAATGAAACATACACAAACAAGCCAGGAACTACAGCACAAAAAGCTAGCTTTCTATAGTAAAGTGCCATTATGGTAGATCCACAGCCAAATGCTTAACATTTTCGTACATTAGAAGAAAATTCGTATATCAAAAGATAACTGGTCAGAAAAGTGCTACCACCTCACAATTAACAATGCCATTCTAAGAGCTGAAACTTTATAAATCCTCATTAGCTTGGGCACAAGATTCAACATTGCAGAAGTTTGACTGTTGTTTCCACATATGTCAGTGCATTAAGGTTGCTGATGCTCCTTTTTTTTGTTCCTTGACAACTATGTTGAACAAGCTCAGCTTCCGAGCACATACTCTTTGTAACTTGTCCTCCTTGCAAACAACTCAGGATCAAAGCTTCACCACGCTCCCACATCGCTACAAATTAACAACAACTTCGTGAGTCAAACGTGATCCCATCACATTTGTTTTATTCAAGTCTCTCTCCACAGTACCTCTATAGTTCGTCTCTAGGGGCTGTGAAACCAAGTATGAGGGCTGGCTGTTTGCACAACTGCTTTACTAATGTAATGGAAAAAAGATTTACTTCAGCCCATCTCTGAACTGTCTGAGGAAACTTACATATTCATGGCATTGGTACCCAAGACCGTGATGTATCTGCAGGCTACCATAGCAACATTTATGATTGATAAGCATAGGGAACTTTTAAATTATTTTTGAGCACAATATAGTAAAATTATATACTGATGCAATCAAAAATAGGGTTTCTGTTAACTGTTAGATAGATGGGTGGCATGTCTGTGGGAAGCATCAGCAGGAGCAGACAGAAAGCTGTGTGAAAGCCAAGGAGACTACCAGAAAAGCATCTGGAAGCACAGCTCTAAAAGACTGTCTGGAGTAATTGTTTTTTAGGCAGACACTAGCTGGAATAAAGCCTTGCACTGTGAGCAAGGAAACCACTTTCTATTCACTTTCTGCCATGTTCAGAAAAACAAAACATAGTGCATTATAAACAAAACTAAGTTATAGACTTACCAGTGTTTCATCCTACAAAGAAACAACTTATAGGATTAATATAAGATTGTATCAACAATGGAAAAAGTTTTTTTGTTATCCAGGCAGCAAATGAAGTTGTGATTGCACAGCAAGAATAAGGTTACTGAATAGATACTACCATAAACCATGGGGGCGTGGGGGGAGTAAAAATAAAAATTAAAAAAAAAAATAATCACACTTGAAAACAAAAACAAGTCACTTTTTGAGATTTTTCTAACATAATATTTTCACAGTTCCCACCTATAGAAAGGGCTGCATAATTTAACAATAAAAGGTTAAGTGAATCTGTGAAGATACAAGCAAACATTTTATGTATTTTAAGGGATGAAATTTTATGGTAACAGAGGACAACACTCATATCTCACACAAACATCAGTACTATTTAGTAATGAAATGCACTCGCATGCTGCTCTTGGCACAAGGATATAAACCTGGCAAAGGTCAAGAAAACCTAGTATAACGTCAGTTAGAAGGGACTTCCAGGGGTCATCTAGTCCAATCCCCTGCTCAAAACTAATTTCAGCAAGATAGCTAGTTCAAAGTCAGATAATTTCTGCCAGTTGTAGGTCTTTCCTATCTAAGATGTATTTTGGGAGTATCATATCAACTTTAAAAACCAGTGTAACTCACTCTTCTTATGCTGGACGGAGCCTCTACTGGTACCAAACACGGTATTGGTGTCTTTTACTTGTCATCGCTGGTTTAGCTTGCTCCTGAAAATGCCTACATGAAAATTCTTCACTCCTCCCAATGATCTACTCCAGTACGTAACTATACTTGCCATTACAAAAACTCTTTCCACAACATAACCTTGCTCCCCCTTTCAATTTCAGTTCCTTATATCCTGTTATTCACTATGGCCACAAACAATCGATTATGTCCTTTTTTATTTATTTTTTTTTTGGAAGAACTTTTAAAATATTTTAAAATTACCTTCCCGTGCCTTTCCTTTAAGCTAAGCAATGCACTGGCCCTTCCCCTTTCAGTGTAGATTTTCAGGATCTTTGTTCACTCATTCCTTCTTTGAACCCCACCTAATGAATCTATCTTCTTTGCAGTGCACCACCCATCGAGAAGGGGACAATCCCCAGCAAAGCAGAAAGACAACTTCCTCTGTCTTGATGGAGTAGTACCTCTTCACTTTCTTAACACCCCTTTTCTGTTCAATTTCTTTTGTTTTCTGCAATAACATGATGACTCACACTTAGCATGTGATTTACAGTAAACTGCCATTCCTAACTAGAATCCTAACACTGAATTTCTTCCGCCTTCTTTATGTACACATTTGGTTTTCTGCAGCTTTATTGCACCCCATGTTTTGATTGGGGTATTTTCACCCACCCTCAACCCTCCATTCACTCCCTTTACTGACTAGGTCTCCAATTTGCATAAGTTATTTTAAATTTCAATATCTCTGCCTACCTTCGCTACTCCTCCAAGCACGGTGCTGTTTGAAATTTGGAAAAAATCTCTCCCTCTCATCACCCAGGTTCACTAAGGAAAATATCAACCACCACCAAAACCAGGACCGATCATTGTGAAGCCCCTCTTGCTCACTGTTAAAAATGTGACCATGTATCTGTTGTAACTACTCCAGGAAGACAGTTATTAGCAACAAGACAAATATATGCTGGTTTACAACCCATTGCAAAGGTTTCCCAGCAGATACATCTCTACAGTAGGGTATGAGTAGCTGTGTCAGGTGCAACTTTCTCTCCTGGACTGGTCTAATTACTCCTATGATAGTCTCTGTAGGGGAGCAGTAACCAGTGTTTTGGAGGAGTCATGAATATATAGAAGACTCAGGCTGGAGAAGTCTTAAGAGAAGCCACACAGAGCAGAAGTATTGCCTTTCCCCAACTCTGAGGGCTGGGCCACAATCAAGAGCAGTACCTCAAGATGTTGGCTGAGTCTGGTCACATTAAATGCTCTGGTAGCAACCAAGCTTTAGAATCCCATAAACTGTCAAGCTAACCTAGCTAGCAGGTTGCAAGAAAAGCACAGGGACAGGAGAGTGCTGCAAACCCCCTTTGGTTGCAATCCTTTCCGCTGCAGCTCACCAAAATCACTGCTATCAGAGAAATTCTGCTGCAACAGGCACAAGACGGACACAGAGATACTTCAGACCTAAGCACCGTCCCCCCGAACAGCTGGGATATATACCTCTTCTGCCCGATTCACCTGGGACAGTGCATTCACTACCTACACAGGACTCTCAGTAACCACTACAAACCTACGTTCCTGATTGGCCTTCATGAAATTCAACTCCTGTTTTTAATATCAATAAGCTATATGCCAATTTGTCAGTTTTGGAAACCAAGCTTGAAGTGTATTTTAGACAAAGACCAGAGTAATGTTAATGTGCTGGTGTTAAAAAGAAAAAGGAAACTCCTATTTCCTTTCATTTCAGCTCCTGGAAGATCTGCAACAGAATTTCCAAAGGAAACCAATGCTTCCCTTCTATTTAACAGAAAAGAAAAAAAGACTTCTCTTCTCCAAACAAGCTGACTGGCATAAATTGTTACATGCAATTCCTACTTCAGCATCTCATTCCATTCCCTCCCTTCCTCTGCCTCCACTCCTCCCAGTTGGCAGTACAACTTCTTTGGTTGCTCAGTCTTAATCCACATCAGTGGGAAATCAGCACATAACTGAAAATCAGAATGTGCAGCCAGAGGACTGTAATCAGCATTTACTCAAACAACAGCTTCTCTTAGGATCAAAGCATAAAATAAGGTGGTTTTGGTTGTAAAATACTAACATGCATCTCGCCAATTTCTGACCTATTTTTAAGGAGAATATTTGTGTAACCACTGCCAAGGGAAAAAATCATATATATATACACTACATATACACTCTATATACACACACACACACACACTATATATATGTATACACACTATGTATATACCTATATATCCTATCCTCCTTACCTTGTTTTCTCCATAGTTCTGTAGGATTATTCTCCCTCTAGGAATTAATATTCCTGGTTCTTACTCTAAAAGTTTCCACCATTAGCCGAGGCCTTTTGTTTTACTCTCAGTTAGGTTTTTCTTATCCTTGTTGTTTAGGTATTTTTCAGCACTTATTATTGTGGCTGAGAAACAGTGTGGTAATTCTAATTTTATGAAGATAGCCAGAGAAGAAAGACGACAACAGTTTTATTCTACAGGCCAGGCCATTTTCTCTCCAAATGAAAGAAAACGTCAATGCTTAAAACAAAAGAGTAGCTCCAGCCATCATTACCCAAGTACAAGTGAATATTCAGCAAACTAGGAAGCTCATTAAATATCTCAAAAGTACAAGTCCTCTTGGAGGAATTCCCATGTGAATTTAAAACAGTGTACCAAAATAAGCCATCCTCATGCAATGAAGAGATCCTACAGTGACGACAACACCCTTGGATGAACTGAAAACCAGAAGTTTCTTCAACTAATTCTTCATCATTAAAGAAGAATGTTTTACATGGGAAAAAGATGACATACACTGCTAGTTTCAGACTGCTCTGTAAATTACATAGTTTAGACAATCCAGAAGGGTTAAGTTGCATCAGATTTTCACAATGTGTGTTCCATACATGTCCTCACCACTTCAAGTAGCCAAATGCCTTCTAGAAGTGACACAAGGCACTACCAACTACTGTCTTTCACCAAGAACAAAGCACACATACTTTTTTTTAAAAAAACAAAACAGTTTTTGTTTAATCAAAGGCAGCAGGATCAGAGTAGGACTTTGCTTCCTGTGTTAAAGTTGTGAGGTTGATGAATGCTTTGCTGAGAAATTTCATCCTACCACACCTGCCCTAATTCAGTAAAGTTACTTACCTTCCTTACCAAATTCCATGTCAGTCCATCAGGAAGTTTGCTGACCCAAGAAGAAGAGGTTCTTGAGCATTATGGAGCGTAATGCTCTTCCTGGCACACTATGTACTCAGACCACTAGTCACAGTTAAGATCAAAGCACCAAGACTACATTCTCTACATAGTGCACAACAGTTTTGATGTAATTTTTGTGACTGCAGTACTAGGTATGCAGTACTATTTTGTACTGGTTAGATCTTCTTAAGAACAGTGCCTTTAGGATAAAAAAAGCTCACTGTGTTTCTCTAGCTCACAAATGAGGTGGTGAAGACTTGTTACCCTGAGCAGGTCAGTAGTACCAGAAAACATGATTCAGTCCAAAGAGGTGGCGTTAAACATAAAGTTATCACCTGCATTCAAGGATATCTTACACCAAACTGTGAATATGAAGTCACTGCAGAGCCTTTAAAAGTGCTCCTTCTGTGCACCAAAGTAATCAGCATTTTGGTAAGATTTGATTTCTGACATCTACTTAATTTGTGCTAAACATAGCACATTTTAAACTCCTAGAAAGCAGTATTACAAATCCTGTTCATGAATCCCACAGGAGAGGTCTCTCCCAGGTGTATTCAGGGCTTCCTTACAACTCCAATGCTTCTAGACATTGTATGGGAAAGTGACAAAGATCTTGGCCTAATTTTGAAGACTCACTCAAACAAACAGGCATTTCAGTCAACCTGATTCAAACACAGTTAACTTCAAAACTGTGTAACTGGCAGTTTCACCCAAATAGTAGTATCTGCCCTACGAAAGTTTATTTACATATCAGGCCAGTGGGTAAGCTAGAGCCATGCTGTTTGCAGTGATGGCACTTCAGACAGAGTATTTCCTTCAGCTCCTGATAACTTTTCAGCATATCCTTAAAGTTTGTAAAGCACTGTTCTGCAGAGACAAATTTTTGCACTTTAAAATACTACCAAAACCTGTATCACATTGAAATGTCTAAATCCTATCCTGCATAAACTGAGACGAGGTATATTTACTAGAGGAAGACATAATATGCAAAAATATCACATCATCCCAGTCTTATTGCTACTCTACAAATGGTTCTGCAGTTTAAGCGACAACTATCCAAGATCTTAGTTCCTCAATTAAAATTAATCACTTGAAGACTGGATTAGGGTTGTTAGAAACAAGGCACTATGCTTCTCCTTTTAAAAAACAAAATTTGTTTTGGTTATCACTGAGAAACTAGCAATATGGGGGTTTGCTTTTTCTTTTTTAAAAAAAAATGCAAGTAGTGTTTTCTTTCCAAGTGTTTTTCTTTACTTTGCTGTCCAAAGACTGACAAACACCTACAGGAATCTAACACATGCCATATAAATATAACGAATAATAAAAGATAATGATCAGACTATGTGACACCCCATAGCCTTTCAGTGAATGGGAACAGCAAGCTCTATATTTGCTTCTACTTGAGGTACTCAGTAATTTATAATGAAAATGTTATCAATGAATTAAGCTACCAGTCCACAAGGCTTACTGAATAAACAAGATGATACCAAGCTAGAAAAAAAAATCTTAATAAATACATATCATCAGTTTCTGAGCCTCTTTCATTGGTGCAGAAATGCCTGACTAATGGAAAATGTGGTACTAAATGAACTCAAATTTAATTTCGTTTTAGACAACCTGTGCAAATTAATAAAATGTTAAACATAAGTTAAAAATTAAAATAGCTATGTATACATTTCTCTTGAAGCAACACCTTAAGAGCAAATTATCTAGACTGTAGTTTTATAACTGTGATTTATGATCAATTAGCACATTACTGATGTCATGTTACACTGCTTAACAAATTACCATCTTAATGTTCAACAGCGCGATCTGGAAGAAGATAAATGCAGAACTTTTCTGCCACCATTAAGAAAGTATTGATTTTAAGCATTCAGATGGAAAAAAAAAAAAAAGGTATAAAAAAATAGAGCAGCCTGACCAACAAAAGCTTAAATTGTCACCCAGTGCCATATATACTAGTACTCTCCAAATAGTAGATTTTTGTTAATTTCTTTTAATGAAGACTTGTCTTTGTGTTACACTCTAACAAAAGAGAACGACACTTGTAAATCATATGGCAACTAAGAAAGAAAATAAAAGCATGAGAAAGAATTTAATGTATTTATATGAATTTGCTAAAGTGAAGAAAAAAATTCCTGTGGGGTTCTTCAGCAAGAAATGAATCAGTAACAAAATCTAACTAGAGAATGTGGTATTAGCCAAAATGAAGAAAATATTACAGTGCTATTCAAATATCCTTTTCTTGTCAGCCTTTGGCACATCTACACTTCTGTCATTCAATTAAAAGATTTATATATTACCACAACCTTAAGCACCTGGTATTTTTCCTGCTGCTTACATTCAGAAGGGTAGCATACCGACCAACTGCTACAGCAGAGAGCACACCACAAAGCATCTGCTTCTCCGACAAGTGCCCAATGGGAAAAAAAAATTCAATATGCCACAGAACTCATCTGATTCTTTTATACTTAAATAGGGGTTACAAGTTGGCTGTGCTACAACAGCAGACAACATCCCTGGAAAACCTCAGCTTCCTCTTATTGAACCTGAGGCACAACTGAAGACAATATTCTCAGCAAAACAGTCAGAACAAACCAGGTAGCAGTCTCACTTGAGACAGAATATATATTTTCAAATTATTTGATCTTTGAAGCACAGAGTCTATTTTTTAAGAGATCAGATGTTTATAAAGGAAAAACAAACAAAAACAAAACATCCTTTCTTTTAGAAACGACTGCTGAACAAGTTTATTTGCTTTACTGAAGGTCAAAACCGAAACATCTTACTTGCAGTAAACAGTCCTGACCCTCATAAAAACTGAATTTTCCCAGGTTCACGTGAAGAGTAATAAGATCAACAAAAATACATAAAAAGGTAAGTCTATCCCACACAATAGTTACTTGATTATTTCATGAAATTGCTTATGCTATTATAATAGATGCATTTCCTATTACCTAGTCAATTTGCTCACACTACTTTATTCCTTATATTATACTCTAACAAGAAATATTTTACATTTCATTCAAAGACAGCAAGAACAGTCTGTCAACAATGGTGATTGGCAGTTTGCCACTGCCACCACAGAAACATCAGGGAAGACAGAAAGCAGCACCAAAAACAACATTCTCCAGCCAGGTCCATTGGCCATATGTTACATGGGGAAAAAAATACCCACAAAACAACCCACCCAGCCAGAGACCATCTATTTTTCCAACAACTATAAACCAGGAAAAAAACCCAAAACAACACAACTATTCAGCCTGGACCAACCCCTTCCTCCAACAGTAGCATTTGTTTTCCTTCAGGTACAATTTTTTTCTTAAATCTTTCCCGATTTAAAATCAGGATCACTCTAAGTCAATCTTCCTGAATCTACTAGCAGGTGTTTATTCCTCACCTTCTGCAGCAGAGCTAGTCAACAAGCAATTTACCAATTGCTAACATACAACAGCAGTGCACATGCCTGTACAGTTCATTCTGCTATACAGCCACGTGAAGGTCAGTTCGGTTTTGGAGCCTTTCACTTACCTTTTCCATTTTGCCATGCAGTATACCAGGACAAACTGAGGAAAGTAGTGATGAAAACTAACACGGTGGCCACAGTTCCATTTCGGAGCCTCATCTCATTTCAGCATCCCACTTGTTTATGTTCTATTAGCGACGAGGACCTATCTGTCTGTTGGGCTTGCTGCAATGCGGTCACCTGAAGTCCACCAGCAGCAGCTGGGCAACAGCGACATGAAATGTAGCTCTCACATATCAGAAGTATCACAAATCAATCCATTCCAAACTGTTGTAAGCTTTCTTACAGTTTTCATAAATCAAACTTCTCTTTATTCTTCTAGTCCTGTTTAAAGGAAACAACATTTTAAAAGATTATGCCAAAAATACTTACAAGAATCCCCCACATACCAAAGCACCATAAAGAAACAGTACTATATGCTCATTAGTGTGGCTCACACTCACCCCCCTCACACCGGCTCAGGGAATAGAACTTGTTACAATAATTTGTTCCTTTTCTGTTAAGACTGCTTGCAGTTGAAAGAGCTGTATTTCACATTGATTTGGTCATTAAAGGACAAACGTACACATCACCAACATTCCAATTCTATCATAAACTCAAGGCAAGATCACACATCACTCTGGCAGGCGATGAACTGACAGAAGAGCTGTCTCCAGGAATCCAGCAACTCAAGGCCCCACCCCTGAGTACTCAGTTCTACTAAATCCCTCTGAAATCAGTAAGGCCTAGTGCAACTGCAGCAGCAGAACCACCCCAAGCCATCTGAGAGCCCAGAGCTTTAAACTGCATTTACAAACCTACATCATTCGTCTCTGCTCACTGTGAGAGTATTCGATCCATCCACAACCATTTTTTCCTAGCTTAGCAGTAGCTAAAACACAGACTGGTCACACAGGCAGAGACTGCTCAATCTATATCAGCTGGCAACAACCCAAAGGCTCCACAAAATGCCATGATATGACCAGATCACCCTATCTCAGCCACACAGGCACAAGGAGAAAACACAGGAGTTACCCACAGTTTAGTTTTGTCACAGAGGAAGGTTCCATATCTTGGGATTAGAAAACCCTCAACTGGTCAGACACAGCCAGCATTTAACCACACTATCCTAACAGAGCCAGTCAAAGAACAAAGAGAAGAGGGAAATAAATTAACCAACTTTTAAAGATGGGGGAGCAGATTTGTTTCTAAAGTAGTAAATCATCCTTTACAGTAGCTCAAACATTAACATTCAACAATCTTTTAAGGCACTGCCAGTTTTTCCCCGGCTATAGACGATATCTGATACAAGTATAGTATCCAGCAATAAATAACTTGCTCTGAGTTTTCCTTGGAAGCAATCTCTCACACACTCTTGCCTGGTGCATTTAGAACAACAGAGGGGAAAAAAATACTTTTTGTGATTACAGTACCAAGAGATTCTAGTCAAAGCTGAACCACTCTTCCCAAGCAAGTATTGCAGCACATACTACCTTCACTGAAGAGCTTGTGAAACAGGACACAACCAACTGGCACGGTTAACAAATGAACCGAAGAGAACAACAGCATTACAGAACATGCTCTCGTACGTTACAGAAACTGTTTACCTTCAGACTATGACTGCCTCACACATACTAACGTGCTTTCTTTTGAGGAACTTTACACACAGATCGGTTTGTGGCTTTAAATATTAACTCAGAGATCACCTACGCTGAAGGGAACAAATGCAAGTGCATGGGAAGCAGACAAAGTGGATGGTAAAATTCAGTAAGAAACCAAATAATGAGCAGGAATAGAAAAAACTGAAAAACCTGAATTCAACACAATGAAAGATAAAGACAGCTGAGAGACCTATAGAAAACTAACACAGAGAGCATGCCAGGAAATATCATCAGCACGAGCACTTTGAATAGGAGAAAGATAATAAAAGTCAGAAGGGTAGGCAATAGCAATTAGTTGATAAAATAAAAGTCCTTGCCTTTAATAGCAAGGAGAGGCAAAGATCTCAAAACCCCAAGGTTTTACAAGTCCTGACAATGTGCATTTATGAAGTTAAGGTGATTCCCAGACTACCAGAATAAGTGACTAGGATACCAACTAGGTCAACAACACTAACAGTTTAACATGGCTAAAGCAGCTCTGAAGCCAGGATGCCTAAACTGTAATCTACCTCTACCATTACTTCAGCAGCAGTCAGATGTCTCTGGAGCAGCTCAGGTGTGCACAAAAGACCAGGCTGCAAGCTAGACAGATTATCCCAGTGGGAGCAACAGACAGCTGGTCTGACATGCAAACAAGAGAAGCAGCCAGGAGAGCAAAAATACCATCCGATAATGCAAGGAAGTGAACTGCACGCCTTGCCAGAAAACGTGGGCATCATTTTTACATTTGCTGCAATAAAATAAAGATGTTGTCATCAGGGCTTCTCACTGTGCTGTTTGAAGCCACCGAAAAATACAGCCTGAAAGAATTCAGAAAACAAAAAAATAAACAAAAACCCAATAGCAACCTTATTCAATTAGCAGTGAGTATGTCCCAAATTGTGTCAAATTAACAATTACCATAGGTTTGTTTGGGCTGGTTCCGATTTTATGCCTTCCCTTCTGCTGTACCCACTCCCCTTAGCACAGGCACCAGCAGCTCAGCGGTACTTACAGTGAAATGCTTGAATAATCACCTATCAAACTGCATACATCAAGGCCATGCATGGACCAGAAGCGTTCTGGCTTTTCAAAATGCATATAGTTAAACCAGCAGAAACCCACATGGATTATTTAACCCCCAGGAGGTCACTTCAGGTTTGTTCAATAATTTACAACACAAACTGAACAAATTTAACTGAGGGGTAATCCAGTTTGAGCAGACATTATGCCAGGG
Source organism: Aegotheles bennettii (assembly GCA_013398125.1). Taxonomy (NCBI): domain Eukaryota; kingdom Metazoa; phylum Chordata; class Aves; order Caprimulgiformes; family Aegothelidae; genus Aegotheles; species Aegotheles bennettii. The sequence goes on from VZRW01005380.1 coordinate 962,611, forward strand.
TGTAACTGGACAGACGAAGCCCGTGAGATTTTCCAGCACCGTCACGACCTGAACCTTTCCCACTGCAGACTTACGAGAACGACCCTGCTGGATGCTGAAGGCCACGGGCACTGATGGTACCTGCACCTCTCAGATGCTGAGCAGCACCCTACTGAATCGCATCTTAAATAAACCAAGAAGTTTCTGTATGTCTCCAGGCACGCCCGGAATACCCAGAAAGCGTATTTCCAACTGCAAACCATAAAACCCGACACACTTCAGTGCCCCTGCAAAGGCTCTTCACGTAGTTGCCGAGGGTTCAGGTGGTGCCGGGTCACAGCCTGAGGAGCTCGGGACTTGGGAGCGGACGAGCGCAGCCCCCATCGTGCCGGGAGGCGCAGAGCCCCCCCCCGCGGTGCTGCACGCCAGGGGCTGCTCAGCCAGGCACGGGGGAGAGCGGCCCCCGGCTCAGACACCAAGGAGGAGAAGGTGGAGGACACCCGCCAGGCCGGGGCTTCTCCACCTGATTCCAGCGGAACGCCCCGGCGAGCCCCGCGGGGCGCGGGCGGGCGCCGGCAGCTCGGGCCGGCTG